>CM032375.1:6514822-6845362 GCA_019023105.1 Diglossa brunneiventris
TTTTGCCACCCTCTTAAAAGTTCATTTTCTCCTTGTGCAGCACTTTCTGAGGGCATAAATCTTTCATATTCTCATTTCCACCAGCCCCATGCAGCTGCAGTTGGGCTCAGAGTTGAAGTTGTCTCCTCAGACACTTCTTGTTCTGCAAGGAAAGAAGTTTCCAGCAAATCCATCATGAAATCTTTTCCAATTGGTGCCCTGGATGGGGGTGGTGTTGTTTTTTAACTCAGAGATTTATTTCTCACTCTGAGGAAAGCATCTGGAGCTTTCATTTAGAACAGGAGTTTTGGGATCCAATTGAGGAACTGCTGTCACTGGGAGCTGAATCAAGGCACTGGCACTGCTGCAAAGCAATAACTTTCTACTCAAACCAGTGAAAAATGTGATTTTTCTCTGTTAAAAAAAATAAAACCAGATTTCCTCTGAAAGAGATTTTATTTTCAAGTACAAAAAACCCAAAAACAACAATTCTGAGTGACTTTGGGATCTTTCCTTAAATAATAAAACTTGAAAGAATCAGATGAAAGAATAAATTCTTTTGTTATTAAAAAAAATAATTGTTGAAGGCTAGGTTGGGCAGGGCTTGGGGCAGATTGGGACAGTGGAATTTCATGGCCATGGGATTTAAGGTCCCTTGCAGCCCAACCCATTCCATGGTTCCCTCAGCACCACAGGGCTGGGGAGCTCAGATCCTTCCTGCACAGAGGGAGGAGCCCTGTGGATCCCTGACCCCTGCCCTGGCACATCCAGGGCGAGCAGAGAGGGGTTTTCCCACCATTCCAACCCCTTGGCTCCATCTCCTCCCTGCTCTCCTGCTCCTCCTCTCCGGCATGGATGGATTTTTTGCATCACTTCTTTGAGCAGCTTTTCTTGACACCCCACTGAATGCGGAATGAAAGATTAAAAAATAAATATTTTCTTCTATTTCACTAAAGGAAAGGCAAACAAAACAAAAAATAAAAATAAATTAAAACAGCCCACGAGCTCTGAGAGATGAACACAGCCCAGGTCAATAACTGAGAGAGTTTCAGAGACCACAGCTGGCAAGTGCTGCTTGGCCTGATTAATTTATATATTTTTAAACTGTTTGTTATGTTGTAAAGCTCCAGAGCCCTTGGGACTGCAGCATTCCTGCTCCTGGTGCATTCCTGCTCCTGGTGCATTCCTGCTCCTGGTGCATTCCTGATCTTTGGGCATTCCTGCTCCAGTGCATTCCTGCTCCTGTGCATTCCTGCTCCTGTGCATTCCTGATCTTTGGGCATTCCTGATCTTTGGGCATTCCTGCTCCTGTGCATTCCTGCTCCTGTGCATTCCTGATCTTTGTGCATTCCTGGTCTTTGTGCATTCCTGATCTTTGTGCATTCCTGCTCCTGGTGCTCCACCCTGACAATTCTGGTAGCCCCAGTGGCTGCTGCTAAATTCCAGCTCTCACCGACAGCTCAGGGGGATTTTAACAATTTCCTCCACAGCAGCTCCTGCTTTTCTTCTCCTGCTGCTCCTGAAACTGCATCAGACCCAGAGAGGTGGAAAACCCCTGGGAATGTGGCCTGGAATGGGCTGAGCTGGTGCACCCGAGGCAAAGAGGGATTTGGTGGCATCAGAGATTTGAGGGACAGCAAACAGCAGCTCTGGGTTTGTCCTCAGTGTGGGAGGATCCTGGCCGGGAGAGCCAAACAGCCAGACTGGGACACTGGAGGTGGGAAAGCCTGGGATGAATCCAGCAGCACACTGGGACCTGCCCTGAGCCTGAGGGAACTGAGCCTCCTCTCCAGAGTGGGGAGTGAAACGCTTGGATTTCATTTCTCTCCCCATCTCTTTGCTCCTGGTCTTCATTCAGGTTGGTTAGTAGGGAAAATTTCCTCATGGAAGGAGTGTCCAGCCCTGGAACAGGCTGCCCAGGGCAATGGGGGAGTCCCCATTGTGGTGGTGTTTGTGGGTCCCCAGGACAAGGAAGAGATGAGAATCTTGACTCCATGTTTCAGAAGGCTGATTTATTATTTTATGATATTATATTAAAGAAAACAATATATTAAAACTATACTAAAGAGAAGAGAAAGGAGACATCAGAAGCCTAGACAAGAATGATAAGAAAACCCGTGACAGACTCAGAGAGTCTGACACAGCTGGCTGTGATTGGCCATTAATTAAAAACAATTCACATGCTGGGTAAACAATTCTCCAAATCACACTCCAAAGTAGCAAAACATTGAGAAGCTGAAGCTTCCCAGCTTCTCAGGGGGAAAAGATCCCGGCAAAGGGATTTTTCAGAAAATTGTCAGTGACACCCCATCCCTGTACATTCCAAAAATGCATGGAGGTGGCACTCCAGTGCTTGAGCTGGTGCAGAACACGGCGCTGGTGCTGGTTCATGGCTTGCCTTGAGGCTCTTAAAGGTCTTTTCCAACTCGGAGGATCCTGTGGCTGAATATTCTTAGGAATTGGCCCTGGAAATCCTGTTGGAAGCCTGAGCAGAGCAGCTCTGGGTGCTGTGGTTTCTCAGCAATTCCATCCTTGCAGCATCAGCCCCTTCCCCAGGAGGGTTCTAACCCTGATTTTATCCAAGCCCGGCCATTTCCTGGGGCTGGTTTTTCCCTCCAGCTTTTGCCCTTTCCCTGCTCCAAAGGAAGGTGGGAGGGATGAGCCAGAGTGCGCTGAAGGATGGTGATGATGGGCAGATGGCACCAACACAAAACCTCCCTGTCAGCTGCGGGAACCTCCCGGGGAGATAAAAACGTCTTGGAGGGAGTGGAGTGAAATAAATGAACCCAGGCTCTGCTTCCTCTGGGCTCCAACGCCCCATGAGCAGGGGGACGTCATCACAGGGAGCTGCTGCTAATTTATGCAGATTGCTCCTTAATGAGGCTGATGGAAGGGCGGCCATTGGGGACATGGGAGGTGCCTTTTGGGAAGGGAATATTCTCTCTTTCCCAGGATTTTCCAGGGCTTTCAGCTGTCAGAACCCAGGACATTCCTCTGGCTGCCCTGGAGGACTCCAGGCCCTGGCAGGGGGCTCAGAGACCTTGGCACGGAGTCCAAGACACACCTGTGACTTTGATTTTAGCCCATGGAAACAATTACCAACTTTGTGTGAAGATGTGCAAGCCACAAGAGCTTGAATAGAATGATAGTGAATTTATCACAGGGTAAAAAATAGATTTTTGGGGTTTTAGAACGGGGGGTTCAAGAGGCAAGATGGAGGAATCTGGGCGTGTCCTGTCCCTCTCCTTCTTCTTGTGTCCCCATCTTCTGCTGTGATGGTGACATTTCTGGATTGGTTTGGAGTAGAGACAGACTGTCTAACATAGGTGATAGGTATTGGAAAGTTATTGTAAATAAAGTACCTGTAGTTCTTAGTATAAAAAGATAACACTGCCCCAAGCTGGTCAGTGTGCCACAAACCAAGCTGCTGGACAGACCTCAGTGAGTCAGAAAAAGAATGTTATAGATAAGAAATAATAAACAACCTTGAGAACCAGAGCTGAGGAATCCTGTCTTCTTCTTCAGTCTCAGGGCTGGGGAAGAAGAGACTTTCCAACACCTCGGGGTCATCTCGACCACAGAGACCCCGTGCAGATTGCTCCTTAATGAGGCTGATGGAAGAGCGGCTGTTGGGGACATGGGAGGTGCCTTTTGGGAAGGGAATCATCTCTCTTTCCCAGGGCTTTCAGCAGGCTGGGAACAGCCTTGGAATGCTGCACTGCAGGGCTTGGAGATGCTCTGGTCACACCAAGGGCCTAAAGCTCCATCACACTCGCAGCCCCCATGCCACATTCCCTACCTCAGCTTTCCTTCTCACCTAGGGTAAAATTTCCAAAGAAATTTTCTCTAATAGCCGGTCCAAACTTCCACAGAAATCATCATTTCCAAAGTGAACCAGGTGAAGTTTTGTTTTATCAGGAAAATTAATCCACAAATACCAGAGGTTTATGTCCAAAAAGGAGACAGAGGAGTCCTTTTACTTTATTCCAATAAAGGCAGAGGCCATGGGGCATCCCCTGGGGTCTCCCAAATTTTTGGAGGACTCAGCCTCCTTTTTATCCCAATTTCCCAGCTGCATTTCCCTTCTCTCTTTCCCCATTGTCTGAGGTACTTGAGAGGTTCAGACTTCCTAGAATGCCTGATACCAAAGATTTCCTTCTAATGTATAACCCTCCCTTTTAATTTTTAATTCTTACAGAATTTAGGGGTTTTTCCCCATTTTTTCTTTCATCTTTCAATGTCGAATTTCATTTATCAGCAAACCTAAAGTTGATTTGTAAAGGCAGATATATTTTCCCATTCAGTGGAATCCTTCCCATTGTTTCTTTTGTTATAAATGATCAAATCAGTAGCCAATTTATCAAAAAATCGACAAAGATTTATTTTGGAAAAATAACAAAATATAGAATTTCGAACTCGTGCCACAGCCAAGTCAGCATCAGCCCCGGGAGCAGCCGCTGGGTGCCTTAGGTTCCGGCTGACACAGGGACAGCCTTTCCCCAAAGAGCACCCCGAGTGCTTCCAGAAGCCAGCCTATATACCATTTATTCTGCCTAAGGCAAGGATGACTGCATATTTCTTTGTGTCCCTTTACATGTAAAGTTGAGTCTGTACACGTGTAGAAACAGACAAAAGTCCAAGCTCAGACAGATGTCTGCTCACTCTGGTGCAGAGTGCATTCACATGGAATAAGTCCTGAGTGCTGTGGGGAAATCGGTCCCAGGTGTGGGGTCTTGTGAACTTCCTCAGGACTGTCCATTCCTGGAATGTCTTGATCATATCTTCTTCTGCATTAAAATGCAAGAAGTCCTCTCTGATAGCTCGAGCCAGGCCCTTTGTCCCATTCATGCTGTCCGGGAAGGGGTTATGCATAGCTGGGATGCAGGAAGCCTCTCCTGATGGCCCGGGCTAGTTCTATTCAGGTCATCCAGGAAGGAGTTATCATATGTATAGCTGGCCCCGATAGGTCGTGGAGGGCTGAAGACCGCAGGCTTTACACAGTAACCGGTTTAATGTTATCTTTTCCGAGAACTGTTCAAGCAATTCCCAGCCGGAACAGTTACAAACACAGGGTTTGATTTCTCTTAATATTTTATACACTTATTCCTAATTTTCTATAGCATGAATTAACCTATCACATATAACACTTTTATCTCCCAGAGCTGGTTTTATCTCCCAGCAGACCCACAGCTGGTTTGGAAAGACAAATCTGACATTCCTCTCAGTTTGAAACCCAAATGGATCCTGGAAGGTTCATTTCAGTGCAAAATTGAATATTCTCCTTGGATTTCAGCCCTTTTTGGGAATTTTTGAGGTGTTGTCAGGTCTGGTTTCAAAGACAGCTTTTCTTCTGAGGGGGTGGGAGCAGCAATTTAAACTGAGCAGGAATCCAGCTGCCACCAGAGGTTCTCCTGCCTGGATTCTTCACTTGATCCGTAATGTGAATACTCAGGATTCCCCTGGAACTCCAATATCCTGTGTCACAGAAATAATTTACCTGCCTCTGTTCCTGTTTAACACCCTTAAAAAAGCAGTTTTCCTATATTTGCATTCTCCAGCACTTCCCACAGAGACAGAGCATGAGAAATGTTGATGTGTGGATGTTTCCGTTCCAATCCTACCCTGCAGACCTGAAAGCATTCCCTGAAATCCTCTCTTCATAGAAGACCAATTCTGGCACAGATTTCACAGAAAACCTCCAATTTGTCCACACAATATCCATAATATTGGACCTAATTCTGCTATTTGCTGGAATGCCTGGAAAATGAAGGCAGAAGTAGCTGCAGGAGTTCCAGAGTGGTTTCAGAGCCTGCCAGACTGAGTTGTTCATTTGATTGAGTGATTAATGAGGTGTCACCCCCACCTGGGCAGGTGTGGCCATTGCCAGCCTGACCATGGCTGCTGGGCTCTAATCCACACAAAGGAAAGCTTTAGACTTGATTTTAGGACTGATTTTAGGGTTCTACATCTAATCCCTGGTCCAGCCCCGTGCTCCTTGGACAGGGTTTCTACAGGCAAAGGGCTGCCCTGCCAAGCCTCCCAGGACTTTATTTTTTACTTTATGAAATTCATAATCAAACCAAGCTCCAGGGAGTGGGGGATGCTGTGCAAACCTGGAGACCCCAGTTCCTACCACAGAGAGGAACACAGGAATGAAAAATAGTCTTGCAAGAGGTTTCCATAGACTCAGGGCAAGGTTCTTCCCCCAGAGGGTGCTGGCACTGCCCAGGCTGCCCAGGGAATGGGCACGGCCCCGAGGCTGCCAGAGCTCCAGGGATGCCCAGGGTGGGGTTGTTGGGCGGACTAGGCAGGGATAGGAGCTGGATTGATGATCCCTGTGGGTCCCCTCCAGTTCTGGATCTTCATATTCTGTGATGGAAGCACAGAATGGTTGGGTTGGGACATTAAGGGTCACCCAGTCCTCACCAGTTTGCAGCAGCAGACTCAGCCTTGCCCCTTGGTTCCACTGCCCTGGGCCCAGGACCATGCCTGGGGTTCAGCCAAGACAAACTCACAGGCAGGAGTTCCCCAGATCCCATTATCCAATCTGCAGAAGATTCCTTGGTGTGTTCTGAGCTGGATCCCTCAACCAGAACTCCCCTGGCTGTACCTTGGTGAGAAGCAGCTCCTGGCGCAGTGCCAGTGCAGCCCTGGAGCTCTGTCAGCAGCTGAACCTCTGCTGGAGCCCAGACACTGCTCAGCACCACCCAGTGCTCTCACTGACCACCTGCAAACCCCACTGCTGGGCTGACCCCCACCCCAACCCTGCTGGACTGACCCACACCCCCTGCTGGGCTGACCAAAACCATGCTGGACTGACCCCAACCCTGCTGGACTGACCACCCACTGCTGGGTTGACCACAAATCCTGCTGGGCTGACCACAAACCCTGCTGGACTGACCACCCCACTGCTGGGCTGACCCACCCACTGCTGGGCTGACCACCAACCCCATTTCACTGACCACAAACCCTGCTGGACTGACCACCCACTGCTGGGCTGACCACAAATCCTGCTGGAGTGACCCCCAACCCTGCTGGACTGACCACAAACCATGCTGGGCTGGCCACCAACTCCATTTCACTGACCACAAATCCTGCTGGACTGACCACCCCACTGCTGGGCTGACCACCAAACCCTGCTGAACTGACCACCAACCCTGCTGGACTGACCACCCCACTGCTGGGCTGACCCCCAAACCTTGCTGAACTGACCACCAACCCCACCACACTGACCACCCCACTGCTGGACTGACCACCAACTCCATTTCACTGACCACCAACCCTGCTGGACTGACCCCCAACCCTGCTGGCTCCTCCTTCCCAGTGCCCAGATCTGCTCCATCTCCTGCTGCCTTCCCAAACCAACCCTTCCTGCTTCCAACTGAATCCTTTCCAAACCAACTCAGCCTCTGGAAAAACCCAGAGTGACTGCAGCTGCAGTGGGGTGGGAGCCATTCCCTGGCTCCTGCTTGGAATGCAGAGGAGCTGCTGCTGCTGCTGCTGCTGGGAACAAACAGATGCTCCATCTGAAGAAGTTACCAAGTTCTTCTGCCTTTAATTCCTGACTATGTTTATGTAAAATTAATTGCATCACATGTTCTGTGTATCTTTTAATTGCAAAACCAATTAACTTTAAAATGTTCTGCTTTGTAGTTCTCCTAATGAATGGCATCATTTGAGATGGCTTTACAAAATCCATCTTTTGTTGGGACTGGGCAGGGAGCCATCCTCAGTTATCCCTGCAAGCGAGTTCCCTTCAGCTGAGCCAGCTCTGAGCAGTCGATGCACTGAAGCTGCTTCACAGGCATTGGATTTGGGGGAATCATCTGTACAGAGACTTCACAGCCTTCCAGGGAAATGCTGGATCCTTGGGAGGAGCGTGGCCAAGGTGTTGGGAAGGCTGATCCCAATGGGAACGTGTGACCGTGCTCACAGGGGTCTGAGGATGAGGGAAGAGACGAGGATCTGACTCCATGTTTCAGAAGGCTGATTTATTATTTTATGATATATATTATATTAAAACTATACTAAAAGAATAGAAGAAAGGTTTCATCAGAAGGCTGGCTAAGCTAAGTATAGAATCAGCAAGAATGATAACAAAGGTTTGTGCTCAGGCCTCGTGTCCAAGCCAGCTGGGCTGTGATTGGCCATTAATACAAACAACCACATGAGACCAATCCCAGATGCACCTGTTGCCTTCCACAGCAGCAGATAATCAATGTTTACATTTTGTTCCTGAGGCCTCTCAGCTTCTCAGGAGGAAAAAATCTTAAAGAAAAGATTTTTCATGAAAAGATGTCTGCGACAGGAACGTCAATCCCTGCAGCTGGGGTTGGTGGCTGGGATGTCCAGAGCCTCCAGTTCTGCTGGGCCAGGGCAGCTCAGGCTGAGATCAGGGCAAGGTTCTTCCCCAGAGGGTGCTGGCACTGCCCAGGCTGCCCAGGGAAGGGTGGGCACGGCCCCGAGGCTGCCAGAGCTCCAGGGATGCCCAGGGTGGGGTTGCTGGGGGTTCTGGGCAGGAGCAGAGGTCGATCCATGATCCTTTATCTCTCCCAGCTCAGAACATTCCCTGATTCCGTGGTCCAGCAGCAAAGGTGGTGCCTGGGGTGGGACAGACCCGGAGAGCAGGGCTCCTCCCCCAGGACCCCGGGAGCCCCTGACCCTGCTGGGGATCCCATTCCTCCAGGCACACCTGGATCCTTCCTCCAGCAGCCCTGGGGCTCCGGAGCTGTGGCACAAGAGGGAGGAAGAGCCAGGATTGTTCTTTCCGCTGCCTTCCCTCACACCTGGGATCAGAGGCACTGTCTGGTATGGGAAGACAAGATGATCCCATGGCAGGGAGAAATGATGAGGAGGCTCCATCTTATCAGACGGCTAATTAATTACTTAGTTAATTATTAATTTTTACTTAATATTATACTGTATTACATTATATTACATTACTTCTAAACTGAATCTGCCAAGCACTCAACCCTGCACACACTGCACTGAATCTTGTGACTGTCACCCAACAGTCCTGACACACACACACACACACACCTGGCCCTGACAGGCCAAGGAACAAAAACACCATCGCTGTGGGTGAACAATCACTGTGGGTGAACAATCACTGTGGGTGAACAATCTCCATGTTGCATTCTGCTTTGGCACAAACACAGGCACAGCAAACGAGAGAAGAATTTGTTTTGATCATTCTCTGAGGTTCAGAGAATGTGAAACCCAGAAATATTCTTGGGAAGATTGCCTTGCTTTTCTCTGTGAGGAGAAATGGGGCAACAGTCTGGGCCTTCCCAAGGACATTTCTGCCCCTCGGGATAGTGGCAGCGAAGGGCAGAGCCCTGCAGGCACAGCCTGCCCAATTCCAGGCTGGAAGGGCTGAGAGACCCCAGAGCAGAGCTGTGCTCAGAGGGGCTCTGCCTGGCAGAGAAAACAGGGCAAGGAGAGGACTTGGGAAAACTCTCGGGATGGACCTCTGGACATCTCCCATCACACCCTGACACCTCCCAGGACCTGCGTGGATTTAATTTTTATATGGAAAAAAAATCAATAGTCAGCCTATAATTGACGGTTTTTCTTCAAAAACAACTCTGAAACATTTTTGCAACAGAGCTGATTATTTTTGTTGTGATTTGAGGATTTTCACGGTTTCCTGCTGTCGTACATGTCAGGGGTTGACTTTTGTGTTTGCAATTAAGATCAGCAATAGAAAAACAGAGCGTGCAGCTCGGCACAGCTCAGGAAATGTGTCACTGCTGAAGAAATTGATTTTGCTTCCTGAGCTTCTGTCCCCTTGCCAAAGTTTGGGATATATTTGGCATTTGAGGCAGTGTGTTAATTAGGGGAAATAATTTATTTAAGGAAAATAAAGGCACTAAGATGCACAGAGGATCTCTCCCCTTCCTTCCCCCCATCCATTCCAGGGGCTGTAGGAACCAGGCAGTCTCTGAGTCCTTGTCCCCTGCCAGCCGTGGGGACAGTGACCTGTGGACCCAAAACCACCACAGAACCTCCTTTGCTCAGGAAACCAAGGGGAAAACACCAGAAATTTGAATAAACAGCAGGGTCAGAGCCCCATACTCTCCCCTAGAGCATTGTTATCCCTCATTCCTAACACAGGAACCACTGGGGGGCTTTTGCATCCAGCCCTGATGGGTCCTGCGGGATCCAATTCCTCGGGACTCCTGGAAAAGCCTCATTCACCTCAGAGCAGCCCCTCCTGAGGGTGCAGCCAGGTCCATCCCTCGGGGTGCCCATGGAAAATGCCCCGTTCCTGCCCTGAGGAGCTCAGCTCCGCCCTGGAGTGCCCCGGGGCTCCCAGCCCTGGCAGAGGGAGGCCAAGCTGTCCCCTCCTGAAGAGCCTGAATGAGGGATGTGGGACTCCAGGGGCTCTCCAAAATGCAGTTTATTGTATCCAAGATGTCACAGCATTCCAGGGTGGTGGGTGACAGAGCTGTGCCCACAGCTGTCAGCTCCAGCTGCAGGCAGGCCTGGAGACCCTTTGGTTTTGGTTACAATGCATTATAGACTTTTCTTTGCTGAGCATCTTAATACAGTAGAACCAATCTATACCTTAACTATTATCTCTAGCCTATCATAACTACTGTAATTACCATATTGATGTTACTGTTCTCCAATCACTAAAAGTCAGTACATTACAGTTTAAGCTGGAAGTTGGTTTTCAGTTTTCTTGCAGTGGAAAATTCTGAGACCTTTCTTCTACTTGCCACACTGGCAGTCTTGTTTGCCTGTGGAATCTTTCTGCTTGGTAAAAACATCTTCTTGTTTGGGGTGGGTTTATCCTTTGCTCTAAGCCATAAAAACCCCTTCTAACTAACACACCCTTTGCCTCCTTGGTTATCCAGTGAGGCTGGCTCAGCAATTCTTTTCTTCTATATCAAAACTTGCTTCCATCTCTATTCCTTCTTCAGATTCTACATTCAAAAATCTTTCTGCCAGCACACATATCTGTGAGACTTTCTTGTCAAACTTTCATCATCCCAAACATCCTCCCATCCTAAACTGTCCCTTCCCATCTCAAGCTGTCCCTGCCGAGCTGGAGTAGCCCCGGGGCTCCCTGGGGTGCTGCAGACCCCAGTGCAGGCACAGATGGTGGCCTTGGGCCACCCTCCTGCTGTTCCCATCCCCGGTTGTGGCTGATGAACTGGAAATGTTCCACCCCGGCTCTTCCCAGGGACAGCTCTGAAAATGTCCATGGAAAACGCTGGGAATGCTTCTCCCCTCCAAGGGACAGGAGGCAGGGATGTGATCCTCAGGGGAGTGCTGCAGTGATCTCAGTGGAGCTCCCAGGATGTCTGTCCCAGCAGAAAGGTCTGTCCCCAGCACAAGGGTCTGTCCCCAGCAGAAATGTTGGTCCCAGCACAAGGGTCTGTCCCAGCACAAGGGTCTGTCCCAGCAGAAATGTCGGTCCCAGCACAAGGGTCTGTCCCAGCAGAAATGTTCGGTCCCAGCACAAGGGTCTGTCTTCCAGCACAAGGGTCTGTCCCAGCAGAAAGGTCTGTCCCAGCACAAGGGTCTGTCCCAGCAGAAATGTCTGTCTCCAGCACTAGGGTCTGTCCCCACACAAACCTGTGGCTTTGGGAGTCTCTGCCCCTGGCATTTGCCAGGGCAGGAGGCCCAGGGAGGGGCTGATTCCCTGTTCCCCACCGTGTGCTGGGAGTGCCACCAGCAGCAGCTGTCCTGTTTGTCCCCAGGGTCCCTTCAGAGGCAGCACTCACCCCCCAGTGTCTGCCCAGGCCCTGGTTTCTCCCCTCTTCCTGCTGCCCCTCAGTCTGCTCTGCCCAAGCACTTCAGTCCAGGTGACACTGCCCTGGCTGTGAGATGTCACTGACAGCTGTCCTGGACACCCCCAGGGTCCCCTCACATCCATCACAGCCCCCCACAAGGACTCTTCCCCCTTATTTTATCTTCACTTCTCTCCTTGGTGTGAGCTGATTCCAGGAGAAGGTTTGTGCTCACCTGCACTCCTGTCTGGCCCCAGCAGATCCAGATTAAATATTATTGTAATGTGGCATGAGCCCTTTTAATCCGTGCCCAGCTGCTGAGCTGGAGTGAAGTTTTCCATGGATCACCTGGCAGTGAGGGCTGGGCCATGGGCCATTAATCTGGAATTATTCATCCAATCTGGAAGGAACAAATAGACATTAAAGCACAAGCTGAACCTCCCGGCCACTTGTTCCACCTTCCTTTACAGGAGTTCTCCACCCTCCCAGCCCAGATTTGCTCCTCACAGAGCAGGGGATGAGCACATCAGTCAAAACCCCAGGGGCTGCTTGTCCTGAGTCCTCCTGCAGAGCTGCTGGGGTAACAGGCTGGGAGAGGCAGGAGGCAGTGGCCAGGAGCCAACCCTGTGTTTATTGAAACAAAAACCATGGGAAAGGAAGGACAAAACCAGGCAGAAATGGTCAGTTTGGATGTGTGGGATCCAGTAAAAGGAATCCATTATCAGCCACAGTCAGAGCTTGCAGGGAGATGGATAAAAGGCCTGGAGAACTTTATGACCAATGTTGACACAACACCAGCGTTCTGAAACCTCCAAACCCAAGCAGCCACCGAGGGCTGCTGGAAGCTGAGCCAGGACAAAGCTCCACCTGTCCCTGCCCTGCTCCAGCATCGTCCCCAGCAGGGAGGGGGACACTGGTGTTGGGGTGTTGTGAGGGTCCCCAGGACAGGTGAGAGATGAGGATTTGATTCCAAGTTCTCAGAAGGCTTTATTATATTATATTATATTATATATATATTATATTATAATTATTATATTATATTATTAATTATATTATATTATATTATATTATATTATATTATATTATATTATATTATATATACTAAAACGATACTGAAGTATAGAGAAAGGAGACATCAGAAAGCTAGAAAAGAATGAATAATAAAAACCTGTGACAGACCAGAGTCCCAACACAGCTGGCTGTGATTCGTCATTAATCAAAAACAATTAGCATGCTGGGTAAACAATTGTCCAAATCCCATTCCAAAGCAGCAAAACATGGAGAAGCTGAGGCTTCTCATCTTGCCAGGAGAAGAAATCCTGGCGAAGGGATTTTTCAGAAAATATCACAGTGACACACTGGGACACGTGGAGAGTCTCTGCTTCCACCCCTGTGGGGGCTGGGCTGAAGTAGGGCAGGGTTAGGTGGGATTTTGGGATAAATCCTTCCCTGGCAGGGTGGCAGGGGCTGGGCTGGAATTGCCAGAGCAGCTGTGGCTGCCCCTGGAGCCCTGGCAGTGCCCAAGGCCAGGCTGGACATTGGGGCTGGCAGCACCTGGCACAGTGGGAGGTGTCCCTGCCATGGCAGGGCTGGGATGAGTTTTCAAATCCCTTCCCACACAAATTTTTCCACGATTCTCTGACTCCATGACATGACCAACACAAAAGTCATTCCTTCCCCAGGGTGGAAAATTTGATATCCATCAATTTCATCACGAATATCACTCAGTTATTAATTTCTCTCTCTTCATGGATCTGATGTTGGTTCCTTGAGCTGCCTGGGTGAGTGCAAAGTTTGAGCTCAAACCAGGAACCTCTGTGTTATTTGTGCCCCCATCCGCAGGAGCTGCTCAGATTTGTCTCTGCTGGGTTGAGCTGAGAGCCTGAAAAACAACTTGGTTTAATTTGTCAAGGCATTTTTAAGAGAATGCAGGAAAAAAACCCACCCCAGCAGCCTTCCAGAGTCTCTTTATTTGAAATTCAATAATGTCAGCAGCCAGCCAACCTTGCTTTATAACTTCAAGATAGAAGTGCTATGGAGAATTACTTTGAATATTTTAAGTACAGCTGACCAGCTGCTTATTTTGATAATATATAAATATATCACTGACAAGGTTTTATCACTCCGACAATATGAGGCTGGTTTAAAGGAAAAGTTTCATTTTTTGGTGCTCACTGTGAGGCTTTCCTGAGCCTCTAGAATGGCACAGAGCAGAAATTTTAGTCACAAGCAGTAAAAATTCATGAGCCAGGCCTTGCTGAAAAATTAAGACAAAGCTAAAAATCAGGGACCACAAACAAATATTCGCATTTCTTCTTTTTGTGCTCACTGCTATACTCAAGGGTGTTCTTCCTTTTCAAGAAAGCAGGAATCTTGACTATCAGTTTAACTGACAGCTCAAGTTTAAAGACAGTGTTGTAAACAGACTTGCTACATTACCAACATTTGTCTGTTATTATCCTTGATGGAAATCTGCTCATTACTACATGACAGAGCAATATTTGTATATTTTTTTTCTTCTAAGAATAAATTCAGTTTCATACTAATGAAAGATAACTAGTGTTTGACAGAATTGGTGCTTACCTTACCCTACTACAGTGAGAATTTAAAACTACATTTTAAATACTTGGATTTCTGCTAGTCTGATAAACTCTGTCACCTTGACAACAACCATAAATGAATGCTTCCAGGTCAGCCTTCCAGTTTCTCTTCCCAAAGATCCAGAAAACTGGCTGGGGTTTATTTATTTATTTATTTGTGAGAACAGAAGCTTTCAGACCATGTGGCTGCCAGAAATGGAACATCAATTACATCAAATGGTCACACGATGGGACACGTCGGATTCTGACGCTGCAGCTCCCTAAAATGAGATTTTCACACTTCCTACCTCAGTAACCGAGTTCCTTCCCAAGGTAGGACAGCTCCACAAAAAACACTGTAAGGGTTTGTGCTGTCCCAGAGGAGCAGAATCCCCTCCCAGGCTGGAGCTTTCCTGTGCCCACAGCCAGCAGGGGTTGGGAGAGCAGGAGAGGCTGGGGCAGAGAATGGATGGGACAGGATCCGTGTCCCACCTGCTCCAGAAAGGGGAAATGTCCCAGCCCTGTTAGTGGCTGGGACAGCAGGGCTGGGGTGGCCCAGGACAGCGGGTGGCCCAGCAGGTGACACTGGATTAACTGGGGGCAGTGAGGAGGAGGAGGGTCCCTGCTCGTGGCCATCAGGGGCTCCAAGGAACTGCTCGGGAACAGCTCCACAAGTCCTGGGGGTGCTGGGGATGTGTCCAACTCACAGGAAGGACATGGAGGGGATGGAATGTGGCCAGGGAAGGGGCTGGAGCTCCAGGAGAGGCTGAGGGAGCTGGAAAGGGGCTCAGCCTGGAGAAAAGGGGGACCAGGGCGGCCCATCTGTCTCTGCACAGCTCCCTCACTCTCCTCCATTCCCAGGGCTGGGGGTTGAACAAGGTGAGGCTTCCAGTCCCTTCCAAACCATTCCATGAGCCCAGGACTTTGTGACACACCTGCCTGAGTTTGGTGAAGGGACAGGAGACCAGTGATGGGGAGGGACAGCTCTGAGGGACAGCAGGGAGCCCCACAGGATGGAAAAGACAGAACAAACAGGGGTGAGGAGGAGGAGGAGGAGGAGGAGAGGGGCATTGTATCATGGCAGGAGTAGGACAGTCAGGACAGACAGAGACCAGAGATCTCTGCAGCCAGGGCTGGGAATTTGGGGTTTATTGCAAAGGGCCTGGGTGCAGGGCCCTGCTGGGAGCTGCCAGGCACAGCTCAGAGCAGCCACAAAGAGGCAGAGAGGTAAAGAGAGAGAAGGCAAGAGAGTGGTAAAGAAGATGAGAGAGTAAAAGAGAGGATAAGAGAGTGAGGTTCCCGTTACAATACAATAAATCTTCTGTGCTGAATATTCTAATTCTCACTAACCAATCTCATACAAGATACAAATCCTACAGCATTTCCATACAGCCTATAAGAATCATTACATTACCACACTGGGTTACATTTTAAACCCTAAAAACTCCTCTTGGGCCCCTTCTGCCAAGCTGGCAGGGTCTGCTCTGAGCCTTGGGCTGTCTGCAAGCAGAGGGTGTTGTTTGATCAAAAAGGGGATCACCTTCAGCTGGCCATGCCATTGTTTTCCAGTTGTTCAGTAACTGAGGGATCTCAAAGCTTGCTTTCATCTCAATCTCGCTTAGAGTTCCCATATTCTCAAAATCTTTTGACAGACAATCATATTTATAAGGCTTTGCTGTTTCACCTTCCCCAACAGGTCACCTTTCAGGAATCCCTTACTAACAGGAGAGGCAGGAGGGGATTTTTCCTGGAGCTGCAGTGCACAGGAGTTGCAGTGACCCCAGGGTGTCCCCAGGGTGTCAGCTGGGCCTGGCAGTGCTGGTGACATCCTGGTGACATCCCTGGCCACTGTGGGCCCATGAGAGTTCTGGAATCAGTGGCAGCAGAGCATGGAAGTGTGAGCACATCCCACCCTTCATCCCTGCACAACTGAAGTTAAACAGATCCCTGGAGCCAGAGGCTTCTCCAGGAAGGGACAGAGGCTGCTGGATCCAAGCAGAGCAGGGCAATGTGGAAGGAGCTGATCTCTCCATGGCTCTGGGTGGTTTTTAATTGACTCTTCTTCATTAAAGGGAGCCACGGGTACCAAATGGGGAGGAAAATTCCAGTTCAGGACAAATCTCCCATTTCCATCCAGAGTCTGAAGCCTCAGATGATTGTGTTGCAGCTAGCTCTAAATTCTCTACTCATTCTGTTTCTGATTCCTACTTTCACAGCTTTCTAAAAATCTTCTTACCTTTACTGTTGTTCCCACAGAGGATGGCTCTGTCCCTGTGCTCTGCAGCTCTCTGCTGGGCTCATCCCACAGTTCATCCCTGGATCTCAGCATATGGGAAGCTGCTCCAGGGCTCCCACACAGGACAGCAGCTCAGGCTTTTTCTTCCCCATCCCATCCAGGCCCTTTTCATTCATCCCACAGTGGGATTTCCCCCTGGCTCCAGCCCCATTGCAGATGCTGGGAACTCCATGATAATATCTGAGGCCCCTCAAGTATTTGACAGTCCTGACTGGCAAGAAGGGTAAAGGATCTGGGAATTCCCACTGGGATTTACTGGAGCTGTGGCTGTGCACAGCCAGCCTGCACTGATGTGCCCAATCCCTCAGACTGTGGCTGTTTGATCCCTTCTGAAGCCTTTTCAGCAGGAGGGAGCTCGACCCCAAAGGGCTCTGGAGCTCTTCTAAGGCACAGCTCTCCTGTCAGCACAGGGACCCAGGCTCCTGCACCCCCCAAACCTCCTGGAGTAACCCCCACCAATAAACAAGTTTCTGACCTGGCTCAGAGATCTCTGCTCTCCATCCATCCCCACCGTCCTACCCCCGGTGCTCCTACAGTGACCCTCAGGTGTCCCTGTTCATTTCCTCCCTCAGGTGTCCCTGTCCCTTTCACCCTCAGGTGTTCCCATCCCAGGCCACCCTTCCCACCGTTCCCAGCTGCTCTGTCCCATTCCCTGGCCCTCCCTGCTGTGCCCTGTACCTGCACAGCACCTCCAGCTGCACATGGAGCAAACAGAGCTGGGTCCCCTCTGCCCAGGCAGAGACAGGCACTGGGGTTCCAGGGAAGGCAGGGAGGCTCCTTGAGGGAGGATTCCTGTGTTCCCTGGCTTTGGATCACCTCGGGTGCCTCTGTGCAGGGCAGGGATTGAAATCAGCCCCAAGTGCAGCTGCCAGGAGCACCTGAGCATGGAAGAGCAAACATTCCCTCATCCTTGAGCCCGGACGAGCCCCCATTTGTGAGAAAAAACCACTCGCTTTAAAATTTTAAAAATGTTTATTAAACCTTGACAAAAATACAACAAAGGACTACGTAAGGAAAAATTCACAGTGCTGGGAGCTGCCCCTCATGCATACCACGTGGCCAGTTCATCTCCAAGATGGATGCTCAGTCTTTTATATCCCTGGGGGTTGCATCAGCCAGTCCTGGCCCCTCCCAAAGTCTGTCAGTCAGCTCTTCTTTGCCATTTATCAGTGGAAACTGCTTTGTAACTGGATTGGAGCTCAGGTGTTGCCATGCTGCACCCCCTGAGCACCCCCAAGCTTTTCCATTCCCACCTGCCCCATGCAAGGGACACCTGTGCAGCTTCTTTGTACCTGTCCTGGACAGCCCAGCTGTCTGATGGCAACAATACAGAGGGAAAAGGGAACCAGGGGAGAACAGAGGACATCTAAACCACAATAACATAGCTATACATCAGTAAAGCTTCTCTTAATATTCACACAACAGTTATCCCTTAATTGCGAGAGCAAATCACCTCATTATCCATCTACATCAAATCTGCCCCTGAACAGGCTTTGCCTTGAACTCTTCTCCTGTTTGAGTCTCCATCCAGCATTTGGTGTTGTCTCTTTATCTTTCCCCTCTTCCACACATTAAATGTTTAATGTGAGCTGTGAGCAGTCAGGCCCCATGAAGTTTCAGAAGTTCTCATGTTCTGTGTGTTTAAAACTCCAGTTGAGTGAAAGAATAAATGAAATGTCTGCCAGAAGGCAAAGCCATTTCCCTGCCTCGGAAATGGCCAGCGTGACAGGCAGCAAAGGGCTGTGATGGGACAGTGCAGGGAGGAGCAGCAGGGAGAGCTGGGCTGGAGCTCACAGATGGAGGAAATCATTGCCTTGTGCTGCGGGGCAGCCTGGGCTGAGCCTGCCCTGCATCCCACACTGCTGGGGGTGTCCCCAGCTCAGCCAGCCTCCCTCCCTGCATCCCACATGATGGGGTGTCCCCAGCTCAGCCAGCCCTCCTGCCCTGCATCCCACACTGCTGGGTGTCCCCAGCTCAGCCAGCCCTTCCTGCCCTGCATCCCACACTGCTGGGCTGTCCCCAGCTCAGCCAGCCCTTCCTGCCCTGCATCCCACACTGCTGGGCTGTCCCCAGCTCAGCCAGCCCTTCCAGCCCTGCATCCCACATGCTGGGGTGTCCCCAGCTCAGCCACCTTTCTGCCATGCATCCACACTGCTGGGGGTGTCAGCTCAGCCAGCCCTCCCTGGGAGCTGTCACTGGCTGTCACTGGCAGACAGGAAGGGGCTGTGATGTGACCTCTCCAGCCCCAGGTAGTGGCAGATCATGGCAGTGGAGTCACCTCTCAGAAACGGGGCTGAGGTGGCTCCAGGAGGTGTGGTGTCCCACTGAGCAGGGAAATAAATCCAAACTGGACCTGCAGGGCCTGTGTGCCCACAGCAGGAGATATCTCCTAGAGGAGCTCTGGGATGCAGGGTGTTGGGAGCAGCCAGAGCACTCCCTCTCATCCTGGTTTGCTGGGATGAATTTCATGGCAGAGTCCGAAATCCCAGGAATTATGAGTGGTTTGTCTTGGGAGGGACCTGGAGACCCACCCAGTGCCACCCCTGCCATGGCAGGACACCCTCCCACTGTGCCAGGTGCTGCCAGCCCCAATGTCCAGCCTGGCCTTGGGCACTGCCAGGGCTCAGGGGCAGCCACAGCTGCTCTGGCACCCTGGCAGAGGCCCAAACCTCTCTAACCAGGCCTTGCCAGGCTACAAACCCCCTGTGGGAAATGGCACTTGGGGGCATGGAACCAGAGGGAAATCATGTCTTTCCCTTTTTCCCATTTGCTGCAATGGCTTTTGGTCTGGTTTCCATCCTTTATTCAGGAATGTGAATGCAAGAGTGGTTTGGGTGGGAAGGGATCTTCCATGCCAGCTCATGCAGCCAGGGGACCACCTCCCAGTGTGCCAGGTGCTGCCCAGCCCCAATGCCCAGCTGGCCTTGGGCACTGCCAGGGCTCCAGGGGCAGCCACAGCTGCTCTGGCAATTCCAGCCCAGCCCCTGCCCACCCTGCCAGGGAACAATTCCCAGTTCCCAAGATCCCATCCAGCCCTGCCCTCTGGCACTGGGAGCCATTGCCTGGCTCCTGTCCCTCCATCCTTGTCCCCACTGCCCTCCTCCCTCTTTCTTCAGGCTCCTTCAGGCCACAATCAGGTCACACTGAAGCTTCTCTTTTCCAGGCTGAACAATCCCAACCCTCCCGGCCTCTCTCCCCAGATAACTCCTTAAAATGGGCATTTTGGAGCCCCACGACTTCTCCTGGCCCATCCAAAGGCAGATTTGGGGGAGGCTTTAGATCCCAGAGGAAATGTGTTTTGGCAGGCTCAGCTTCACAGGAGGACACAGGGATTTATTCCCACTCCCTGGCACTGTTCTGGAGGGAAGTCATGGGAAACATCCTTAGGGTGTTATTTTTACCCTTGTTTGCATCACACTGAGCCAAATTAGAGAAGAAATTAGAGATCAGGCAGCCCTGGTTCTCCTGCAGCTCTGAGCACAACAGCAACTTTTCCCCTTCACTCCTGAGCCCCCTGCTCCCTTTTCAGAGCAGTTGCTCTCATTTTCAATCATTTTTGCAATTTTCATTATTGTTTTGTCCCTTCCATAAAGCAGGATGAAAATGAAAGCCCATAAAACTTTCAATCTCTGTGGCATGGATCTATTGGCAGATAAAAAACCTGCTACAAATCATTAACCCAAGATGCAGCAGGAGATTCTGCTGGGAGGTGCCAGGGTGACATTGGAGCACAAATCCCTGGAAGTTTCTGACAGCTCAGAGCAGTCACAGCTGCTCAGGCAGCTCTGGAAACTCTGATTTCCACAAGGGAATCATTGCTGAAGTGCAGCTGAGTCAAATTCTTGCTCAGAGGAATCTGCAAGGTTCCTTGTCCCTCCAGGTGATTCCTGTACTCCTTCCCCATCTGTGACCTGCCCAGAAAGCTCCTGTTAGGACCTGGCTGCCCTTTTAATTTGGGAATGCTTTGAAACCTCTGGCAGGATAGTTCTGAGGGTGAACTTGTGCAGAAATTCACCCTCTGGATGCTGTGGTTTAACAAACCCCACAAAACTCACATTTAACTCCATTTTCCCCCCTTATCCACATTTTTCTCAACATCAGCTCTACACTGGAACTCTTCAGTTTGTGCCTTCATCTCCCCGAAGCTTTTCCTGGTATTGTTCCCTTTCCAGGTCTGATTTTTATATGGAGGCTCTACAAGGGCTCTTTGCAGAGAGAAAAGAGGCATTTTCTGCTGCTGGAGCAGCTCTGGCAGTGATTGGCAGGGAGTGTTTCAGTGCTCAGGCTGCAGTCCCTGATTTGATTTCATCCTCCTCCTTCAGAGAGCACAAAATCATGGAAACCACTTGTCTTTAACTGCAGAGGAGCAGCCAGGCTGGCCCCAATCAGGAAACACTCCAGACCTGTGCTTCAGGGTCTGAACAAAGGGAGAACTTCAAATTGGGGGTTGGGGTGCTAATGGGGTTGTTTGTCTGAAAGGGACATTAAAATGTACTTTGGTGGGAGTGTGGATGGAGCCACAGAATCAGGGAGCCATGGAATGATTTGGGCTGGAAAGGACCTGAAAGCCCATCCAGGTCCATGGCAGGGACACCTGCCACTGTCCCAATGTCCAGCCTGGCCTTGGGCACTGCCAGGGCTCCAGGGGCAGCCACAGCTGCTCTGGCAATTCCAGCCCAGCCCCTGCCCACCCTGCCAGGGAACAATTCCCAATTCCCAAGATCCCATCCAGCCCTGCCCTCTGGCACTGGGAGCCATTGCCTGGCTCCTGTCCCTCCATCCTTGTCCCCAGTCCCTCTGCAGCTCTCCTGGAGCCCTTCAGGCTCTGGAAGCCACAATGGGGTCACCCCAAAACCTATCCTGCAAGGCAAACAGCCATGGTAGGGGACAGGAATTACAGAGACAACCTCCTGCAGGTCTGTAGGACATTGGGATCAGGGAACCTGGGTCACATTGGGATCCTGTATCACACTGGATCAGGGATCCTGTATCACTGGGATCCTGTATCACACTGGGATCCTGTATCACACTGGGATCCTGTACCACACTGGGATCCTGTACCACACTGGATCATTGATCCTGTATCACACTGGGATCCTGTATCACATTGGATCATTGATCCTGCATCACCCTGGATCATTGATCCTGTATCACACTGGATCATTGATCCTGTATCATACTGGATCAATTATCGTGTCTCACACTGGGATCAATGATCCTGTATCACACTGGGATCCTGTACCACCCTGGATCATTGATCCTGTATCACTCTGTCTTTTTTTGGAGGAGAGCTGCAATACCAGTGCTCAATTCCTGCTCTGTGCTGATAAGGAGGGTGTCAGTGACTGCAGGATTTTTCCTCACAGATCCATAAATCCCCTCCTGGCCATCATCCCCCTCATCCCCATCCTCAGCATCCTCATCATTCCCTGGCTGCATCCCTGCTCCCGTTAAGCTGCACTCACTCCTTGCTTTGTCCCTCCGGACTCAGCGTTTTACACTTGTCTGCATTAAATTGCATTTGCTGCCTGAGTCACCCAAAGGATGCAAATCCCCTGGAATCAGGGGGATTGTGCCTGCTCCCAGGCAGGAGAGTGGGATATAAATGGATTCTTTCCCAGCTCCACCAAATCCCTTCTGACCAAGCTAGGAAAACATATCCAAAGCCTTTTTGTTTGTTTGTTTGTTTGTTTTTTGTTTGGGTTTTTTTTTGCATTTTTTAAAATGTGACCAAACCCACAGCATTTTCAGGGCAATGGATCCCATCCAGACCCCTGCCATAAATCCTGTCCATGCCATAGTCCTTGCTGGGGATATTCCTTTGCTTCTTTCCCAGTCCCCAGGAGGGGAATGTGCTGTGCTGGTCTGTAAATACTCCCTGTAAGCAGCCCTCAGCCTCAGGAGGCTGGAATCTAAATAAATCTGCAAGGATTAGCTGTGATTTGCAGGGGGAAATCTGGGAATAAAGCAGCCAGCAGTTTTCCTGGGGATTTTGGATGCTTTTCGGGATTGTTTGTTGGTTTAATGCTCACTCAGGTGGCTCTGTATTGCTGACATGCAGGAGAGAAAATTGGAAAAAAACAGGCAGTTCCCCTGGAGACTGGGATTTGTGGAATCCAGCAGCTCCCAACCTGTCTGGATCATGTCCATAAAAGGGCTGGGCAGCCCTGACTCCCAGGTAAAGTTGGGAATGAGGGATTCAGAGTCCTGAAAAAGGCCATGAGCTTTGTTCTGTGGGTTTTGGGTTACTGGTGTTGGATTGCATGGCTGCTGCTCACTTTTATGTCTGAAACCTGAATCCTAAACTGCCTGAGGTGAAGGAGAATTTTGTGTCCAGGGGAAGTTGAAGGTTATGGAATGCTGGACAGTAGGGAATGAATAATCAAACACAACTCACCCTGGTGGTGCTGGGAAATCTGGGGTTTGCTCTCATGGTGCACTTCCCCTTCATGGCCTGAAATTCCTTCCTAAAAAGGAATTTTAGCTCAGGAAGGGAAGAGCAAGAGGGGGGATCCTGGCCTGTGGTGACTTCATCCTAGAAGAGCATCTGGGTGTGGATTCAGCTTGGAAAAGGAGGAGGGAGGGAGGTCCAGCATGGCCAGGGGTGCTCTGAGGCTGCTGTACAGCAGGAGCAGCTCCTGGCACTGAGCTGGGAGCCTCAAACCAGGCTTAGTGGGAGCCATTTCACAGTGGACTCAAAGCCAGGCCTGGGGAGGGACCACGGGGTCTGTGCGACCCACCCTGCAGCCAGGCTGGGGCACACCTGGGCAGGGATTGGAGCTGGATCCATGTGGGATCGGTGTGCAGGTGTTTGTGTGAGCCTCACCTGGGCAGGGATAGGAGCTGGATCCATGTGGGATCAGTGTGCAGGTGTTTGTGTGAGCCTCACCTGGGCAGGGATAGGAGCTGGATCCATGTGGGATCGGTGTGGAGGTGTTTGTGTGAGCCTCACCTGGGCAGGGATAGGAGCTGGATCCATGTGGGATCAGTGTGCAGGTGTTTGTGTGAGCCTCACCTGGGCAGGGCTTGGAGCTGGATCCATGTGGGATCAGTGTGCAGGTGTTTGTGTGAGCCTCACCTGGGCAGGGATAGGAGCTGGATCCATGTGGGATCAGTGTGCAGGTGTTTGTGTGAGCCTCACCTGGGCAGGGATAGGAGCTGGATCCATGTGGGATCAGTGTGCAGGTGTTTGTGTGAGCCTCACCTGGGCAGGGATTGGAGCTGGATCCATGTGGGCTCAGTGTGCAGGTGTTTGTGTGAGCCTCACCTGGGCAGGGATTGGAGCTGGATCCATGTGGGATCAGTGTGCAGGTGTCTGTGTGAGCCTCACCTGGGCAGGGCTTGGAGCTGGATCCATGTGGGATCAGTGTGCAGGTGTTTGTGTGAGCCTCACCTGGGCAGGGCTTGGAGCTGGATCCATGTGGGATCAGTGTGGAGGTGTTTGCTGGGTGAGCCTCACCTGGGCAGGGATTGCAGTGGGATCCATTTGGGATCCCCTCAGCCCTTCCTGAGGGATGCAGCAGGGATAACCTGGGAGCATTGGTTTCCCTGCTGGGTGTTGTCCCCTTTGTCACCCCTGGGCCACAGCTGTGCTGGCAAATCTGATCAACAACATTTTCCAGAACCAACTTCTCCCCTTCCACCATGGAGTTGTTCTCTCTGCCCCTCAAGGATTTCCTAAAGCAGCTCTGGACTCCCTGACAACAACTTGCAATTGTTAATCACCCCCAGTAATTACAATATCTGTGGGTTCTGCCCCCCAGCTCCAGCCGGGACAGGAGCTGTTTCATATTTAAACAGTATTAGAGCTGGATTGCTCTCCTGGGGAGATCCTGGCCTTGAAGGCTGAGGTTTAATTCTCTGCACCACTAATTAGATCAGGAAAACAAGGAGGGAGATGTAAGCAAAGGCTTGTGGGGCATGAGCAAACATCTCCTCCTGCTCAGGAGCCACGGCCTGGGCCTGCTGTGGCTCAGGAACCCCAGTTTCCCAGGGAGATGAGGAGGAGGGAGAGAGGGAATTGGGGATTTCTCCCTGGATGCTGCTTCCACTGTAGCACAGCAAGGGAAATAAGTGGGAAGTACCAGTCCAAAAATGACTCTTGATGTGTCCTGGGTTGTAAGGTAAGTGTGTGTGTTCTGTCCCCACCTGTCAGAGCTGGGGCAGTTCTCTGCTGTTCTTGGGGCAGTTTTCTTGATCTCTCCCACACCCAATCCTCCCTCCAGGAGATCTCTGCTGTCCATGGCCACTGAGTGTCCCTGCAGGGCTGATCCAATTCCAGCATCCCATGGGGAGATGCTGCGCCCAGGGGAGGAGCCAAGCATTCCTACCTGGATCCAATCTGAGCCTGACCCAGCACAGCAGCCTTTGCCCACTGCATTGCCAGAGGAGCAGCTTTCTGCTGCCCTGCATTCCCAGAGGGAGCCCAGGCCCATCTGCAGCAGCCCTGGAGCTGCAGAGGAAAACTCCCCCCTTGTGCAGGATCCCTGCTCCAGCAGAACCACAGCTGGCACTGCAGGAGGGCTGAGCCCCCATGGGATGGGGCTGTGCCACCCCTGACCCACAGCGTGCCAGGGCCTGCTCTCACTCTGGCACGGCTTTGTTTGCACTATTGCATTTGTATTTTTAATTTTCCTGCTAAAGAACTGTTATTCCTGCTCCCATACCTTTGCCTGAGAGCCCCTTAATTTCAAAATTATAATAATTTAGAGGGAGGGGGTTTGCATTTTCCATTTCAGGGGAGGCTCCTGCCCTCCTCAGCAGACACCTGGCTGTTCAAACCAAGACATGATGTAAAAGCAGAAAAATTCCCTGGAAGGAGGAGCTGGGAGAGGCCTGACAGAGGGGACGAGGTTGGGATTGTGGTTTCACCAAGCTTTGTCCTGGAATTGCTCTCAGGGATGACAGGAACTGTGGTTTGCCCCACATGGGCTGAGGAAATGCAGTGAGGGTTTGTTTGGATGTGTTTGGGCACCAGGAGGGACAGAGCAGGAAACCCAGCAGGGACACGGAGCTGGCTGTGAGCTGTGCTTGGCACCCAGCTCCAGGGGCAGCTCTGGAGCAGCCTCTCAGCTGTGGAGACCAAATGTACTCACATTTAGAGCTTTACAGCCATGAAACAGCCAAAAAACCCCACTAGGGGAGTGCTGGTAATGTGGGGTTTCTTTTGGAAGTGGAGGAAGCTCAAAGGGAAGCGGGGGCAGGAGGCTCACAGCAGGTTTGGGGTATTTAGAGACATCCTGTGAGCAGTTCAGTCTTGCATTTGTGGAGAACGCACCGACGAAGGCAGGAATGATGCATCTGACTCCATGTTCTCAGAAGGCTAATTTATTACTTTATAATACCATATAATATTAAAGAATACTAAACTAAACTATGCTAAAGAATACAGAAAGGACTCTTACTGAATGCGAAAAAGATAATAATGAAAACTCGTGACTCTTTCCAGAGTCCTGACACAGCTTAGCCCTGATTGGCCAAAGAGTGGAAACAACTCACAGCAGAATCCAATGGAACAATCACCTGTGGGTAAACAATCTCCAAACACATTCCACATGAGCACCACACAGGAGAAGCAAATGAGATAAGAATTGTTTTCCTTTTCCCTGAAGGAAGAAGTTTGTCTGAGGCTTCTCAGCTTCCCAGGAGAAAAATCCTGGGTGAAAGAATTTTTCAGAAATGTGAATGCCACAGTTCAGAGTGGATTTTTTACCACTTAGAAGAGCCACAGCTAAAATGTTTCAGCAGAGTGGTTAAACTGCAGTGCTGGAGCTTACAAGAGTGGAAGCAGAGCTGTGCCCCTTAAAAAAACCAGAGTTCTTAAAGCCCTTTAACCATCACTGGGTACCATCACAGGGTTAAAAGCTCAAAAATTCAAGGGGACAATAGAAAGTTATCCTTGAGGTAGTTAAAATGCAAACAGAGAGGAATTATGGAAGATGTCCCAAGGCTACATGATTGGAAAGAAATTATTCAGTTTTTACTGAGCTGCCTTTTCCCTCTGCTATTTTTGTGGCTTTTTTTACATGTGATGATTTATTAAGCAGGGAAGGTCTCATCAGTGTGGGGGAAAGGATGATTTCAGTGGAGGGCAGGTGATGATGATGATCATAAAAACTTGTTTTAAAACTTGGTGCTGAGTGAGCTGGGAGAGCTTTTTCCTTGGAGCTCGGAATTTGGGATTTAAATGACTCCTTCTGGCTGCCGAGCTCCTCCTGGCTGAGACTTCTGTGGGCATCAATCTCTACATCTTGGGAAGTCACTCAGGACCTCTCAGAGCTTGTCCAGGCAACCTCTGCCAGGGCCTCCCAGCCAGAATTCCCAGTATCCCAGCTAAACCTCCTCCCTTCCGTGCATGGCCATTCCCAGGCCCTTGTAAAAAGCTTTTCTCCACCTTTCTTGCAGCTGCTTCAGGAGTTGGATGGCTGCAGTGAAGTGACCCCAAAGCTTCTCTTCTCCAGGCATAATAATAATAATCATCATCATCATCATCTGATTTTCCCCAACAATCAGGGAAAGCTCTTTGCTCTCAGCCTAAGTCCTGCCAGGCCGGGTTCCAACCTCCCATGCTGGAGGTGCCTCCTGAGGACAATTCCCAACCTATTCCCTGGAGCTGCAGCTTCCCCTCCGTCACCTGCCTGCAGTGGGAGCAGGTTCAGGCCCAAACACAAAGGATTTGAGACATGGAAGGTGTTGGAGTCAACAAAACCCACTCCCAATTTAGCCACTTGAGTCCTTTTACAGAGCATTTATCAAGCACTTCAAGAGCAAAACTGAAGTTCTGTGAATTGAAGGACCCCCAGTCCCTGCAGAGGGACACCCTCACAGGTGGAGTTCTGCAGGAGTCAGTGACAGAGTTTGTATTTCTCAAAAAAATCCACTTCGTACATTCTGACCTTTACTCTTAAAGGGAAGCAAAATACAGATTCCAGCTCCTCAACCTGCTGCAATTTGAAGCATTTGTCTTTTCAGGCTGGAGCCAGGGGGAAATTGGTGTTTGGGACACTTAAGGGTCCATTTGTGATGTGTCACAGCAGGACAGAACCTGCTGGAGGCTCCCAAATCCCCTCCTGAATTGAAAAGCTGAAGGTCAAACTTAATTTCCCCCATTCTGCAGCACATTAGGACTTTGAACCCCCCAGATTTTCAACTTGCAAGGCAAGCAAATTGGATGCCTCTGCTGCATTTGGTCATTTGGAAAGGTTATTTCTGCCCTCTCTGCTTTTCACTTGCTCCTTTTGAGGGTGAAAGTGTTATTCTGTGCTGCAAATGGGCTCCAGGCTGAGATAACAAGGAAAATTTTGGTAGCAATGCATCAGCTGGAAAACAAAGCAGAAATTTGAGGTGTTAAACAGTAAAAGCAAGGTGGGAAGGTTTTTTATTAAGTAAAATGATGTGTAAAAGCTCTGAAAACAGACTAGGGAAAGGCCACAAGTCCTGTCCTTAAAATGTCTGTTTAGCATAATGGACACATTTCTAGGGGACATGATTTCCCTGGGAGCTTTTATTCCCAAAAGCCATTTTCCCCTCAGGGCGGGCCCTGGTTTGTGCAGTTGCTGCTGTGGGGCACAGGGGACTCCTCAGGATTTGTTCTGCTGCTTTATTTTCCTCCCTGTTCCCACAGAGGGTTACAGAGAGGTGGCCAAGGGCGAGGTGCTGGGCCAGAGCCTGGATTTGTGTCACCTTCCCTGTGCCCAGTCCCTGGGTGGCTTTTGGCCACAGGAGTGCTCTGCTGTGGCCACAGGCCCCATTCTTGGGGTGCCCCCTGTTCCTGAGGCACCCAGGGGGCTGGGGGAGCCTCAATTCCCATGCTGGCACCTGGAGCCCCCTGGGATTCCTCTGGGGAGCTGCTCCTGTGTTGGAGCCCTGGTCACTCAGAATTTGAGACTTTCTGTGCTGGCAGGACTGACCCCCAGGAGAACACTGCACTGACCTGAGGCCGTGGAGAAGCTTCCAGAATGGAATGACAGAGCTGGGATTGTGGGTGTGGAGTTTGGATAGAAGTGTGTGAGATCACAGGGTGGGAAACTCAGAGTTTAAGGGTTTAGAATATAGTAATAGATATAAAGCAAGATGGAGGTTTTGGGGTGGAGGCTGCTTCTTCTTCCTCTTCTTCCCTTTCTTCTTCCCTTCTTCTTCTTCTTCTTCTTCTTCTTCTTCTTCTTCTTCTTCTTCTTCTTCTTCTTCTTCTCTTCTTCTCCTTCTCCTTCTCCTCGGGTGGTTTTGTGTAATTGGATAAAAACGTCCCCATTGCAGATCATGGGTGGTTGGTTATTGGGTTAAAGGTAAAAATAATTTAGGTGTCATTTCTTAATTGGACAGTTTATCCTTAAAAAGCCACATAGAGAGAGAGAGACAGAGCTCCATTTTTAGTGTGTGAGAGTGAAGTGCTGCATAACTCAGGGTTTGTGGGACTATGACAGAGATAAGAACTAACAAACATCTGAGTCTGAACAAGAAATACCATCTCACGATTTAACCCCAACCTTGGCAGAAAAGAAGCACAGAATCAACATTTGGTGGTGCCCTGTGTGAGGATGGAAGTCACAACCTGCAGATTCTGAGCCCTGGGAGGGCGAATGGGTCCCCAGGGAGCCAAGGCTCCCTTGGAGGGCCTGGAGCTCCTTAAAGGACAGTGTCCCTTAGACCTGGGAGTGGCTGCTGGCGCTGAGGGGACCTTTGGAGAGGCCGTGGGGATGTTTGGAGTCTGCCCAAAGCTCTGGGGACAGCAGGAGGCTGTGGCTCAGGGAGCTGGTAATTATTGATGATGAGGATGATGAAGGTGATTTTCAGTGGGAGGCGAGTGAGAACCTTCACTGCTCTCTCAGGCCAGTGCTCCACAGGCTGCAGGATCTGCTCTGCTCCCAGATGGACCCTCCTGGATCCCTGGCAGTGTCCAGGCCTGGGAGCAGCCTGGGATACTGCAAGGTGTACCTGCCATGGCAGGCGGGGAACACCATGGGTTTAAGGTCCTTCCAACCCAACCCTCCCTCTGAGCTGCAGGGGTGCTTGAAGGCCCAGAATCCTTCCAGGTGTTGGGACTTTGCCCTGGGCAGCTCTGGCTCCCTGGCTGTGCCAAAGGCGCCTTGTGCTCCATGGGTTTTCCCACCCTGTTTCCTCTGGAGCTGAGATTCCAATGAACTCTCAGCAGTAGACAGGGAGAAGGGGGACCCTTGCCTCCCCCACCAGAACAGCCCAAATTCCAGCTGCATCCCTGCTCCAAGGAAAAACCCCAGCTGCTGTTTGCACTCAGGCCCTGGTATTTTGGGAAGGATGAAAGTTTGACAAGAAAGTCTCACAGATATGTGTGCTTAGCAGAAAGATTTTTGAATGTAGAGTCTGATGAAGGAATAGAAATGGAAGCAAGTTTTGATATAGAAGAAAAGAATTGCTGAGCCAGTCTTACTGGATAACCAAGAAGGCAAAGGGTGTGTTAGTTAGAAGGGGCTTTTGACTTAGAACAAAGGATAAACCCACCCCAAACAAGAAGATGTTTTTACCAAGCAGAAAGATTCCACAGGCAAACAAGCCTGCCAATGTGGCAAGTAGAAAAAAGGTCTCAGAATCTTCCACTGCAAGAAAACTGAAAACCAACTTCCAGCTTAAACTGTAATGTACTGACTTTTAGTGACTGGAGAACAGTAACATGAATATGGTAATTTCAGTAGTTATGATAGGCTGTAGGTAAAAGTTAAGGTATAGATTGGTTCTGCTGTATTAAGATGCTCAGCAAAGAAAAGTCTATAATGCATTGTAACCAAAACCAAAGGGTCTCCAGGCCTGCCGGCAGCTGGAGCTGACAGCTGTGGGCACAGCTCTGTCACCCACGACCCTGGACTGCTGTGACATCTTGGATACAATAAACTGCATTTTGGAGAGCTGCCTGGAGTCCCCACATCTCTCATTCAGGCTCTTACACTGGAGGTCACCCAGCCCTGGGATGAGCCAGCCTGGTCCCTGTGTCCCCTTCCCTCCCTGTGTCCCCTTCCCTCCCTGCCCTTCCCCAGCCCTGGAATTTGCTGGATTTTCTGAGGCTGCTGCTCCCCCTCCCCTGTGCTGCTGCAGTTTTTCCCTCTGGGATGGTTCTATTTTGTCACTGTTTCTATAAAAGTGTCACGGGCTCACACGCTCACAGTGACACTTGAGGCAGTTATTGCCCAAGTGTTTAAAGTGTTCCGAGGTGCTTTTGGGTGCCAACAAAATTTAGTTGACAACATAATAATAAATCCAGCTCCAGCAACACTTTTAATGAACATAAAAGGTCTGACTGATTCCTTTGCCTCCTGCTTCACCCCGGTATCTCTCTCCTCACTGCTTTGTTCCATACTAAAGACACAATTTATGGGATCTGAAGGATGTTATGAAGATTGTGCAGAATCAGAATGTAAGGGTGTATATGAGATAATAGAGAAATTAGAATAATGTAATTTATAAGATTTCCATCTCTATCGTGGCAAAAAGGAGAGCGAATTTTTGGAGCTTTTTAAGACTTTGAACTATGGTACAAAAATCCAATAAAAACTTGGATGGATTAATTTATAGCAAAGCTCCCACACCCCATTCTGGGAATGAAAATTCCTGATGGGATCATTAATTACCTGCATGGTTTCTGTAAAATTGCCTCACTCTGAGAGAATTGGAGTCAAAGTTCCTGTTGTTTGTTGGGGTTTGGACTGTGCAGAACAGCTTTAAGATGGAATAATTTTCCCAATCCAGTCTCTAATCTTCCCATCAGAGATAAAAAATCCAGAGTCCTCTGTTTAAATTCCCCCCTGGAGAATGGGAGAAGAAGCAGAGTGGTCCCAGCTGAGGGGTGCCATAAATGTCCTGTAAGATATTCCATGTCACTATGGACATGGCAACCACACAGCTCCAAAGGTATCACCTTGAAACTCTTGGAATTCCATCTCCAAAATCCAGGAGAACACAAAGCTTTGTAGATTTACTTTACAGTGTGATTAATGACTTTGGGAGTAAGTCCTGAAGCTTGATTCTCCAGATAGAAGAATATTAAAAATACTGATTTTTTGTGGCTGAACTTTGCTCAGGTTGTGCCCACTCAGCCTGGGAGCTTTGGGGCTGTGCTGGGACTTGTTCCTGTCCAGGACTTGGAGGGGAAAAATCGGCTTTTTGTAATGTTTGAAGATTTTAAAACCATAAAAGAAACCTGGGAGCCATCAGCCCCAGGGTGTCAGTGAAACCCAGCTGGAGGCACAAGGACAGCAGCTCTGATTCCTCCAATAAATAAATAAACCTTCCTTGCCTTGGAAAGAAGACAGAAAAAGCCAAGTAGGGCCTAAATCAGTGTCAGTGCTTCAATGTGCTCGGGGCTGTGTCCTCAGCTGATGCCACTTAGAGGCCTGTACACCCAGATTAAGCTGCAGTAATTGAAGAGGAGGATCTTTAATTAAGCAGAAAATCATGATCATAAAGCTGTTCCTATGGACCTCTTTTATCTGAGCCCTGTCTGAGCGTGTGAGGGTGCCCCAGGAAGTCCCAGGCCCTAAATTAAAAACTCCAATTAGGCCTTCTAATGAGCTTTAAATGCCCTTGTAAAAAATCCTTCCCCAATCAGCACCCTTTGTTCTCAAAGCGCCTCAGGTCGGTCACCTCGGGGTTGGGTTTGAGCCTCTCCTGCCCAAGCAGCTTCTGCAGCACCTCTGGCTCTCCTGGAGGTGGAAAATGGGTTTTTTCCAGGGTTAATCCCTGCAGCTGCTCCCTGGCTCCCCTCAGCAGCGTTCTCCTGGTGGAGATTGGATTGTCCTCATGGACTGTCCTCTGCGCCCCAGAGCAGCCTTTGCTCCCTCCTGGCTCCCCTGGAGCCTCCCCCAGCCTGGGCTGAGCCTCTCCTGAGCTCCTCAGCCAGGTCTGGGGAGGTCCTGGAGCAAAATCCCTCCCTCTGGGATGGAGAAATCCCCAACCGGGGTGGGGAGAGAACAATCCCCCAGCGTGGGCACCTGCAGGTGCCACCACGGGGGTGAGGCTGGAGCTGGGGCAGCCTGGCACTGGACTGGGAGGAGGCCTGGAGAGCCCAAATTTGGCAGGTTTGGAGCTCTTCTCCCCCACTTTGCTGCATTGCTGGGGTCTCCCTGTGGGTAGGAGAGTTTTGTTCTGGAAGCAGAGGGATGTGGCCCTGCTGAAATGCCACAGGGATTTAGTGCCACCAGCACAGGATCCCAGGGCTCCTCTGCCATAAACCACAGCAGCACCAAAGCTTTTTAGGCGCTGAAAAAAAATAATGGATGGAGCTGTTACAGCAAAAGGCAAATTAAAATATCAGCTCTCAAAGGGCTCCTTATTTTCCCTCTTCACTTTGAATTACTTTTCATTTTACTCATTATTTCCTTACATCAGATGATGGCCTGGTCAGCCTGCAGCAGGTGACAGCCACACCTGGGCCCTGGGGGGACTCTGCTGCAGAGGGAGCTTTATTTCACCCATTATCAACAAAGAGCTTTATTTTCCCAGCACATCACCCTTAATCTGGATGTAGGCAGGGGATTGCAAAAAAATAAACCAAAATTAAAGCCTAAGAAGCTGCTGGGGTGTGATAATGAATGAGATACTGCTGACCCCTGAGTTTTCTCTCTCTTCTGGATAATTACAGAGGAATAACTGTATAAATCTTGCTTGGATTTCCTGCCCTATTTGCTCGTGGAAATGGATGGCTCTGTGTGTTTTCTCTGCAGGCTGGAGGATTGTTTTAATTTAAATACAGCTTTGCAGTGCTTTGCTGTAGCAAGTGGAATTAAAAAGGAAAAAAAACTTAGGAAGGAGTGGAGAGTGAAGCTTTTCCTGAGCTGGGCTGCTCATCTCAGCAGCTGCTGGGCCTGCTCTGCGTCCCCTGAGCTGCTCAAAGGCAGCTCCTGCCAGAGGCTTTGGGATTTCCCTCTTAAAATCCAAGGAATGGTGTGGAGGGGGCGTTAAGGATCATCCCATCCAGCCCTGCCATGGCAGTGAGAGGAACAGTGGATTTCTCTTTCCAAACCAGCTGTGGGTCTGCTGGGAGATAAAAGCAGCACTGAGAGAGAAAAGAAACAATGGGAAGGATTGCACTGATTGATGAATGGAAAAATATATTTGCCTTTACAAATAAACTGTAGGTGTGCTGATAAATGAAATTCGACATTGAAAGATGAAAGAAACAATGGGGAAGAAAAACCCCAAAATTCCATAAGAATTAAAAATTAAAAGGGAGGGCTGTACATTAGAGGGGAATCTCTGGGATCAGGTGTTCTGGGAAGTCTGAACCTCTCAAGTACCTCAGAAATGGGGAAAGAGAGAAGGGAAATGCAGCTGGGAAACTGGGAAAAAAAGGAGGCTGTGTCCTCCAAAAATTGGAGAGACCCCAGGGGATGCCCCATGGCCTCTGCCTTTATTCCAATAAAGTCAAAGGACTCCTCTGTCTCTTTTTTGGACACAAATCTCTGGAGTTTGTGGGTTCATTTTCCTGACAGCAGGGACCCCTCCCACGGTCCCAGGCTGCTCCCAGCCCTGTCCAGGATGGCTTCGGGCACTGCAGGGGTGGAGCAGCCGCAGCTCTCCTGTCCCATTTACTCCTTACAGACAATTCTGGGCACTTTCACTGCACATTGCTGATTTTAAGGGAGGTTTGTGCTGAAAGAGCAGGACGGGGAGTGAAGCACGTGTGAAAAACGCCAATCACTTGTTTTTAAATTTTAAAGGTTTAATAGTAATAAAAAGGTTATAAAATTAGCAATATAATTAGAGTAATAAAAATTTTGGACAATTAGGGTTAGGACAATATGAAACAACAGAAACAAAGAATTATGGACAATCCGGGTACCTCTTTCTGGGCAAAATAAGCCCGAAAAAGGGCACACATTAACAGAGGATTAACCCTTAAAAACAACAGCCTGTTGCATATTCATACACCTCATCCATGATGCATAAATTCCATTCAAACACAGGATTCTGTCTGGTCAGTGTCAGCTTCTTCCTCTGAATCCTGAGGGTGTCTTCAGAGCTGAGGAGGCAGGAAGAAGTTCGTGTCTTCTGATAATGGAACAATAAATTCTTTTTCTCTGAAAGATTGAGGTGTCCAGTGTGAGCACCTCAGTCCTCTCTTAAAAAAAATGTCTTACATAGCATAGTTTCTATTTTAACATTATGTTGTAACCTAAAACTATAACATGCCACTTAAGAAAATTAATAGAGCATAACTTTCTAACATAACACATATAATATTCATTTGAATATTTGCAAAAGCCAATCATAAAATACCCATTTTTCACAGCATGGGAAGGTTGTGGGGCTGCTCCGTCCCTGGCAGTGCCCAAGGCTGGGTTGGGCAGGGCTTGGAGCAGCCTGGCCTGGCGGGGGGTGGCCCTGCCCAGGCACTGTGACCTTGGAAGGGTTCCCTCTGCTTTGATGAGGTTTTGGCAGCACAGAAGTGCCCGGGAATGAGGGATTTGGGTGGGCACGGATGGGATTTGCTGCTGGCTGTGGCTCAGAGCCTGCTCCAAGGCAAGGCTGGAGGAGGGAGCAGCTCCCAGGCCCCCAGAGGGGTTTCTTTGCTCTCAGCTGCCTCCTCCAGGCTTTGGCACCCAGGGCAAGTCCATGACCACAGCCTGACCCCAGCCCTGGGATCACCTTGGAATGCATCAAATCCCAGTGCAGGCTCTCAGCAGAGGGCTCCAATTCCCTGCATCTCCACACTCAGCACAAGTACACAAAATAAATCAGTGCTGTTCCCATTCTGAATGGAAAGTGCCTTAATGCAGTTGGAGGAGCCACTTGGAATTTACACCTGGAACTCATTTAAATTTTTAAGGTGCTTAAAAGCCTGGCTGCCCATCATTTGTGGCTGCTTCCCTCATCTGGGTGCTGATGCAGGAAAAGATTTTCCACAGGTTGGTTGGGAGAGGCTGCAGAAAGCCTGGTTGCTTTTGTGCTGCTGTCAAGTTTTATTCTCAATCGCTTTAGGGCCTTTTCTTGATTTTTGGAGTTTCAAGTTGCTCATTAAAACCAAATGAAGTGTTAATGTTTGTGGCCAATGCAGAGGAAAGCTCTGTGAGCATCCATATCCACTTGAAAGTGCTGGAAATCCCTAAAAGCAGGAGAGCACAATTTTTTGAAGTGTTTGATTCTAAGCTCATTTCTTGATTGTGACGAGCAAATCCAGGGTTCGTGAACAGAGACACACAACCCCAAACGGGGCTTTTGAGCTGCCTCAAAGATGCAATTCCTATTTTCATGTTCTGAAGGGGCTGAGAAAACTTTTTTTTAAAAACTCTCCATAATCCTTCCACATGTTTCTGTTTTTCCTAAAACTTCCCATCTAATCCATGTGCCTGGACCCGGCTGAATTCATTCCATTGGACCAGAAAGCCAGGATCAGCCCACACTGAGTGGTAACTGCAGCTGGCTGAGGGAGAATTTCATGGAGTCATGGGATGGTTTGGGTGGGAAGGGGATTTAAATCTCACCAGAGATTCACAGGGAGCCTTCCCCTGTCCCAGGGAGCTCCAGGCTCCATCCAGCCTGGCCTTGGGCACTCCCAGGGTCCAGGGGCAGCCACAATTTCTGCATTACAGGTCCCTCCTTGCTCCCAAAGCAGCAGCACAGAGGCTGCAAGTTCCCATTTCCCAACTGTCCTGGTTTAGGGCAAATTTGGGAGAAAACCTCCAAAGGGGCCCCTCCAGAAAGCAAACCCACACAGCCCCTGCCCCCAGCCGGGTCGGGAAGGATTCCTTGGAGACAAGTGGAAAGAACCTGTTTATTTAACAGCCAAAGCACCCCCAGCACACAAAATGAACAATACCAGGTGACACCACTCTGTCACCACTCTGAAAAAGATGACAAATTCAGAAAGTCTCTCTTGGCGGTGGCCGCTCTGTTATCCATCCCTCCGGTGCTGGGGCAGCTGCTGCAGCCACAAGGTGCAAACTCTCGGTGTTTGCCAGGTCCCAGTCCGGAGCAGGTTCGAGTTGGTCCAAAAAAGGGAAAGGAGGAATGTGAAGCGATAGAATGTAATAAAATAGTGCAGAAGGCAGTCTCACCCCTGAGGAGCTGCAGCTGTACTAATCCCCAAAGGTTAGGAACAGGCCTGTCCTTAATAGGCCACAGCTGTGTCCAATAAGGAGACGAGTGCTACCAAAGAGTGAGTTAGCTGGTTGAGGAGAGAGTTGGAGTTTGTTGGCTGTGAAGGAGTCAGTGCTGTGAGGAGCTGCCCATGAGAAATCACAGAGAAGGTATGGGAGCTTTCACAATAGGATGACAACAGAGAAACAGTCCAGGGAAAATTTGGACTGCTTAGCTAAACTAACTAATGAGCAGGAGCAAAAAGCAAGAGCAAAGCAGGAGCAAAGCAGAAGCAAGAGCAAAGCAAAAAGCAAAGCAAAAAGCAAAAGCAGCACCCATGTACTGCCCTGTCTGTGTGTCCTGCCAGCCGTGGGGGAGCGGCTGAGAGCAAAACCAAAACAAAACATTCACTCTTCAGAGCCAGTCTTGAAGGCACAGAACATGATATCCAGCATGAACAGAACACAGGAATGGGGATACAGCATCATAACCTCACCCTAGGGCACCAACAACATCTCACGTGCAGCTGGAGCTGCAGCTGTGACACATCCCCAGCTGTGACACATCCCCAGCTGTGACACATCCCCAGCTGTGACACATCCCCAGCCTCACGGGGTCTGGAGCTCACAGGGTCTCCATTCAGCACCTTGGAGGATGAGGCTGTGCTGGGATAGGGAAAAGCTGCTGTGATCCCTGAGGAAGCTGCAGTTCCCAGGTGATTGGGTGAAGAGCAGGTTTGGAAACACCTTTCCCACAGGACCTGCAAATGCTCCACGGGTTCTGCCCTCCTCTTGTGTTTGCTCCGTGCTGGAGGAGAAACCTCCTGGAGGGGGGAGATCCAAGGAAGTCATGGATGGCAAGAATTCCCAGGGATGGGAGCCCCAAGGAGCTGCACCTGAGCTGCTTTTCTGGCGAGAGAAAAGTAAAGATAAAAATGCAGAGCCCAGGGAGGGGAACTTCTCCTGGTTTGCTGCTGAATGTCCCCAGTCTGCAAAAGTGCTCCTGTCGGCTCTGAGCCAGCAGCCTGGTGTGGTCCAAGGCCTGCTCCAGAGCTGTTCCTCCTCTTTCCATGTCACAGGCAGATCTGTCAGACCCAGCTGATTGTCTCTTTCCCTCTCCTTTCAGAAGGGTTGGTTATAAATTTATTTAATTTACATATTAAACAGCACTGGTGTTTATGCAGCCATGTCCTTGTCAGGACACCTCACCTGAGGACAAAGGTTACGTGTGAAGGGAAGAAAGCCCAAAATCTTTCTGGTGGAAAATCTCTCCCTCTCCCTAAAGCCTCCACACCTCTGTACCCCTCTGAGCAGCTGCTCCTTCCCCCAGGCTTGGTGCTGCCTCCTGGCCTGGAGCTGTTCCTCGCTGTGAGCAGCCAGCCAGGGAATGGAGCAGAGGAGCCTTGGCCCTGACCCAGGACTGATTCTCCAGCAGTTTGGGGGATTTGAGCTTTGGAAGGAGCAGCGTTGGCTCCCCCGTCAGAGCCTCTCAGTCCCCAGTGCTTCCAGCTCTGATGGATTCATCCTGAGGGGATGTGTCCCAGCTGCTCCATCAAATTGTCCTTCTCCCTGCATTTGGCTGTAATTTTTTGAAAATGGACACAAATCTGGTTCCTTTTGTTAGGAAAATTAATCCACGAACACCAGAGTTTTATGTCTGAAAAGGAGACAGGGGAGTCCATTTTGACTTTATTGGAATAAAGGCAGAGGCCATGGGGCATCCCCTGGGGTCTCTCCAATTTTTGGAGGATGCAGCCTCCTTTTTATCCCAATTTCCCAGCTGCATTTCCCTTCTCTCTTTCCCCATTTCTGAGGTACTTGAGAGGTTCAGACTTCCCAAACACCTGATCCCAAAGATTCCCTCTAATGTATAACCCTCCCTTTTAATTCTTAATTCTTATGGAATTTAGGGCTTTTTCTTCTCCATTGTTTTTTTCATCCTTCAATGTCCAATTTCATTTATCAGCCATTTTATAGTTTATTTGTAAAGGCAAATATCTTTTTCCATTCATCAATCAGTGCAATCCTTCTCATTGTTTCTTTTCTCTCTCAGTGCTGCTTTTATCTCCCAGCAGACCCACAGCTGGTTTGGAAAGAGAAATCCACTGTTCCTCTCACTTTGGTCCTGCTGGTGGGGGGGCCCTTCCTGTGCCAGGGCAGAGCCATGAAATGTGGATTCTGCTGGAACTCTGGGCTGTGAGCTCTCTGTGGGCCGTGCTTCCAGCAGGGTCTGTGGCTGCTGCCTGTGGAAGCTGGGTGTGGGTCCGTGGCCTCCTCAGAGCACTGCCAGCCTGTGCCCCTTGGCTCTGCAGCTGAAGCTGCCAGAGAGGAGGATTTCTGTGTTTGCTCCAGCACCCAGAGACACAAAAAGCTCCTGGAGGTTGGAAAGGGAAGGAGCATCTGCTTTGGAAGGATAATTCAGGAAGGTGGAGGAAGAAATTCACCTGCTGCAAGGTTCCCTGTGGGAGCTCTTCCATCTCCCAGTCAGATCTGGCATCTGATGGGGAGGGAGGCAGACCAGGCACAGGAATTATGTTGGAAACTCTGGGAACGCTGCCCTGTGTGAGTCTGGCACACAGTGACAAGCTGCTGCAGAACGAGAGCCTTCAAGCCCTGCTGCCTGAGGCCAGCCCAGGAGAGCTGGAGCAGCTCTGGCCCCTGGGATTGGAGGGAGAGAGGATGTTCTGTGTCCTGGAGCAGCCCTCCTCAGCCCCCTCAGGACAGGCACAGCCCCCGTGGCTTTGGAAACCTCCCCAGGGCTCCCAGCCAGGATTGCCTCCAACCCTCTCTGTCCCTCTTCATCTCCCAGAATTAGGGGCTGAGACTTCCCTGACCTGGCTCTCTGCGTCTTGAAATGAGATTTTCTCCCCAGCAAGGGGAGAGTGAAATCCAGCTGATTTCCAGGTGGGATGGCTCTGACCTCCTGGGATTAAGGGATTGACCAACTTCTGGATAAATTCACTCCATCTTCCTTTCCCCCTCACGCCTTTTTAAAAAAGCAGAACTCTTGTGCTTAAGGAGAACTTTAAATCCATGTCTGTACGCACTGCCCACCTTGGCTTTGCTGTTTGTGATCCCAGACTGGGGCTGAGCTGGGAGGGAAGGGCAGGGCTGGCAGAAATGCTGGGCTGGGATCAGAGCCGACCTTCCTGCCTGGGAAGGAGCCCCTGGATCAGGTCCCCGCTGTGCCCAGCACATCCTTCCTGCAGAAAAGGGACCCACAGGGGCTCCTGGGGAGGGTGAGGGAGTCCCTGGGGGTCAGGACAGGCCCAGGATATTGGAAATGTGATTTCTCCTGAGGAATGGGGAGCTCTGGGTGCTCCAGGTTCCCTCCAGCCCTCAGACCAAGGCCAATGTCTGCAGGGATTGGGCCCCTGCAGCAGCAGCCAGGAGCTCTGTCCATCCCATTACCTCCAATTAGCAGCAGTGGTTTAAGTCCCACATAAATTAATCTGATTGGATTTTGGAGCAGGGTTTATAATAAACAAGCCTGGCACTGTTTACAAGCCTCACTGCAATATAATTCCATTTTCCAGCATGAGCTGAGAGCTCCAGGAGGGGCTGGTCCAGTGGCAGCTTTATTGTGTTCAGCAGGGCCTAATGAATAGGGAGCAGCCTGTAAATGTTGTGTATGTTTATGTGTGTCCGTGCAGGTGAGAGCGGCGCAGCAGGGAGGGCACAGCCTGTCCTGCCCTGCACGCCCAGGGAGGAGGCAGAGGAGGCAGCAGGAGCCTTGCCAAGGCTTGGCCTGAGGTGCTGCCCCTGGGAAGGAGGAGAGGCAGGGCTGCTCCAGCCTGGCAGGGAGAGGCCGTGGGGAGGAGCGTGACCTTCAGGTCACCTTGGACCAGTTCCATCCCATTCAGGTTGCCTTGGACCAATTCCAGCCTCTGGGTGACCCTTTAGATTCTTTCAGCTGCCTCTGAAAGAATCAGGGGCAGGAAGAATCCCCTTGGACCAATTCCAGCCCATTCAGGTCACCCTGGACCAGTTTCACCTCCTGGGTGACCCCTTGGATTCTTTCAGGTCCCCTTGGTACCAATTCCAGCCCCTGGAGGCCTCCTGGACTCTTTCAGGTCACCCTGGACCAGTTTCACCTCCTGGGTGACCCCTTGGATTCTTTCAGGTCCCCTTGGTACCAATTCCAGCCCATTCAGGTCCCCCTGGACGAGTTTCATCCCCCTGGGTGGCCACATGGACCTTTCAGGTCCCCCCGGCCCAGTTTCCCCCCAGGTGGCTCCGTGGGCTATTGAGCTGAGCTGTGCTGCTGCTTCTCCATCCCAGAGGGTTTCCCAGCCCCCATCAGGTGTGGGATGGAGCTCTGGGCTGGACTCAGCCCCTGGCACCCCCTGATGTCCCCCCCGGGTGGGACACAGCACACAACCAGGTTCCCCAGTGTCACCAGTTTGGGGCAGAGCAGCCCAGTTTGGCCTTTGGCTGCCAAGGGAGGGGTTTGGTGAGCACAGCACGAGGGGCAGGATGAAACTGGGCACGCTTTCCTTGCTGTGCTGCTCCGTGCCATGAAGTGTGTGTGTGGCTGGGAGCAATCCTGAATTGCTGGGGGAAAAGCTGTGTCAGGAGAGAGGGATCTCAGTGCTGGCACTGGCAGCCCCAAGAGATGTTTCATTCCACTTTGAGCAGGCAGGAGAGAGCCCAGGGAGGGCAGAGCCCTGAGCAAACAAACGTTCAGGATTTCTGACAGCCTTTAGAGAGGGGCTGGAGGAGCAGCAGATCCACAGCCAGGGATTCTACAGAAAATTCAAGCTGCAAATACAAACACACATGAAATGCTGCATGTGGGGTCTGTGCTGGAGAGCGTTAATAATGAGGAGATGGAGGATCACAGAGGTTTCGTTCCTCAAGTGTTAAAATAAGAAGCAATTAAGGCTGTTGAAAGTTGCCATGGAGGCAGGAAGGAGGTGCTGGGTAAGGAGAGTTGGCTCTGCAGGCTCCCAGCACTGCTGCCATCCTTCCCTCCCCAGGGCTGGGGCAGTTCAGTGGCAGAGCTGGGGGAGCTCTGTGTGTCTGTGGTGGGTTTGGGGCTCTGGGGTCACAGATGAGGAGTGGGAGCCGGGGAGGGGGTTGGGAGGTGCCCCTTTCCCTCTGCCACCCCCAGGGGTGTGGGGACAGCTCAGCTCTTTCCCCTGTCCCCAGCTGGGCCCAGGCTCCCTCAGGGCTCCACCACCCCCATCCATGTGGGTGAGCACAGAACTGCAGCCCAGCTCTCCTCCTTTTTGCTTTTTTCCTCTCTCCCAGCGTTTTCGAGGTATTGGTTCCGCTGGGTGGAGTTGGTGTTAATTAAAATGAGCTAATTGCCAAGGAGCTTCTGAAGAAGCAAGGCTTAGAGCTGGCCCGGGGGACAGGGAGTGAAGGGCTTTGAGAGCTGTGTAACCCTCAGATCCAGTTTTTGCTGTGTAATCCCTTCCCTGCCAAGCTGGGAATTGAGCAAATTGGCCTCAACCCTGCCTGGAAGCTCCTGGAGAGTTTCTGGGCAGTGGGAGCAGGGAGGTCACGTCTGAGGCAGAACAGCCTGTGCCTGATCCAGGGCTGTTCCCTGAGCTCTGCAGCTCCTGAGCTGTCCCTGTGCCTGATCCAGGGCTGTTCCCTGAGCTCTGCAGCTCCTGAGCTGTCCCTGTGCCTGATCCAGGGCTGTTCCCTGAGCTCTGCAGCTCCTGAGCTGTCCCTGTGCCTGATCCAGGGCTGTTCCCTGAGCTCTGCAGCTCCTGAGCTGTCCCTGTGCCTGATCCAGGGTGTTCCTGAGCTCTGCAGCTCCTGAGCTGTCCCTGTGCCTGATCCAGGGCTGTTCCCTGAGCTCTGCAGCTCCTGAGCTGTCCCTGTGCCTGATCCAGGGCTGTTCCCTGAGCTCTGCAGCTCCTGAGCTGTCCCTGTGCCTGATCCAGGGCTGTTCCCTGTGACGGTGCTCACAGGGGTCCGAGGATGAGGGAAGAGACTCCATGTTTCAGAAGGCTGATTTATTATTTTATGTTATCTATTATATTAAAACTATACTAAAAGAATAGAAGAAAGGATTTCCTCAGAAAGCTGGCTAAGAATAGAATAAGAAAGAATGATAACAAAGGCTTGTGGCTTGGACTCTCTGTCTGAGCCAGCTCACAGTGATTGGCCGTTAATTAGAAACAACTAGCATAGGCTAATCAAAGATCTACCTGTTGCATTCCACAGCAGCAGATAATCAATGTCTACATTTTGTTCCTGAGGCCTCTCAGCTTCTCAGGAAGAAAAATCCTAAGGGAAGAATTTTCATAAAAGATGTCTGTGACAGTTCCTTGAGCTCTGCAGCTCCTGAGCTGTCCCTGCAGGCTGGGCTGAGGCAGTGCTGGCTGCTGGCACACACCATCAATGCCCAGCAGCTCTCAGCCCCAGGGTTATCAGGAATTGGGGGGTCCCTGGGGCAGTTCTGTCCCCCAGCTCTGAGCAGGGCCCTGTGTGGGGCTGGCAGGCTGCTGTCACACATGGGACAGGCTGGGCTGCAGGGCTGGCCCTGGTGCTGCCAGGGCTCCGCAGAGAGCTCCCCTCGTGAGCAGGCACGGCTGAGAGCCCCCAGAGCTCCTCCTGCCAGGCTCACCCCCTCCAGCTCACATTTAAAACTGAGCCGAGGTGGGGATGGGTGCCTTTCCAGCTTTTGTGATCCTGCTCCTGGAAAATGGCTCCATTATCATCTCTAGTGCAGGAGTCCCTTCCCAGCTCACCAAATCCTCCTTCTCCAGAGCTGGGTTTGCTTGGGGGCCATGAGGGGGAGGAGGCTCAGGGATGGGATGAATTTAAGCATCAGAGAATGGTTTGATTTCACCCCCTCCCACTGTGCCAGGTGCTCCCAGCCCCAGTGTCCAACCTGGCCTTGGGCACTGCCAGGGCTCCAGGGGCAGCCACAGCTGCTCTGGGTATCTCCCCCCTCCCAGGGAAGGATTTCTCTGCAATATCCCATCCAACCCTGCTCTCTGGCAGTTTGAAGCTGTTCCTGTCCCCCCAGGCCACTGTAAAATGCCATGCAGTGATTTCATCCCGTTGAAATCCCAAGGAACATTTGCTTTTTCTCCTCTAAAGCTTTGCTGCTGTTCCCTGGGCTCCAGGAACACTCACGGCAGTAGTGACACGTGGAGGAGGCCAAAATGACTAAAATTGCTAAAAATTGGCCCAAATAAGCAATGCTGCTGGAAAAAAGCTTTCTTAAGGGTGCTGATTTTCAGAGGGGCCCTGTCTGAAGCTGTCTGGGCACCAAGCCCCAGCTGCAGGCCCTGTTTGCCCACAGAGCTGCCTGTTGTTAATGTGGAACGGAATTAAATGGGATCCCAGTGCTCCCAGTGCTCCCAGTGCTCCCAGCCTTCAAGGCTCACTGGATCCCAGGGAATGGATCCCAAGGGGAGGGGTCCCAAGGGGATGGATCCCAGGGGATGGATCCCAGGGGAATGGATTCCAGGGAATGGATTCCAGGGGATGGATCCCAGGGGAATGGATTCCAGGGAATGGATCCCAGGGGATGGATCCCAGGGGATGGATCCCAGGGAATGGATCCCAGGGGAATGGATCCCAAGGGGAGGGATCCCAAAGGAATGGATCCCAAGGGGAAGGATCCCAGGGGATGGATTCCGGGGGAATGGATCCCAGGGGATGGATCCCAGGGGGTGGATCCCAAGGGGGTGGATCCCAAAGGATGGATCCCAGGGGATGGATTCCAGGGGGATGGATTCCAGGGGATGGATTCCAGTAAATGGATCTCAGTAAATGGATCCCAGGGGGATGGATCCAGAGGGATGGATCCCAGGGGAATGGATCCCAGGGGATGGATCCCAGGGGATGGATCCCAGGAAATGGATAATGGATGCCAAGGGATGGATTCCAGGGAATGGGTCCCAGCCCTTCCCAGGCTCTGTGGGGATGGATCTGTGCCAGTCTGTGCTGCCTCCCTGGGCTGGGCTGCCCAGCTCCAGCCACTCCAGCCGGGAATGTTTGCCAGGTCTCTGGGTCTGGGGGCGCTTTGGGATCGGTTTCCTTTCCCCTCCTGTCCGGCCGCGGGTGCTGCCCTCCCGTCTGAAGATGGCACTGCAGCATCTCTCAAGCCCCAACCCCAGGATCAGCAGCTCCTTCCAGCCCTGCCCCGAGCCCTGGGGCTGGCAGCAGGGACATCCCGAGCCGTGGGGAGCCGGGCTGGCTGCTGGGGCAGGAGCTGTGCGGGATTTGCGAGGAAGGGAAAAGCTGGGGCAGACTGCGGATAAAGCTGGAAATTGGGAATTCAGCTAAGGAACTTCCTCCTCCCAACCCCTCGGTGCTCTGCTGGAGCACCTGATCCGTGTTCGAGGCCAAATCCATCACGGGGCCAGCCTGGCTCCATTCCTCTGACTTTGCTGCTCCGGTGTCTGCTGGCTCCCAACTCCCTGAAAATAAAACCGGGATCTGCTGGGAGAGTGGAAAAGGAAACTCGCCGAGGGTGAGATATTTTAAATGACCAGATTGCCAGGCTGCAGGCTCTCACTGCCAGAGGGCAGGGCTGGATGGGATCCTGTGGTTTGCAGCAGCCCTGGGTCAGTGTGTGCTGGGAGAGCCCCTGCCCCAGCTCCCCAGTTTCCCATTTCCCAGGGAAGAGCTTTGGTGCAGTCCCAGATTTTGTCTGAATGCCCCCAGAGCTTTGTGCAGAGCTGGACCTGGGCCCTCCCCCCAGAGAGGAGCCCAACTCTCCGTGCAGTCTCTGGCCCACTTTGAGGGGCTGGTGCTGGTGATCTCTTTGCCACCTCTTTGCTCCCCTGCCAGGACCTTCCCTGGGGTGCAGCTCCAACACCAGGAGCTCTGCACAGGCAGCAAATTGGCTTCAGCTTTTACCTTGAGCAACTCAGACTGAAACAAGGAGAGAAAAGAGGGCAAACACTGATTAAAACCAAACCTAACCTCTGCAGGAAAGGGGCATAGTGTGATCAGAGCCTCTCCTGCCACGCTCTGCTTCTCCAGCACAGAGCAAACAGTTCTGTCCTCGCTCGGGATGGAAGCAGCTGAACTGTGCGGCCTCAGCCTCGCAGAAATCGCTGCTTCATCCTGGGAGGAACAGGCAATTCTCAAATCGCTCTGTCAGCCACGCTCGGGGGCTGCCACACAAGAGGAGCAGTGGGAGGGCTGGGATGGATCAGGGGCTGCGCTTGAGGGCTGAATTCCCAGAGCAGTGTGACCCCAGGGACAGGTGGTGGCAGCTGGTGGGGTGGGACAGGGAGAAATTCCAAGGGATTTTTGCTCACTGGGATGGGAGTGTTTCCTCAGTGGAATGGGGCCGAGCTGGGGCCATGGGATTCCTTGGGAATCTGTCCCAGCTGGACATTTCCCTCTGTCCATAGAGACTGTGTTTATTCCTCTCTAACTTTGCATTGGGGTGAGGCACACTTTATTTAGCACAGGGTGGATCCCTTTCCAAAGGCATCTGTGAGATGGTGAGTCCCTGCTCCCTTCCATCCATCCATCCATCCATCCATCCATCCATCCATCCATCCATCCATCCATCATCCATCCATCCATACATCCATCCATCCATCCATCCATCCATCCATCCATCATCCATCCATCATCCATCCATCCATCCATCCATCATCCATCCATCCATACATATCCATCCATCATCATCCATCCATCCATCCATCCATCCATCCATCCATCCATCCATCATCCATCCATCCATCCATCCATCATCCATCCATCCATCCATCCATCCATCCATCCATCCATCCATCATCCATCCATCCATCCATCCATCATCCATCCATCCATACATCCATCCATCCATCATCCATCCATCCATCCATCCATCATCCATCCATCCATCATCCATCCATCCATCATCCATCCATCCATCCATCCATCCATCCATCCATCCATCCATCCATCCATCCATCCATCCATCCATCCATCCATCCATCCATCATCCATCCATCCATCCCTCTCCAGGAAGGCAGAGACATCCAGTTGATTTGTTTCTGGGAGCTGCCTTTGCAATCAGAGCACTGTGCTGGCTCCAGGGTGATCAGGCAGATCACCATCCCTTGGTTTGGTTTGGCACTGTCACCCTCAGTGTTTCTCTGTTCTTTCCACCCACCTGAACTGCAGACATGACCTGGTGGTGGAATCTGAATTCCCATCCAGGCTCCTGGTTCCCATGGAGAGCCATCCCCAGCTATCCTGCTGGCCTGTTAGTGGATATTTATCCCTGATGCTTTTCAGTGATGGCAGCCCTGGGGCAGAATTACGGCCTCAAGTGACCACACAGAGATTTTGCACTGATAAAGGGACAAAGTCTGATTTTAAAGAGGCTCCTCCACCTCATCCCAGCCGTTTGTCTCCAGGAGTATTTTCCCTTAGACAGGGAAGGTGAGAAATTCACCTTCAAGAAATCACTGAAGGCTTTAAATCTGAGGCAGAGAAATGAGCTCTGCCTGCGCTAAGCAGGGCCCTAAATCCTGGGGATCTCGGGGCCCTAAATCCTCTGAGCCCAGAGCCTCGGGCAGGCCGGGCTGTGGCTGATCCTGAGATCCAGGCTGTCGGATTGGGGAACGTGGGGAAGAGGCGGTGTTTGTGTCTCTGGGGCTCCAGCGCTGGGAATGGAAGTTTATTTATTTATTTAGCCTGGAAGAAAGGGTTTTAACCTGGTTCCCACAACAGACTTAAAGCCAGAAAAGCGTCTCTGACTCAAGGTTCTGATCCACTTGAGGTGTGGGTACCTCTCGGGAACTCCTGCTATCACTGTGAGCTCTGATAGATCAGAGTGTGGATAGAGCACACAGGGAACGAATTTTTTTCCCTGTTTTGCTCTGTTAGGCAAACAAAGACCTCTCAAGCTTCCTCTAATGTTTGTGAATCGGTGATCAGTCCTTGGGCTGGGGTTTTTTGGGTAAACAAGTGGATGTGCTCTCTCACAGCCCTGCAGCTCCAGGTACAGACACGTGCTAAGGGAACAGCCAGGGCTGATAAGGCAGGCGGGGGATCTGCTCCTGGGAGGTTTTCTTGTGCACATCGGAGATTTTCAGCCTGGATCATGCCTGTTCCTGGGGCAGGAGCCAGGACAGGGCTAGAGGGAGCCTGGATGTGCTGCTGGGCAGCCCGAGCCCTTCCCGGCCCTCAGGAAATCCTCAGCGCTTCCAAACGCGGCTGTTCCCGCAAAAGGGCCCCGTTGTGACAAATCTGCTCTTTCCAGCAGTCAACTGTGTTATTTTAGAAGAATTAATTAGGAAAGTAGCTAATAAATGATGTCTGAGTCCCCCGAACCCCCCGGAGCAGCGCTGCTGGGGCTCCTCACAGCCTTCCTGTGCCTGCCGTGCCCTGGCCAAGCCTTTCCTGCTCATTCCCATTAATTCTGGCTGCAGACAGGGCAGGATCATCAGTCAGCACATGGAGCAGGGCAGTGATTGATACCAGAGCCTGCTGGTGGTGTGTAAGGCAGGAATTCCTCTCCTGCCCTCCCTCCCCTCAGCTTCCCGAGCCATTGCTGCGTTTGGCTCAGGCTCTGCCCTGTCTCCTTCCCATCAGTGCCACGTTCACTCTGCCCATCAGATCCCACTCCACAGAGCAGAGGCAGAGCTGCCTGACTGGAAAATACATCCCTGGCTCAAGGAAAAAAGGAGAAAAGAGTGGAAGGCTGAGCCACAAGACTGTTCCCCCCAGAGTCAGGGAGCTCCTCCACAAAACCTGTAGGATATTGCTCCAAGGTTTGTTTGTTTGTGCCTCTATCTCGTGTTTTCTCTCCATATCTCTCTTTATTCACAACAGCCACGCCACAGAGACATCATATTCTCCCTCTTCCCTGATAGGATCTGCCAGCACAGGAATGTTCTGGCTGAGGAGGTTCCTGAGAAGCTCAGCACTAATATCAGAGGCCTGATACGGCAGCCGGAATAAAATTACATTTTTCTGGGAAGAAACATTGTTCTGCAAAGGAGTGCTTGAGTCAGGGCAGCCAGCAGGGAGATTAGATCTTGTCAGAGGGCTCGACACATTCTGCTGATCGCAGGGAAAGCCAAGACAACCAAGAAAGAGTCAAGAGAGAAGCAGCTGTGCCAGGAGAGCTCGGCATGCCTCAGGTGGAGCTGCTACCAGGGCAGGGATGTTCTCCTGTTTTCCCTGGGCAGAGGGGAGTCCAGCTCGGGAGAGGTTTGAGGGGCAGGAGCAGGACTTCAGGAAAAGCTGGGGCTGCCCTGCAGAGCCTTTGAATCCTGCGGGAGTTTCAAATCCAGGTCCTGGAAGGAGCTGAAGTTCTGTGCCAAGGAGCATTGGCTGTGAGGTGGAGAGGGGCTGGAGGGACAGGGCACAAAGGGACAGGAGCCAGGGGATGGCTCCCAGTGCCAGAGGGCAGGGCTGGATGGGATCTTGGGAATTGGGAATTGTTCCCTGGCAGGGTGGGCAGGGGCTGGGCTGGAATTGCCAGAGCAGCTGTGGCTGCCCCTGGAGCCCTGGCAGTGCCCAAGGCCAGGCTGGACATTGGGGCTGGCAGCACCTGGCACACTGGGAGGTGTCCCTGCCATGGCAGGGGTGGGATGGGATGGGATGGGATGGGATGGGATGGGATGGGATGGATGGGATGGGATGGGATGGGATGGGATGGGATGGGATGGGATGGGATGGGATGGGATTTAAGGCCCCTCCCAGCCCAACCCAGCCCACTCCATGGTTCTGTGCTCAGTTCCCACCCAGAGCAGAAGGCCCAGGGGAGATGAAGGGTTCTGCTCGGGGTGCTGGGATCAGGAGGGAGTTCCTGCAGGGCTGGAGGAGCTGGCTTGGGAAGGATCCTCCTGCAGTGAAGGAAACCTGGGGAACCTCTCAGTGCTTTTAGCACAAAATCCAATGAGAGATGCAAAAGCTGCTTTTGCAAGGCTTGCTGATTCTGCTGGGAATATTTCACAGAGCGCGAGAGGGTAAAACTCACCTCTTAAATCTCATTTTTAAGGTTGAAAGCCTCTTCTCTCTTCACCACTTTTTATGGATATGAGGGTTAAATGAGCAGTGATTTGTCTTTACTTTGCCTTTTGCCAGCTTGGAGCAGAGCAGTGATTTTCTGGCTGCAGGGGAAGGCTGTTCTTTATCCCTGTGAATTCATCCACTACGGGGGAGATTTTGGAGAAAGGGGGAGATCAGTAACTTTGCAATTCTGAGTTGTTGGGATGACGAGACTTTTTCCTACATCTCAAGTTCAGCTGAGGCCTGAATGTGAGATCAGTTAACTGGCTTCTGGCTCAAAAATAAAACCACCAAAAAACAAAAAAAGAAACCCTCTGGAGGGCCTGAAAGCAAATTCAGTTTATGCCTAAAATCTCTTCTATAAAAACACACAAAGATGATGTGATTTTTCATGATAAAATCGCAGATTTTCCTGATCAAAGAGAAGGTTTATCAGGTGATGGCACTGGCAGAGCTGGGTGACAGCCTGACAGACCCTTCTGGGAGGTATGTCCCTGTCCCTCCCAAGGAGGAGTCAGTGGTGGAATGTGGTCACCTGGAGACTGGGGGCACTCACCCCTCACACTGCAGGAGGAGGTCCGGGACAGGGCTCCCATGCCCAGGAAAGGTTGTTTTTACCCAGAATAAAAAAGCTCCATTCCTGAGAGCATTGTGCTGTTTACTGCCCTTCCTGGGCTTAAATACCCCCAGTCAAACCCCAAAAAGTGAATTTACTTATGGAGAATAGTGACTGCTGCGATCTGGAAACAAAGAAACCAGCAGCTCTGAGACAGCTCCGTCTGAGATGTAAGAAAAGCTGTTAAATATCCTCTTTAATGGGCCGGGGAGGAGGATGTGTCTCCTGACAGCTCCGGCAGGACCATTTCTGAGGGCAGTGAGCTGTGAAAGACTCGTGGTTGCTCCCATTTAGCTGCTCTGGAGAAACACGGAGTGAGCAGTTCCCTCTGCAAAGGTCACTCGAAGCCAGGGAAAGCAGCACAAGTGCACAAATGGGACTGCTGGGCACACACCTACCCTGGACTGTGCCTGCCCCTCATCCCCCTGCGGCCAGAGCAGCCCTCGGTGCCTCTGTGCTGCTGGTGCTGCCCACCCTGGCTGATTTATGGGCGCAAATATCAGATTTTAATGACTGCACAGCTGATAGGTTTTACCCTGCTGGTCGTGCCCTGGGGACGGAGCATCCTAGGGGAGAGGAATGTGCAGCTTTGCTCTGGCTGGTCCAGGAGAGCAAAGAACCCAAAGAGCAAAGCTAAAATCTTCTTTCAGTCCCTGCTGTGCCCCTTCCCTGCTGCTCCTCCTGTGCTGTTTCCATCACTGTGACAGATGAGAAATGCCCTGGCTGGATGTCACCATTAAAAGGCAAATACCCTGTATATATGTCAGGAGAAGTTTTATAGATTTACAGTTGTGTTTTACCCCCTTGCGTTGTTCTCAGGGGTGCCCTGGGTTTGGGACATTTGGGAGGGTCACTCGTTACCATGGCAACAGCTGCCCCCAATCGAGGTGTCAGGCAGTGATCTGCACCCCTGGGCAGGGAAGGAGGAGTCATGGACAGAACTTTGGGGGGCCAAAGGGTTAAAAGGGAAACCTCCATGGTGTGGGTGAGCACATGGTGGGGAACATCCTCTGCTCCTGGTGCTGTAATGTTTCCTCTATTCAGTCTGCTGTTGTGTTTTTGATAAGGTTTTAATAAACCTTTTACATTTTTTTGGAAGTGAGCAGCATTTTTCACAACCACTGAGCCACGGAGTTAGGAACAGCTGGGTCTTAACCTGGGAGCAGGAATGCAGGGAGGGTCCAGGAGCTGCTGCTGATGCCCTAAAGAGCCTAGAAATGAAACAATTAACTTTTCAGGTAATATTGCTGTAGGAGATAATACAAAGGCTGCTCTTTATTGGAGGCCTCCAGGGGCAGGCATGGAAAATGTCCACAAAATGCCCACCCCAACAGGGTGAGCACAGTTTTATAAGTTTAACAAATTAGCATAATTGATAAAAATTACTAGTTGGAGACATAGGAGGTGAGGTAATTTCACCCCTTCTAAATCCTCCTCCCTCAGATAGGAACTAAAATTGTTTATGAAAATGTGTCTTGAAGTGCTGATTTGGGGCCTTGGCTCCAAAGAACCAAGGCAGGACAGGGCCCTTGGGATGTGTTTCTGCCTAGGGAAAAGTACTGGGAAAAGAGCCATGGATACAGCAATAGCCACAGAGCTACAAATACATGTGTAAAGAATACAGGGAATATAGAAAGGAAAACAGCAAAAATCATTTGGCATCACGGCTTCTCAGGCATGGAGGGGGAAAGAAATTTTCCATGGAATGCCCTGGAGTGTGGCAGGAGGGATGCTGGCAGGAGGGATGCTGCAGAGCCCAGGAGAAAAGCAGGAATGCTTTCAGCTGGGTTCAGGAGGAGTCCCTGGTTTAATGGTTCCTGGGGTGGGCTGCTAAATAAAATCCTGTGTAACTCGATGGCTGAGGCCAAGCTGAAGGTACCCCAGTGGAGGCATCGAGAATCATTTTCTCTTGGACTAGTTTCATTCCACTTTTTCTTAGTCAATTAACACCCCATTAATATGAAGCGGGAGGAGCCTGGCAGGCCCCTCTGCTTACCCAGAGATGATGGGGAGCAAACGGTGCCATTCATCTTCTTCCAGGGGGCACCAGATGCTTCCAAACCCAGAGCAGCACTGCTGGTTTGAGTTTTAAATTATTACATGCAATTTTAGAGCAATTTGCAGTGCAATTAGGGATAGTTAATTAACATTTTCAATGTCAAACTGGGTTTGTGCTTTGGATCTGGTGCTGACTGGGGGGGTTGAGCCCAGGATCTGTTCTGCAGAGGCAATGGGCACCTTCAGGCCAGGGTGAAACCAAGCCCTGCCAGAAAGGCCCCACTCAGACCTGCTGTGCTGCAAAAATGGGTTTGACAGCATTCAATTATTCAATTAATTTCTGGAGAAATGTGGTACAATGACTCCCCCCTCTCATGTGTATCCATGTGTCCCAGATTGCAAGGCAAGATGTGTTCTATTGTATTCTCTTTGCCATCTGCATGGCAGTTGTCTCCTGTTCATGGGCAGTTTTCCTTTTCTCTTCCACACCCACTCCTCCCTCCAGGGAGACACCTGCTGATAACAGCCATTGAATGTCCCTGCATGGCTGATAAGAACTGCAGCATCCCACTGGGAGATGTGAGCCCAGAGGGAGGAGCCAAGCATTCCTACCCGGATAGAATCTGGAGATTCTGGAACACCAGCACGGCTTCTGCACTGGATTTCCCAGAGGAACAGCAGCTGCCTCTGCCCCTGGATCTTCAGAGGCAGAGACTGCACCTTTCTCCAGGATCCCTGCTCCAGCAGAACCACCCCTGACACTGCAGGAGGGCTGAGCCACAATTCCAATGGGACTGCTGCCAGCACCCTGACCCACAGGGTGTCAGGTTGGGTTCTGACTCTGGCAGTGTTGGTTGAGTTCACTGCAGTGTTTATTTTATCCTTTTGTTTTCTTCCCTATTAAAGAACTGTTATTTCCTGCTGCCATAATTTTTGCTGCCTGAGAGCCCCTTAATTTAAAATTCATAGCAATTTGGAAGGAGGGGATTTACATTTTCCATTTCAGGGAGGCCCCTGCATTCCTCAGCAGACACCTGCCTTTCCAAACCAAGACACCATGGAAGAGCTGTCCTTGTTTTATTGGGAATGGCAGTGCTGAGTTTTGTTCCAGCAATAACTCATACCTTTGTAATTCAAGGAAGATCTGCTGCAGTGTTTGTTTGGATGGGATTTCCTGGGTGAGGTTCCCCTCCTGTGCTGGTTTATTTAATGCAGTAACTCGAGTCTGGTCTGTGGCTCCAGTGAACCTTGTCAGGCTGGGCTGGATGAAACCCAGTTCAACCCCTCGGGCTGGTGTGGGCTGTGTGGCACAGACAGAGCACGGTCCCACACCCAGCAGCTCCCTGTGAGGCCTGAAAATGTGAGAAATCTCCCTAAGCAGGGTCAGGGCTGGAGCAGAGCCCAGGGTGGAGCAGTCTCTGGTGCCAGAGCCCATCCCTCAGTGGCCATGCAGGCACTGGAACCTGCAGCAATGCTCTCGGTTCATCTGCGTCTTAACATAAGCAGCAAGATTTGGGAGGTTTTGGTGTTTATAAGGGAATTTATTTCCTTCTGAGAAGCCTCTTCTATGCCCACTCTGTAGATTTGGTCCAGGCCCAGCTCTGGCTGGCTGTGAGCTTTAGTGCCACCGTTCCAGCAGTGACAACAGGCTGGAACAGCATTCCAGCCTCTGTGTTCCCTGAGACCTGGCTGTCCATCTCTCCCCACCTCGCCCTCCCTCAGCCAATAAACCCTGCACCTTCAGGAGCTCACAAGTGAAGGTGAATATTGAGCACCTTTTCCCACCCATTTTTCCCGCAATTAGCAGTGATAAATAATGTCAGCAAAGGCCCATCCTGTCTCTACACACCTCCTGTGGCTCTTTGAACTGCTGGAATCCCTCATCTGGAGCAGATTGTTGGGACATTTAGCAGAGCAGCAGCTGGAGGAGTCATCACCACGTGCATCCCATCTGTGACAGATGAGCAATGCCATGGCTGACTCTCACAATTAAAAGGCAAATATTATGAATATGTCAGGAGAAGTTTTATAGATTTACAGTTGTGTTTTACCCCCTTGTGTTGTTCTCAGGAGTGCCCTGGGTTTGGGACATTTGGGAGGGTCACTCGTTACCATGGCAACAGCTGCCCCCAATCGAGGTGTCAGGCAGTGATCTGCACCCCTGGGCAGGGAAGGAGGAGTCATGGACAGAACTTTGGGGGGCCAAAGGGTTAAAAGGGGAAACCTCCATGGTGTGGGTGAGCACATGGTGGGGAACATCCTCTGCTCCTGGTGCTGTAATGTTTCTCTATTCAGAGAGAAATAGAGTTGTTTTTTGTTTAGGTTTTAATAAGCCTGTTAAATTTTTGGAAGTGAGGATCATTTCTCACACATCTCCTTGTCCCAGAATGTCTTGGAATGTCCCAGAATGTCCCTGTGGTGATGCTGCAGCTCCAGCCCAGCTGTGGCTCCCTGTGCAGCCAGGAAATGCATGGAAAGCAGCTGGAACCTTCCCAAGTGCAGGTTCCAGCACCAATAACTCTCCCTAGAACATAAAGATGATGCTGAAACAGGGGGATCCCTTTGGTGACACCCCTAAAAGAGGTTGGCCCTCAGTGTTTGGGCAGTTTCCTATTCAGAACTCAGTGTCTGTGCCCCTTGGCAACATCCAGGGAAAAGCAGGAGCTTAAGAACCCCCCAGGCAGGAGGAATGCCAGGTTTGGTGGTGTGGGGAGGATCTCAGGGTGTTTGGGCCATTGATTTTGTGGCCACCCAAACTGCCCTGGTGTGACAGCTGGAGAACCCTCCTGAGAATTAAATCACTGAACTGCCCTGAGAACTGAGGCCAGGCTGGGGAGGAGCTCAGAGGCTCTGATTTGGGATTTGGCAGCTGCTGGGGAAGGGTTCAGCCCAGCTGAGTGAGGCACCAGCACTGTGATGGCAAAGGGGTGTCCCAGCTGGTCCTCAAGCAGCAAATCCTGCCTCAAAGGAGATGCTCATGGTCAGGAATGCCACCAGCCCAGCCTGGACTTCCCAGCTGGAAATGCCAGAGCTGATAGGATGGGGCTGAGCACAGGGAGCTGGGGAGCTCTCGCGTTTCTGTGGTTGAAATGGCTCCCGAGGTATTAGAAAGTCTTCTTTTCCCCAGCCCTGTGACCAAAGAAGTTGGGATTCCTCAGCTCTGCTTTTCAAGGTTATTTTCTCTTATCCATTACATTCTTTCTCTGACCTGCTGAGGTCTGTCCAGCAGGTCGGGTTGTGGCACAGTCCCTGCCCTTGGGCCGGTGTTATCTTTTTATACTAAGAACTACAGGTACTTTATTTACAATAACTTTCCAATACCCATCACCTGTGTTACACAGTCTGTCTCTACTCTAAACCAATCCAAAAGTGTCACCATCCCAGCAGAGGATGGAGGACAAGAAGAAGAAGAAGGACAGGACATGCCCAGATTCCTCCATCCTGCCTCTTGAACCCCCATTCTAAATCCCCCAAATTCTACTTTTTCACCCTGTGATAGATTCACTATCATTCTATTCAAACTTTTGTGTCTTGTAACTCTTCACACAAAGTTGGGAATTGTTTCCATGGGCTAAAATCAAAGGCACAGGTGTTTGTGACTCCATGCCAAGGTCTCTGAGCCCCCTGCCAGGGTCTGGAGTCCTCCAGGGCAGCCAGAGGGATGTCCTGGGTTCTGGCAGGGAGCAGCAGTGCCTGCAGGCTCAGCTCCACAGGAACCCAGCGCTGCCATTACCAATCCTGCTGCTCCTCGGAAAGGGAGGAACGGGATCAAACTGTCATTAGCTGAATTGGGCAGCAAATGCAGTATGAGAGCCCAGGCAGTTTTTAGTAGGTCAGCTATCTATTTAAAGTAATTTGAATTATCTCAGGATAATTGAAATCCAGTGTTCATTCATTACTCTCGCTTTCAGGTCTTAAATGATTATATCCATAGCTCTGACTCACATTTATCTGGTGGCCTCGGAGCCCTTCAGCTTTGCTGTCTAGAGCAGGTCACGGTGTTATTTTCCTTCAATTACACCGCGTGCAGTCCCAGCTCCTCCAGAGGCAATTGGCCTGGCCGGGTGACAGCTGCAAGGGAGCAACTGCCTGGATCTCATCTGGGGCTGGATGTGCTCAGCCCTGCAGCTCCCCTCTCCTCCCTCAGTGACAGAACCCTGGGGGTGCTGCTCTCTCTCCCCAGGAAACAAAGAAATCCGTGCTGGGATTGCCTTCCCAAGGCACCAGCAGCAGTGGCTTTCGAGGAAAATGGGCAGGTTGGATGTTTGTGGTACTGGTCACTGGGACACAGGTTCTGACACTCAGGTTGCACCTGGAGGTTTCATTTCTCTGATGAGAGGACTGAAAGCAGTCACCGTTTGATTTATTCCACAACAGGTGATTTGTGCCATAAACCACATTCAGTTTTTATTGGCAACTCCTGAAAGGGAGCAGTGAGGGAAAAGGAAGAAAACCAGCTCCTATCCCAATGAACTGCAGCTGGACAGGGGAGACATTCCCTGCACAGCCTCTGTGCCCCATCCCTGCAAATCCCCCTGTGCCCCATCCCTGGGCTTGGGGCTGGGAACACAAACCCTGTGAGGAACCCCTGAGGGAGCTGGGGGTGCTCAGCCTGCAGAAAAGGAGACTCAGGGGTGCCCCCATCACTCTGCAGCTCCTGAAAGGTGCCTGTGCTCAGCTGGGTCTGGGCTCTTTCTCCAGGCACTGACACAACCAGAGCACACAGCCTCAAGCTGCCCCAAGGGAAATACAGGTTGGATATCAGGGAAAGGATTTTTACAGAAAGAGTGATAAAGTTCTGGAATGTTCTGCCCGGGGAGGTGGTGGAGTCCCCATCCCTGGGGGTGTTTAACAAAGCCTGGATGTGGCACTGGGTGCCAGGGTTGAGTTGAGGTGCTGGGGCTGGGTTGGACTCGATGGTCTTGAAGGTCTCTTCCAACCCAGTGATTCTGGGAATTCTGGGAATTCTGGGAATCCCTGCAGAGTCCCCCTGTGCCCCATCCCTGCACAGCCCCTGGGCCACAGGGTGGAACATTTTCCTTTGGTGCCCCCAAGAACACCCAGAGCCACCTGCAGCAGTGGCACAGAGCAGCAGGTTCTCTCTGATCACTCAGTTCACTTCTTTTTTCATGGGAGTTGTACATTCCAGGCCCAGCTTTGGGGCTGCTGCATCTTTAGAGGGTCCAAAGTGGAAAATCTCTGCTGCCAGAGTTGGGAATCCGTCAGGGAGTGTCTGGGGCTGCCCCCAGAGATGCTCAGCCCCACAAAGGAGCCCTGCTGCTGAGGGAGGAGCTGGGTTTTCACCAGCTGAGCACTCCTGGGGGCTGTAGGAGTGCTGGGGGACCCAGCACAGGGTGGTGACAGATCCACCCCCCTCCCCACGGGGCTGCAGTGACAGTGACAGGGACAGGGACAGGGACATGGCAGCAGCAGCTGGGAGGGAGAAGATGCTTTAGCTTCAATTTGTCTCACACAGTTTATGGAGAGGGAGGGGAAACACTTTTAAAAATGGATAGAGTGAGAATTTCTCTTTTCTTCACTTTATTACACGAGCCTGTGCCGTCAGGGGAATCTGTCACTTGTGCCATCAGGGGAATCTGTCACTTGGGCCATCAGGGGAATCTGTCACTTGGGCCATCCCTCTCCCTGTCACCCATGGCAGGGCTGGCAGGGGAGGAGGCAGCTGGGTGTGCAGACTGAGCTGCTGCAGGCTCAGGGCTGCCCTGGGCCTTGGACTCCTCTCTCCTGTTTTTTGGTTGTTTTTTTTTTTTTTTTTAGGAGCAGGGGGTGTTTTGTTTGTTTGAGTTTTTTTGGTTCTTTTTTCCTGGAAGGGAAACTAGATAAAATGTTCTACTTGAATTTCTGCAGATGGAGATGATGTAACTCGGGCAAGGTCTGTCACTCCATCCTCTGTCATTCCCTTCTCCTGGAATGCCACGGAGATCTGGTGCTGCAGCAATTTTCCTGACAGGCAGGACAGGGCAAGGGGATTTTATTCCTGAGCTGGAGGTGCTCTTGGTGTTCCTGAGGCTGGGGGAGATCCCTTTCCTCACAGCTTTCACTGGAGCTGGTCCATAACTCTGGGGCAGTTTGTCCTCGGGTTCAGGGGTTCCTCGGCAGCACGAGGAGATATTTGCTACTTTTTGTTACCTTTTTTGTTACTTTTGGTGGCTTTCATTACTTTCGTTACATTATTACTTTTTCTTCTTTCAGGATTTAGCGACACAAATTCTATATCTGTATCTATATCTATATATCTATATATCTATATATCTATATATCTATATATCTATATATCTATATATCTATATATCTATATATCTATATTCTATATATCTATATATCTATATATCTATACATCTATATCTATATCTATATCTATTTCTATATCTATCTATATAATCTATATCTGTATCTATATCTATATATCTGTATCTGCATCTGTAGTTTGTGTTAGGCCCAAACCTGGGCTCCTTCTGAGTTTGAAGTGTATCTGACAATGCAGGATGTGGCTGGAGGGAGCCTGTGCTGTCCCCAGCATCTGTCCATGGTGGGGATTTCTGTCTGTCCGTGGTGTTGGTTTGTGTCTGTCTGTCAGTGCTGTGGGTTTGTGTCTGTCTGTGGCGTGGGTTTCTGTCTGTCCGTGGTGTTGGTTTGTGTCTGTCAGTGCTGTGAGTTTGTGTCTGTCCGTGGTGTGGATTTCTGTCTGTCCGTGGTGTTGGTTTGTGTCTGTCAGTGCCGTGGGTTTGTGTCTGTCCGTGGTGTGGATTTCTGTCTGTCTGTGCTGTGGATTTCTGTCTGTCTGTGCTGTGGATTTCTGTCTGTCTGTGCTGTGGATTTGTGCCTGACCTCAGTGTCCAGATTCCCTTGGAGGGCAGGAATGGGATAACACCAAGGACAGAAACCACAGCTGAGAAAATGCCATTTGACGGAACTTTTGAGACCCCCTAGACCTCCCTTCCCTCTCCTCAGGTCTTTCCACCTTTGTAAATTCTTCTGGTGCCTAAAGCTTGGATGTGAGAGAGGAGGAGATGATTTCTGTGCTATGAAGAAGGGATGGACTGAGCAGGAAGGAGTCAGGGGTGTCCTGCTGGGCATTTCCCCCTGGATCCCAGGGACAGGCTGTCCCTGAGCCACGTCAGCCAGCCCAGGACTTCTGCTGGCCTTTGGGTCTGCATCTTTGGTTTGTTTTGACTTTTTTTAATGGAAGATTTAATAAGGACTCCAAAACCCCAGACAGAAAAAGGGTTTTTTTTTCTGCTATTGCACAAGAAATGAGAAGGTTCATCCTTGAGGGGTTCAGGCTGTTGTGTTCATTTTTCCAGCTGCTGGGAATATCTCTGTTTATGGGAAGCTTGAATCATGTGGAAGTGTTGTGAAATGTCTGTGTGTCCCTCTGCTCTCCCACACTTCATTCATCCTCACAAAATCCCAGGAGGGTTTGGGTTGGGAGGGACCTTAAAGATCCCCCCATCCCACCCCTGCCACGGCAGGGACACCTCCCACTGTCCCAATGTCCAGCCTGGCCTTGGGCACTGCCAGGGCTCCAGAGGCAGCCACAGCTGCTCTGGCAATTCCAGCCCAGCCCCTGCCCACCCTGCCAGGGAACAATTCCCAATTCCCAAGATCCCATCCAGCCCTGCCCTCTGGCACTGGGAGCCATTGCCTCCATCCTTGTCCCCAGTCCCTCTGCAGCTCTCCTGGAGCCCCTTCAGGCCCTGCAAGGGCTCTGAGCTCTGCCTGGAGCCTTCTCCTCTCCAGGGGAGCCCCCCAGCTCTCCCAGCCTTTTCTCAGACCACAGCACCATCTTCCAGAGCCTTGCTCTCCCTGCCCTTCCACATTTCCCATTTTTGTACTGAACAGAAGTGAAAAGCAGAGTGGGAAGCATTTGAAGTGCAGGTTGGAACTCCCAAACGATTCTCTGGGTGGGATCTGAGCCCCTCTGGTGCCCTGTGCCTCACAGGCTGGGGGACACCCTGGCATCTCCATGGTGACCTGGATGCAGCCTCACAGACCAGAATTCTCATGAGCTGGGCAGGCAGGGCTGAGATCCAACTTCTCCCCACGACAAAGAAAAATGAAACGCATCAAAATCGACTTTCATTCCAGAATAAAAGGAAAAACTGGTTGATTTGTGTTTTTTTTGTTTTTTTTTTTTTTTTGCTATTGATCTGGGGCGATGAAAAGCAAAGGATATTGTGGGGGTTCGTGTCACTGTGGTAATGACATCCACAGCCACTCAGAGATATCGATCCTTCCTGAAGGATTTCTGTGCTTCATCACTGAGCTCCCAGTGCCCAGGGCTCATCAGGGCCTCAGCAGCCTTTGAAAGGCAGATTATCTCCAGGACTGCAGCAAGCTGTGGAATTTAGGAGGCAATTATTTTGATATGTAAATAAGGAGGGAGAAAGGTATCAGTTTTAAAACTCTATCAAGGCCAAAGATAAAAGAGGTTTCTCATCTACTCTCTAATAATTGTTATTTAAACAGTGCCCTTGGCATGGGATCCCTGGCTGTTTCCTTAACTAAGTGCAGGAAAAGCCACTTGTGCCATTCCCCTGAAGCAGGGAAGAAGGTCATGTAATTCGCTCTGCAATGGCAAAAAGATGGTGGTGAAATCTCTGTGGAGTGCCCTTAATGACTTCACAGATTATTAATGAGCTATGGAGCTTCTCCAGCCCCATTCCTCAGGTTTAAATCCAGGCCCTGGCAGCAGCTGGAGAAAAACCCCAGGAAAAGGAGTTGATATTCTCAGCCCAGCTCCTGGAAGACAAAAAGCTGCACAAGAGTTGGCACTAATTAGGGCTGGGCTGAACTGTGACATTCAGAGCCAGAGGGGCCAGGGAGTGAATTCCAGCTGTGCTGGGCGGGTCTGTCTGCACAGGGGTGGGGGCCCAGCTGTGCCCTCACCTGAGCATCATCCTGGTCCCACCCATGCCCTCACCTGTGCCCTCACCTGGTGCTCCCTGTGAGCACCCCTCGCTGTGTCCCCTCTGTCACCCCCTCCTCAGAGCAGCGCTGCCCTGCTGCTGTCAGTGGGTTGGGAAAGGGCAGGAAAAGGAACCTGGGCACAGCAGGGAGGGAGCCAGAGCAGGATTCACCCCCTGAGCCTGTTCTCTCCTGTCCGACCTGGAAATCCCTGCAAGGGCCATTCCTGTGCTTGGGAATGCCTGGGGGATCCCCTGGAGTGTCTTTGGATCCTGCTCTGGGAGATTTCCCAGCAGGAACTCCCTCCTGGTGGGAAAAATAATTCACATGAGGAATAAAGTTCAGTCTTGTACAAGGAGTTCCTTTTGCCAGTGGCCCTGAATCCCTGAATCCCCAAATCCCTGAATTCCCAAATCCCTGAATCCCTGTGGCTGGGCTCAGGCCAGCAGAGATGGAAGGACACCAGGATGGATCTGCAGCACTGAGGTCCCTCAGGTGCTCCAGGCCCCCTCGGGGGTCCCTCTGTGTCCCCAGGGCTCAATCACTCAGCTCTGCTAAAAGAAGAGCAGACAGAGCCTGGGGCTCTGTAGGGATCCCATTTTTTAGTGTCCTTCCCCCAATTTTGGGGTGGTTTTTGGGGTCCCCACTTACCTTTTGGGGCCCTGTTTTGGGATCCCTTTTTTGCCCCCCCCCCCCCCCCCTTTCTGGGACCCATTTTCCATCCATCCATCCATCCATCCATCCATCATCCACCATCCATCCATCCATCCATCCATCCATCCATCCATCCATCCATCCATCCATCCATCCATCCATCCATCTCTCCCATCCATCCATCCATCCATCCATCCACCATCCATCCATCCATCCATCCATCCATCCATCCATCATCCATCATCATCCATCCATCATCATCCATCATCCATCCATCCATCCATCCATCCATCCATCCATCCATCCATCACCATCCATCCATCATCCATCCATCCATCCATCCATCCATCATCCATCCATCCATCCATCCATCCATCCATCCATCCATCCATCCATCCACCATCATCATCCATCCATCATCCATCCATCATCATCCATCATCCATCCATCATCCATCCATCATCCATCCATCCATCCATCCATCCATCCATCATCCATCCATCATCCATCCATCCATCCATCCATCCATCCATCATCCATCCATCCATCCATCATCCATCCATCCATCCATCCATCCATCATCCATCATCATCCATCCATCCATCCATCCATCCATCCATCCATCCACCATCCATCATCCATCCATCCATCCATCCATCCATCCATCCATCCATCCATCCATCATCCATCCATCCATCCATCATCCATCCATCCATCCATCCATCCATCCCATCCCCATCCATCATCCATCCATCCATCCATCCATCCATCCACCCATCCATCATCCATCCATCCATCCATCCATCCATCCATCCATCCATCCATCATCCATCCATCCATCCATCCATCCATCCATCCATCCATCCATCATCCATCCATCATCCATCCATCCATCCACCCATCCATCATCCATCCATCCATCCATCCATCCATCCATCCATCATCCATCCATCCATCCATCCATCCATCCATCCATCCATCCATCCATCATCCATCCATCCATCCATCCATCCATCCATCCATCATCCATCCATCCATCCATCCATCCATCCATCCATCCATCCATCCATCCATCATCCATCCATCCCTCTCTAAAAGCTGCTGCCCAGCTCAAGCCTGGGCAGTGCAGCCCCTCAGAGCCAGCAGCTCTGCTTTGGTCAGGAGATGGTCCCAGCTCCTCTTTCCCCATTCATCTGCTTTAATCCCCCAGGGCTTGCAGGATTTCCAGTCACTGCTCCTTCACGCATTGCCCCATTTACTGAGAGGCAGAATCCAGGGCTTGGATTCCAGCTGGGAGAGAACGGGGACTGATGGCCAGCTCAGGGGAAATCCCTTGGGCAAGGGAGTTCCTGGCTGGCAAGGGCACACAAATGTCCCTCAGCCTGCAGAAGTCAGAGCCAGGCTCCTGGGAAGTCCTGGGATTGTTGGGAAATCAGAATGTTCAACAGCACTTGCAGCTTCTTCCAGCTTGACCTTTATTTTGTGGAGCTTTATGCAGCAGCCACTTCATCCTGCTGCACTGAAGCCTCCCCAAGTGAAATATCTTCTCTGAGCCCTTTATGGACTGTGGAAAGCAGCAGGATCCACACCTGGGGAATGGATCCTGCCTGGGAGGGGTGGGAGGTGACTCTGGGGTGGCAGAGGAGTCCTGCTCGTGTTGGGGGTTAATCCTGCACTGACTTTATTTTTGATCAGCATCAGCTGAGTCCAGCTGGGGCTGGTGCTGGACAGAGATTTCCCTGGGAGCTCGCTCTGGGCAGGCAGCAATATCAGCTCCTGCAGGGTGAGCTGTTAGTGCAGGGCTGCAGCCCCCACCCTGCCGGGGTATTTCTCACTTCCACTTCAATTCTGCTGAAGTTTACCCTGGGTTTCTGTGATTTTATGTCCTGGCTTGCAGGCTGACTTATTAAAGAAGACACCTGGAGAGGCTGGGATGTTGGAATCGTGGTCTTGCAGGGTTTTCTTCTCTTTTGCCTCAATCCAGACCTCCCGCTCTCACCTGTAAATATTCAGCTCCTTTGGGGCTTTGGCACGGGTCAGTGGAGCATTAAAAAATACAAATTCAGCTGTAATATTGGGATTTTGGAAAGCTCCATCCTGGCTGGGAAGGAGGAACTGAAGGTGGGATCAGCTCCTGGGGTGGAGACCCAGTCTGGGTCTGTGCTCTGGTGAAGTCCTGGCCAGGCTGAACTTGAGATGAATTTTGGATTGAGCAGCTTTAAAAGCTAATGGGATCCAGGATAGATCCAGGATGGGATCCAGGATAGATCCAGGATAACACAGAGCTCTCCAGCCATGGAGAGTGGAGCAAGGCTCTGTTAGTGCCATAACAGTGTCTTAAATAAAATAATTCATTTTTTTAAAGCCCTGGAAGAAAGAATTGCTTTGCTTTGCTTCCAAAGGGAAGGGAAGGGAAGGGAAGGGAAGGGAAGGGAAGGGAAGGGAAGGGAAGGGAAGGGAAGGGAAGGGAAGGGAAGGGAAGGGAAGGGAAGGGAAGGGAAGGGAAGGGAAGGGAAGGGAAGGGAAGGGAAGGGAAGGGAAGGGAAGGGAAGGGAAGGGAAGGGAAGGGAAGGGAAGGGAAGGGAAGGGAAGGGAAGGGAAGGGAAGGGAAGGGAAGGGAAGGGGAGCAGATTTTCCTGCTTATGTCCCAAAGATCCAGGCTGGCTCTGCTCTTTCCCAATCTCAGTTCCCCCTTTTTCCAGCACTTTGTTGTGTCTGTTTGGACTGAAACATGTCCAGAGCAGAGACAGAGGGGGCTGGAAGGGGCAATGCTGCCCTGGTCTGGCTGGGGGCATGGAAATTGTTCTGAACTCAATCCATCCAAATTCCAGTGCCTGAAGGGGCTCCAGGAGAGCTGCAGAGGGACTGGGGACAAGGATGGAGGGACAGGAGCCAGGCAATGGCTCCCAGTGCCAGAGGGCAGGGCTGGATGGGATCTTGGGAATTGGGAATTGTTCCCTGGCAGGGTGGGCAGGGGCTGGGCTGGAATTGCCAGAGCAGCTGTGGCTGCCCCTGGAGCCCTGGCAGTGCCCAAGGCCAGGCTGGACATTGGGGCTGGCAGCACCTGGCACAGTGGGAGGTGTCCCTGCCATGGCAGGGGTGGGATGGGATGGGATGGGATGGGATGGGATGGGATGGGATGGGATTTCAGGTTCCTTCCAATGCAAATCCCTCTGGGATTCCCTGATCTCAGCTGTGCTGCTCCCCAGCCCTGTTCTCCTGGCAATGATTCCCTGTTTCCCTCAGAGCTGTCCCAGCTCAGAAATCAACCCTGAGGCACAGCATTCATCTCATTTGGAGTGATTAACGCCCCAAAGCTGCAAATAATGCCCAGGGGAAGCAGGGAAGGAATCCTGTCTGTAATTGAAAATAGCACCCAAGGGCTCTGCTGGAAAAACTCCCTGTCCTTGTGTCTGCACAGGCAGGATTGCAAAGGGCAAATACCCACAGCCCATGGACTGACTGCCCAGGGAGGAGCTCTGGCTGCTGTTCCATCCCACAATGACCATTTCCTACACCTGCTCACTCAGGTGCCTCTGGGCTCGGGGAAGTTCCTGGAGAATTGGGAATGGAGGTGTCTGGGCAGAGCAGGAGGAGGAGCCGGGTCTGGAGCATCAGGTGGTTGTCTTGGCAGTGGCAGCGAGCGCGGAACGCTGGGTCCGGTCCTCGCCATCTGCACCAATAATCAAGGCTTCATTAGAAACCCGGATTTGTTGTAAATTAGAACATGTAATTAGAAAATGTGTCTGCTAATTGAGTCCCTTTGATGTAGTTCTCAAGATGTGTTGCTGATCCCACACAGAGCGGGTTTTTAATGCCTTTTATTTATCCACATTTCCCCCATTTATTGTTATTTGCAGCTCAAACTCTTTGCTGATCAGAAATATTCCGAAATTCATCGTGCAAAGAGCAGTGTCATTGGGGCTATTTATAAACACGGAACTGGCACAAAATGCCATTCAGCAAATTCCTTTTTTTAGGTTGCTTCTCTCCACACCCCCTCCCCGCTCCTTTTTCCCTTTCCTTTATGTTTCCAACTACAAAACAAGAAGTTTCTATTTCTGCAGGCAGCGAGCGGGGATACTGCAGTAGGTGGCACTCCTCCTCTCCCTCAGCTCCACCGGGGTTTTGCCTCCCTGGAGCTGATGCCTCTCGGGAGGTGGGAATGTGATGCCTTGAACTCCTGTGCTCGCCCAGCACCCCTCAGCCCGCTCGGAGAAGTCCAAGGTGTAGAACCCAAGGGCAGGGCTCGTTCTGGCTGGAATGATGTCACCTGGGCTCCCTGCGGGTCTGACTGGAGCTGGTGGCCTCTGATCCTGGCCCAGGAAGGCACCACGTGCTCAGTTTGGGTGGGAAGTGGCCTCACCAAGCTCTGTCTGGGCTATTCCTGCTCCTGCCAAAGGGGTTGGAGCTTCTCAAGGAAGGGAGCACTGCAGACATGCAAAAAAAAAAATCTTATTACCCTTATGTAAGCTGAAGGAATTAATTAAATAAATGCACAAAAATATCCTCTGAGGAAAACAGAACAGCCAGCCCAGATCTCAATTTCCTGAAATTGGCTCCAGCACCAAGTGGGGCCTTTCCAAGGCTTTACTCCTTGTAGCAAACATCCCCAGAGAGGGGAGAGGGAGGAAGTTTAACCCCTGAAGCTCTGCTCTCCCTCTCTGCTGGGGTGGCAGCTTCATTCTCTGGATTCCTGGAGATGAAGGGATGAAGGAGGGAGGAATGAGCCCCAAAGGGATTTGCAGAGGGAGGTTGGATCAGCAGGAGGGATCCACAACCCCTGCCTGCTCCGTGTGGGCTGAGAGCACAGCAAAGCTTCTCCTGGGATTGCTCCGTGAGCCCAGTGAGGAGCTGAAGGGACCCCCACGACCACCCCAACCTGCCAGGAGCCTCTGCAGCACAAACAGAGCCCAAGGAGCTGCTCCTCGTCCCTGGGAACAAGGGATTGCTGTCCTGGGTGTTTGCCCATCCCTGGGGCTGCACAACCTCCCCAGCAGAGGAGCAGGAGGAGCAGAGGAGCCTCTCTGGAGGGAGCAGAGTGGGAACGATGATCCTGCTGTGCAGGATCTCGGGATCAGGGAACACCTCCCTGTGCCCTGGGAGCCCTCAAACCCAGCTCAGCCCCGCAGGACTGGCTCAGGATTTGGGTCCCAGTGAAGGAAATGCTGCTGTTCCCAAAGCCCAGTGTGCCACCAGGCTGGAATCAGGAATCAGGAATTGCTGGAGACATGGGAGCACAGCAGAGGAGTTTAGTGCTCCTAATAAAAAAATCTAATTCCCCTAATCTGGAGGAAACACTAAAAGCTACATGCTACCAATTATTTCCTTCTAGTTTTAATTTACAGCAATCAGTTATAATGGGTGAAATTAATTCTCAGTTTAATTCTGTTGGCTGTGTGCTTAGAATCCCATTTTTTTCCATCTCCCCTTTTCCCAGCTGGAAATTCGCTGCATTCAGCTCCAGTGGTGCTGCTCAGGGAGGAACATTGGCCCTAATTGTTTACAACCATCCCAACCTTTGGTGTAATTCCCCATTGCCTGAAGCTTTGGGGGGGCTGACTCACATTAGTTCTGCCTTCCTGTTCAAACCCAAGGTTTTAACATTAAAATTATGAACATCAACATCTGTATCTTCCATCCATGGATCCCTGGGTCCATCTCTGAGCCCAGGCTCTCTCTGGCTGTAGAGAAGCCTATGGGGTTCTCCGGAGTTACCCCAGTTAAAGAGTCTAGAACTGGTCAGAAACCCTGCACGGAGTGAGGAGCACAATTCACCTCCTCCCTCTGATGGTTCCCTGTTTATTGCCCTAAGTGGTTTCTTTAGTTGCTGTTTCTGCACTGGGTGTTTGGCAATTTGCACTGATCACATGGTTTGTCCCCTTCTCCCTTTCCCCCCCCTAAGCCCCACTGGCAGTGATTTGTCCCAGGTTTCCTCCTCCCCTCGCCCCCTCCTCACTGGTATCCCATTGGCTGTTGTCCTCTCCCTCCACCCCCATTCCCCAGGTTTAGAAGTCTCCCACCATGAGGCATTCCCTCTCTTTTCCTTCTGGGACATCACCTTGACCCCAGGTGACTCCTGTCAAGGAATGGAGCAGGACTTTGGTCCCAAGAGGAAAGAGCACCTCGAGTCCTTTACTTTTGTCCTTGTAAAGGCTGTGAGGGGTGAGGGTCCACAGCTAGCTGGACTGGACCCTCAAAGGCCCCAGAGAGATCAGCCTTTACAGTTCTCCTTCATCTCTGATGGTTCCCCTTCATCTCTGATGGTTCATCTTTGTCCCTCTGATGGCTCATCTTCATCCCTCTGATCATTCATCTTCTCCCATTGATGGTTCACCCTCATCCATCTGATGGTTTGCCTTCATCTCTGAGGGTTCACCTCATCCCTCTGGTGGTTCTCCTCCACCCCTGAAGGTTCTCGCCTACCCCTGAAGGTTCTCCTCCACCCCTGAAGGTTCTCGCCCACCCCTGAAGGTTCTCCTCCATCTCTCTGCTGGTTCACTTTCACCTCACAGCTCGGCTGGGGACAGGCACAGCGAGGATGGTGCAATGGGGGCTGTGAGAATGGGGAGGGTCTGGAGCACCTCCCTGCCCAGGGGAGGCTGAAGGAGCTCCAGGGTCCTGGTGGGTCCCTTCCAGCTCAGGAAATTCTGATTCCAAACCCACAGTGCTGGCTCAGAGCCCGGTCAGATCCCGTCCCCTGAGCCCTTGTGGGCATGGAGCATTGGCTGCATTCATCCCCATTTCCCCAGGATGTTGTCATTGCAGAGAACTGGAGCGAAGTTCAGGCAGAGTCAGAGCGCTGGTATTTTTACACCCAGCCTCTCACTCACTCCTTTTGACACCTCTTTTCCTTTGGAAAGGGTATTTTTGCCTGGCAAGTGCTAACGGATTACATCAGCCCGGCCGGCTCAGCCCGACACCCCGCAGCCAAAGCTGCCGTGTGGGGCTCGTGTTCCCTGCAACGCTGAATGAAACCAGTGTGAAAACAGAGACCTCTGGGCACGGCAAACCCCGCTCAGCTCCAACAACAAAGAACTCCGGAGGAGCTGTTAGCACAGCCCCGTTCCCATCGCTGTTATCAGCGCTCCATCCGATCCGCGGGGAGCAGGAATCCTCCTCCTCTGGAATGCCCCGAGTTAAACCCAGGCAGCACACGCTGCTTTTATCTGCTCCGAGTGACTGAGCTGCTTGTACTCTGGTGAGGATGCAAAGATCCTTTTTGGGGCTCAGGGAGCTCTGGAGCTGATGCACGGCACTGCCCAGATCAGCTGTGCTTTCGTGGTGCCACAGACAGTGGGAATGGATGGAACCTTTTATTTCCCACAATAAAATGCCAGACACATTTGGTTTCAAGTGCCAGGAAGCTCCTGGATTATGCACGGGATCCCTACGAGATGCCCAGGTCTGGAGCCAGTCTCAAACCTCCCTTCCTCTCTTTTCCCCCACATCCCAGCACAGGTTTGATGCATGGGAAGCCCTCTGGAATGGGGCTGTGACTGCGCCGAGCCTCGTGGGGAATGAATGGTTAATGGGAACAATGCAGATGTAATGAGGGAGTTAGAAGAGCTTTATTCATGGAGTCCACATTAAAGTGATATCACAGCATTAAATCTTCCCCCCATTAGTGCTGGAGCGGGAGCGGGAGTGAGGCAATCACGGCAAATCTCCCCATCAGTCTCTGAAGAGCCGGGAAATTCACGCTGGAGGCGCAGCCCTCCCCCAGCTGGGCTGGGACAGGCGGCCAGGGCTGCGCTAGAGCCCAGGGAGCTCCTTGGAGAGACACCCGATGTCTCTGGCCCCACAGAGGGTACCCCACACCTTCCCCTCCCCTCCGGGAAAGGCGCTTGCAGTGGGGACCTGACCTGCCCAGAGCACCGGGGACATTTCTGAGCTGGGACCTTCTGAGAGAGAGAAAAGCACAGATCTGGTGCTGTGGGAATGTTTCCGTGTTCTCTGGGCTTGGTGTGTCTGTGCTCACCATGGAGAAGGGGACAGCAGCCTCCCTCTGAGCTGAGGGGCTGCCCAGCCGGGGCTTCCAGGCAACAGGAATCACTTTGGGAATGTGAAGTAATCCCTGGCTTTGGAATTCCTTTTCAGAATTTGGAATTCCTTAAACCCTACACAGCCAGGGGTGCATGAGAAGGACCATGTAATTTATTTACTGCTACACATCACTGATAGCTTTTATTAAACTCGAAGCAGAAATTTTCTATTTGCCAAAAAGTTCTAGACATCCTTTGTGGTTCAGTTTTCCCATGTTTTTTCAGAGCTGTCAACAGAAAGCAAAGATCGTCAGCCCTGTAACTCCAGAAGTTCCAGTGCAGGGTTTGCATTCTGCTAAACGCCTCTTCAAATATTCATCTGAAATTAATGGGGAATGGATTTCTGTGATGTGATGGGAGACAATAAACCCAGATGTTCACTTTGCAGGAGCGACTCCACTGCAGGTTTGTGAATCCTTGAGTTCATTTTGGCTGCCTTTGCTCCTCAGAGCTGCAGGGACAGTTCATCGTGGCTGCTTCCTTCAACTCCCTTTGAACTTCGGAAGCAGAAATGAACTGTTCTGATCTGAAAGCCGGTGGAAAAGAGGCTGGAAAGGGACTTTGGACAAGAAAGAATGGCTCCCAGTGCCAGAGGGCAGGGCTGGATGGGATCTTGGGAATTGGGAATTGTTCCCTGGCAGGGTGGGCAGGGGCTGGGCTGGAATTGCCAGAGCAGCTGTGGCTGCCCCTGGAGCCCTGGCAGTGCCCAAGGCCAGGCTGGACATTGGGGCTGGCAGCCCCTGGCACAGTGGGAGGTGTCCCTGCCATGGGATGGAATTTAAAGTCCCTTCCAGCCCAAACCATTCCAGGACTCTGTGATGGGTCAGAGCTTCTTTGCTGTGCAGGTGGGGAAACTGAGGTACGTTCATTTGGAAACGCTGGAGCTGAGCCCTGCCTGCCCTCCCTGTGCCCTGCAGAGCCACAAAAGGCTCTTCCAGAGGCTGCAGAGGAGCTGTGCCAGCCCCTCTGTGTCACTCGGTGTCGAGCTCAGCCCGGTGTGTCACAGCCACGCTTTGATTGTCGCCTCCTTCCACAGGGCAGGGCAGGGACAACAGGGCTGGGGCGGGATCACGGCAGGGCTGGCTCAGGAGCGGCTCCGGAGGGGGAAGAGGCAGAGCAGGGACAGAGGAAGAGCAGGGGCAGAGCAGGGGCAGGGCAGAGCAGAGGCAGAGCAGGGGCAGAGCAGAGGCAGGGGCAGAGGAAGAGCAGAGGCAGAGCAGGGGCAGAGGCAGAGGAAGAGCAGGGGCTGAGCAGGGGCAGGGGCAGAGCAGAGGCAGAGCAGGGGCAGAGCAGGGGCAGAGGAAGAGCAGGGGCAGGGGCAGAGCAGGGGCTGAGCAGGGGCAGGGGCAGAGGCAGAGCAGAGGAAGAGCAGGGGCAGAGGAAGAGGCAGAGCAGGGGCAGGGGCAGAGGCAGAGGCAGAGGCAGAGCAGGGGCAGAGGCAGAGGAAGAGCAGGGGCTGAGCAGGGGCAGGGGCAGAGGCAGGGGCAGAGGAAGGCTCGCTGTGCGCCCGCAGTGACACGAAGTGTGACACGGAATTAGCAGGGATTATGCGGCATCAGCGGCCCCCGACAGAAGGACACTAATCGCCCTCTCCCACATCAAAGCCTCTCATCGAGGCCTAAGCGCCTTACGAGTGTTCCACTTTATCAAATGAAAATAATGACGCTGTGGTTTTCGTTCCCTTGAAGGGGGAGATGCCCCAGGAAGCTCCGGCTCCCTCTGCCCGCAGTGCCCGGCCCCGGGAAAGGCTCGGGAATGCCGCTGGAAAGGCGAGCTCCATCCCGCCCCTGAGCCGACCTGAGCCATGTCCTGCCGGGAGTGGGGGCACGGCCCGTTCGTGGGCACCGCCCGTTCCTGGGCACCGCCCGATCCTGGCACCGCCCGATCCTGGCACCGCCCGATCCTGGCACAGCCCCATCCTGAGCACAGCCCGTTCCTGGGCACAGCCCGATCCTGGCACGGCCCGATCCTGGGCACCGCCCGTTCCTGGCACCGCCCGTTCCTGGGCACAGCCCGATCCTGGCACAGCCCGATCCTGGCACAGCCCCATCCTGGGCACAGCACAGCTCGATCCTGGCACAGTCTGATCCTGGCACAGCCCGGCAGGCACAGCCCCATCCTGGGCACCGCCCAATCCTGGGCACAACCCCATCCTGGCACAGTCCAATCCTGGGCACAACCCCATCCTGGCACAGCCCCATCCTGGTACAGCCCAATCCTGGGCACAGCGCCATCATGGCACAGCCCGGCAGGCTCTAGCACTTCTGAGATGATTTGATGGAGTAAAAACTCCCCTTTTTTTGCTGCAAAACACTGAGTGCTTGATTGATACCTTGAGCAAACCCATCCCTCTCCTGCTAAGTGGCTTGTGCTGGCTGTGCTCAGGAAGAGTTTGATGTGTCCCCTTGGAAAGTGCTAAAATGAAACTTTTCCATTTTCCAGCCTGCAGCGGCCTTGCTTAGAATTCACCATTATTTTTATGATCACTTTTGAAAGCGCTCAGGCTGGAAGTAAAACTTTCCCTTGGGTCTGCAATTACATTTTTTCATCCAATTTCCCAAAGAAAAAGTTGGGGGTTTTTGGGTTTTTTGTTTTTTTTTAAACCTAGTTTAACAGAATCTTTGATTTTGTATTTTAAATTATGCAGCATTACCAAAGAGCCTTGAAACCAATTATTCAAACAGGTCTCTGCTTTCTCCTGTGCTAAAGGACAAATCCTGCCCTTGTAGGAAAGAGCAGCTCCAGGAAGGGGAGGTTGAGCTTTGCAAACCTGGGGGAGCAAATGAGCCCTCATGGCTCAGCCTTTAAAGCTGTCAGATGGTTCTTCCATCCTTGGCTATTCCAGGTCCATCACCCTGGAGAGGAGAAGGCTCCAGGCAGAGCTCAGAGCCCTTGCAGGGCCTGAAGGGGCTCCAGGAGAGCTGCAGAGGGACTGGGGACAAGGATGGAGGGACAGGAGCCAGGCAATGGCTCCCAGTGCCAGAGGGCAGGGCTGGATGGGATCTTGGGAATTGGGAATTGTTCCCTGGCAGGGTGGGCAGGGGCTGGGCTGGAATTGCCAGAGCAGCTGTGGCTGCCCCTGGAGCCCTGGCAGTGCCCAAGGCCAGGCTGGACATTGGGGCTGGCAGCACCTGGCACACTGGGAGCTGTCCCTGCCATGGCAGGGGTGGCACTGGAAGGGGTTTAAGGTCCGTCCCAGCCCAGCCCAGTCTGGGACTCTGAGCTCCCCCTGTGTTCCCCAGGCCCCTCTGGCTGCCACAGGAGCTCTCCAGTTTGGCTCTGTGCAGGGAGGATTTCCCTGCTCTCCCCAGGCCTGTGTCAGGGCAGGGGCTGCACTTCCACTGCTCCCAGTCCCAGCCAGGTGTGTTCAGAGCAGCCCTGGGCAGTCACTGCCCTGCTCAGGGGCTGTTATTTAGTCCAACCCAAACTCTTTTATTAAGCAAATTGCTCCCAGGGCCTGCAGAAATCGGCAGCTTTGTCAGCTCCACACAATCACACACCCGAAGAAAATGAGAGCTGAGACAGAAATCTGTAGTTTCATCTTGAAATAATGACTTTTTCAATGTCTAAATCCTGTTTTCCTGAGCCAGCCCAGCCCCTGTCTAGACGTGCTGGCTCTGTTGTTCCTCCCTGAGCAGCCAGGCCAACTTTGGCACAGTGGCAATGCCATGACCTCCCCGTGCTGTCCCATCCCTTGCCAGCCAAAGTCACATTTCTGCTGGGTGGCCCTGGCCCCTCCCGAGGTTGGGTTTTCACAAACGATCATTATCTCTGCTGTCCTGCCATGCTGAGCAGCCTGATCTCGGCATGTCACATGTCATTAGCTTTAAAGTCACTTAGCAAAGACATTTTGTCTGCAGCTGGGTGGATCTGTCTGGTCTGTGCCACTTGCTTTCAGCTCTCAGGCTGTAAGATCTTCATGTCATGGCTCTGTGCCTCAGTTTACCTTTCTCCCCTCCTCATTTCATGGAAGAACCTGATTTTTATTCTAATTTTTGCTGTGTTTCATTTTGCTGTATTTAATTCTAATTTTCCAGGCAGCAGTGCAGCTCTTGGCAGCTGTTTGAGCTTCAGCAGAGGAGCAAAACCCCCACATGTGCAAACCCTGGGCCCAGGAGTGTGGGAGGCTCTGCTGCCTGGCACTCCTGCCGGGCTGGAGATTCCTCCTGGGAATTCAGACATCCCTGCCTTCCCCTCCTCCATGCCCTGGCGTCTCGGGTTGCTGTTGTTAATTGCTGCCCCGAGATGTGCAGGATGTCTCTGCTCCGGCCCGTGCAACTGAAGAACGAGTCTGGACTCTTCAGTTTTCAGTCTTGAGGTTGTTTATTAATTCTTATCTATAAAATTTTCTTTCTGCCCAGCCAGGATCTGCTCAGCAGGGCAGCCACAGGCACTCTGACCGCCCCTGAGGCGGTGTTGTCCTTTTATACTACAAACTACATAGAACATATTTACACTTAATTCCCAACACCTATCACCTATGTTAGACAGTGAGCTTCTACTCTAAACCAACCCCAAAGTGCCAACATCACTGCAGGAAATGGAGAACAAGAAGAAGAAGAAGAAAGGCTGGACACACCCAAGTTCCTCCATCTTGTCCCCATAACCCCCACACCAAAAATCCTAAAATCTACATTTTCACCCTGTGATGATTTTGTTACTACACTATTCAAACCTCTGTGACTTTCATGTCCTCATACAAAGCTGGTAACTTGCTCCAGGGGTCAAAATCAAATCCCCAGGTGCTCTGGGCTGTGTGCCAGGGTCTCCGAGCCCCCAGTGGGGTCCCAGCAACTCTGGACACCCAGAGGGATGTGCTGAGTTCCGACACTGGTGCAGGGCTCTGGGAAGGGTGAGTTCATGAACTCTTGTAGAAGGCACCTGAGGTGGAAAATCCTTTATGAGCACATGGTTTGGGTGGTGGGGAGGAGCTGTCACAGCAGCTCAGAGCTCCCCTGGACCTGTCTGTCACTCACATATTTTATGAAAAATCCCTTTGCCAGGATCTTTTCTCCTGAGAAGCTGGGAAGCTTCAGCTTCTCCATGTTTTGCTGTTTTGGAATGTGATTTGGAGAATTGTTTACTCAGCATGTGAATTGTTTTTACTGGATGACCAATGACAGCCAGCTGTGTCGAGGCTGTGAGCAGTCACAGGTTTTTATTATTCATTCTTTGCTACCCTTCTGATGTCTCCTTTCTTTCTTTAGTATCGTTTTAATATATAATTTTCTTATAATATATATCATAAAATAATAAATCAGCCTTCTGAAACATGGAGTCAAGAGTCTCATCTCTTCCCTCGTCCTGGAGGTGACACCACAGCTGTCACCTCCAGTGTGGCTCTGAGCGGGGGCTGAGCTCCCCCTGAGCATCCTGGGCCAGGCTGGCTCAGACAGACCCCAGCGAGAGCCCAGCAGGAGATTTGTCCATGGAGGAACTGAGGTAAATCATTGACTCCAACAACCCTTCTGTCCACCCCAGCCCAGCCTGGGGACGCTGCTGGGACCTGAGCCCCACGTGGGGACTGGGGGGGAAAGGGAAATGGTTTTCCCTTATAAAAAAGGAGGAATGGTTTTCCCTTATAAAAAAAAGGGGAAAGTGGTTTTCCCTCCCAGTTCTAACACCCCCACTCCTGAGCTCTGTGCTGGTCACCACACGTGGCTCAGGGCAAAGCCAGGCGAGCTGTCCATGTCCCCATCCATGTCCCCATCCATGTCCCCATCCATGTCCCCATTCATGGTCCCTGACCCCAGTGTCCCTGTGGAAGGGGTGGAGGGACTGAGGGGTCACAGATGGAGCTGGCAGCTCTCACTGCAACCTCCGGACCCCCTGAGCTGCCCTGCAGGGCATCCAGCAGCTCCTGCAGCTCCTGCAGCTCCTGCAGCTCCTGCAGCTCCTGCAGCTCCTGGCTGTGGGGACTGACAGCCTGGCCAGGGACACGGGGCAGGGGCAGTGACTGCTGTGGGTGGGGAACGATCCATGTGTCCCTACAGTCCGTATGTCCAGCACAGTCTGTGTGTCCCCACAATCCATGTGTCCGTGTGTCCGGCAAAAAATGTGCATCCCCTGGCCAGCAGCTGCTGAAGCCACTGTGGGTCTGGCACACGGTGCCATGCTGGGTCAGGGGCAGTGGCAGGGCTGGCACACGGTGCCACACTGGGTCAGGGAAGGTGGCAGGGCTGGCACACGGTGCCACGCTGGGTCAGGGGCAGGGCTGGCACACGGTGCCACACTGGGTCAGGGGCAGGGCTGGCACACGGTGCCATGCTGGGTCCGGAGCAGGGCTGGCACACGGTGCCATGCTGGGTCAGGGAAGGTGGCAGGGCTGGCACATGGTGCCACGCTGGGTCAGGGGCAGGGCTGGCACACGGTGCCACACTGGGTCAGGGAAGGTGGCAGGGCTGGCACACGGTGCCATGCTGGGTCAGTGGCAGGGCTGGCACACGGTGCCACACTGGGTCAGGGAAGGTGGCAGGGCTGGCACACGGTGCCACGCTGGGTCACATGTGGTGGCAGGGCTGGCACACAGTGCCACGCTGGCTCAGCCTCTCTGTCACCCTCGCAGTGCCCTTGGCAGCGTCGGGTGTCTGGCACTGAAACACCCACGCTGTGTCTGCCAGGCTGAGGAGCCCTGGGCAGCCCCGGTGCCCCCAGGGACTGTCCCCTCTCCTGACACAGAGATGTCCCTGCTCCCAGACAGAACTTGGCTGCCTTTTGGGAAAGGCGTTTTCCAAAATGAAAATGCCGTTTTGGGGAAGGTGGGGGAAGCCCTGGAGCTGTGCAGGGTGATGGAGGGGGCACAGAGAGCAGGGCTGGCCCTGGAGCTGTGCAGGGTGATGGAGGGGGCACAGAGAGCAGGGCTGGCACTGGAGCTGTGCAGGGTGATGGAGGGGGCACAGAGAGCAGGGCTGGCACTGGAGCTGTGCAGGGTGATGGAGGGGGCACAGAGAGCAGGGCTGGCCCTGGGCTGGGCTGGAAGGGGAGCTCAAGGACAAGGACAGCCTGCAAGAGTGGAGCTGGCCCAGACAGGCCAGCAGCGGTGCTGGCAGCAGGCTCAGCAGGCTCCCGTGCCTCTGATGCATTTTCACACCGACTTTTTGCATTCTGTTCGTGTTTCTTTCTATTTCTACACCTGGATCGTGGCCAGAATGAAAAAGAAGAAGGGCAGATAGAAAACTTAGTGCTTTTCAATTAAACAGGAAGCTCTTTGCCATTGTAAGCGAGCTTATTTAGACATTAAATCAAAATCAAATGCTTGCACTATCAGTGCTGCTCACAGGCTGATAATTAATGATGGCTCTCCCCAGCGCAAACCCTCGGTGTTCTGTCAGCACCACTGTAAGCTTTGATCGAAAGCTTTTTAAGTAGTTTCAGAAGCTGGATCTGTAAAATAAAAATAACCCAGAGTGGTAATTCTCTGCCCAAGAAATAAATAATAAGGGCTCGGAGCGTTTAAGTGTTGGCTGTCAGCTCATCAGCAATGCCAGCATCACAGGCTGAGGGAGCAGAGAGGGAAGGAAGGGGTTTCTGGGCACTTAGGTGGGGACTCTCTTACATCCCTCTGCCAGCAGGAAGGAGTTTCAAGGCAGATGTGAATTATTTCTGCCTTTTCTGCACCCTCTGTGGTGGAAAGGGATCTCAGTGTCCGTGAAAATCAGGCTCAGTTGTTATGGAAATACATAAACCCACCCCAGGCAGAGCTGCCCATCCTCGGCTGGGAGCTGGGAGGGGATGAGCAGGGAGGGATGAGGCAGGGAGGGATGAAGAGCAAGGGAGGGATGAAGAGGAAGGGAGGCAGAGCTGCTCTCAGGGTGTGCATCAGTCCCTGCTGGGCCAAGACCCCAGGGTCAGGTCCCACCAGGGCAGCCAGACGTGACCTGGGCACCTCTGGGGCTGGAGGCACAGCCTGGGGGGCAGGGGGGCTGCAGAAAGGTCAGGAACCTCAAACTGGGCTGTGGCTGGAGGTCTCCCCTCACCACTCACCCCTCACCTTCCTGGCAGGGTTTGCACTGGCCCCGTTCCCAGCCAGGCCTTTTCTCTGTGCCTCTTCCCCCACTCCCTTCAGGAGCACACAGAGCCCTCTCCTGTCCCACTGGAATCCCCCCTGAGCATGGTGAGCCTCCCTCTCCATCTCAGCCACCTCAGCACAGGATGCAGAAGCCTCCCCTCACCCCTGGTCCCTCTCCCCCCTGCTGAAGGAGCCTTCTCCTGTCTCCTGTCCCATCCTCAGAGCAGGGCCATGAGCAGGGCTCCTCTGGCTGCCAGGGCCATGAGCAGGGCTCCCCAGGCTGCCAGGGCCATGAGCAGGGCTCCCCAGGCTGCCAGGGCCATGAGCAGGGCTCCTCTGGCTGCCAGGGCCATGAGCAGGGCTCCCCAGGCTGCCAGGGCCATGAGCAGGGCTCCTCTGGCTGCCAGGGCCACCAGCAGGGCTCCCCAGGCTGCCAGGGCCATGAGCAGGGCTCCTCTGGCTGCCAGGGCCATGAGCAGGGCTCCCCAGGCTGCCAGGGCCATGAGCAGGGCTCCCCAGGCTGCCAGGGCCACCAGCAGGGCTCCCCAGGCTGCCAGGGCCATGAGCAGGGCTCACCTGGCTGCCAGGGCCATGAGCAGGGCTGCCCAGGCTGCCAGGGCCATGAGCAGGGCTCCCCAGGCTGCCAGGGCCATGAGCAGGGCTCCTCTGGCTGCCAGGGCCATGAGCAGGGCTCACCTGGCTGCCAGGGCCATGAGCAGGGCTCCTCTGGCTGCCAGGGCCATGAGCAGGGCTGCCCAGGCTGCCAGGGCCATGAGCAGGGCTCCCCAGGCTGCCAGGGCCATGAGCAGTGCTTACCTGGCTGCCAGGGCCATGAGCAGGGCTCCTCTGGCTGCCAGGGCCATGAGCAGGGCTCCTCTGGCTGCCAGGGCCATGAGCAGGGCTCCTCTGGCTGCCAGGGCCATGAGCAGGCCTCCTCTGGCTGCCAGGGCCATGAGCAGGGCTCCTCTGGCTGCCAGGGCCATGAGCAGGGCTCCTCTGGCTGCCTGGCACTGCTGGGGCAGTCACACCTCGTTATTTCTGTCTGAACTGGGAGCTGCTCCCCTGCTCTGCCCGGTCCTGTGCTGCCCTCAGGGCTGGGGACTCCGCCTCCCCCGCAGTTCCAGTGCCTGACCACCCTCTCAGGGAAGACATTTCCCCCAGTATCCAATTTAACCCTGCCTGGTGCAACTGGAGGGCATTTCCTCCTGTCCTGCCCCTTGTTCCCTGGGATTTTCCTGCTCTTCACGTGTCACACGTCCCACCTGCCATGCAGGACAGGCTGGGGGGCTCAAGCCTCCCCAAAAGGAACCAGGGGTGCCATGCCCAGGGGTGCAGGAGCATGACTGAGTCATTAAGAGCAATTTTGAGTAATTAAGAGCAGTTTCTCACATGCCAGTCTCCACATCCCACAGGGAAACAATCCCAGGGTGACACAGGGCAGCCCAGGGAGGCCCCAGTCACCATCACCCCGCTGAGATTTGCTGCTGCTCCTCCTCTCCCGACTCGAACTGGGTTGAAATCTCTGGAAATCATTAGAAAAGCATCTTGGGGCAATCTGAGCACGAGGATCATGGCATGAGGAGTTTGTCACGTTCCCCAGGCTGCCTGGAAGGATTGCTGGGGGAGCCCAGAGCCCTGGGCTTTGGGGAAGGGACAGCTTGGATGCTGCTCCCACCATGTCCTCAGCGAGGGATTTGGGCACTCGGGAGCCTGGAGCACACGGAATGGGGAAACTGGGAGTTGTGTGGAGCAGTGGAGGGACAAGAGGCCTGGATTTGTCATCTCCAAGGGCCGTAATCATGGTAATTAACGGTGTTTGTAGGTCCTGGGCTGGCTGCAATAAGATTTTACACGGCGCATCTTCCACAGAACGATTTCCATTACTGGGAGCAGATAAAAACTGACACGGGCTCAGGGTGACTCGGGAAATCAATAAACAATAAAACTTAGCATGAAAACAAATAAATTAGCCCAATCAGAAGAGACACTGAGAGCCCATCAGACTTGTTAGACAGATGAAGTCAAGTGTCATTCCCAGGGCTGAGCAATTGCTCCAGCACACACGCCAGGCTCCCTTTAAGGATGATTTTCTCAGCCTCTTTAGGACTGAGCTTGTTTCCATCTGCCAAACTCAGTCTGAATCAAGCAGGAGGAGACAGACAGGCTCCAAAATACCTCATCTCCCTGGAAGGGGTTTCTGTGCTCTGCTCTCCTCAGTGGCTGGACAGAGGCTGAGGCCCTTTGGGGCTGGATGTGCTGCACCCTGAGCCCAGCTCTGCTGGCAGGAACCCCGGGTGAGCCTGGGATGAGCCCCTTGGGATGAGTCCCTGCCTCCAGTGGGACTGGGAGCCAGCCTGGATGTGGGATTGGGTAATTAAATTGCTCTTGTATAATTGCAGATGAATCAGAGAATCGGGGAATGGTTTGGGTTAGAAGGGACCTTAAATCCAGCCCAGTGCCACCCCTGCCATGGCAGGGACACCTCCCCCTGTCCCAGGTCTCTCCCAGCCTGGCCTTGGGCACTGCCAGGGCTGCAGGGACAGCCACAGCTGCTCTGGCAATTCCAGCCCAGCCCCTGCCCACCCTGCCAGGGAACAATTCCCAATTCCCAAGATCCCATCCAGCCCTGCCCTCTGGCACTGGGAGCCATTGCCTGGCTCCTGTCCCTCCATCCTTGTCCCCAGTCCCTCTGCAGCTCTCCTGGAGCCCCTTCAGGCCCTGCAAGGGCTCTGAGCTCTGCCTGGAGCCTTCTCCTCTCCAGGGGAGCCCCCCCAGCTCTCCCAGCCTTTTCTCACAGGAAATACCTGATTTAACCTTCGCCTCTGCCTCACTTCCCACACGAACCTGGATCAGTCCCTGTACAAAGCTGTGAATTTCCTCTGCTTGGCCTCCTCAGTCCAGCCCCCCTCAGGTGGCACCTCCAGCCCCCTCTGGTCCCCATCCCTCCCCACACAGCTGGGCTGGGACCCTTCCCTCCCATCCTATCACATTTACATGAATAATTCCATTGCAGCTGGGCTGTGCCCGGCCGGGCTGTGCCAGGTGCTGCTCTCACACAGGGAACAGTCTCAGGCACTTTCCAGTAGCATGAGAATTCATTTTTTATTGCCAATAATTATGTGTTTCTAGCTAAATTAATCACTGGGGTAGATCTGTATTTGGTACAACAGAACTGCACCAGGCTGAGTTTGACCCTCTGGCTTTGCGTGAGCTCAGCCTAATGATGTTAATTATGGGGGGAAGGAGGAATAATCCAGGGGTTAACAGGGCTGGGGCTCTGCAGCAGAGCTGGCTGGAAAAACAGCAAAAATATTTGGGGGTTGGCTCGACAAGAATTGTGTTTTCTGCAGCTTTTTAAATTTAAAAAAAATTAAAACAAAACTGGAATAAAAACCGTTCCAGCCCAGACGAAGATTTGCTTAGTTGGGGGGAGTTGTGGAGCCTCTGCTGTGCAGTTGTTCAGGAAAACACTGAGCAATAAAATCCCATTTCCAGAGGAAATGTCCCAGTGTTGTGATGGGGAATTGGCAGTGGGGGAGGAACCCTGGGCTGAAGGGGACAAAGCAGCTCTGGCTCCCGAGCTTTCCCCAAATGAAGTGAGAGGAACAGTGGCTTTGTATTTCCAAACCAGCTGTGGGTCTGCTGGTAGGTAAAACCAGCCCTGGGAGATAAAAGAAACAATGGGAAGGATTGCACTGACTGATGAATGGAAAAAGATATTTGCTTTTACAGATAAATTATAGATTGGCTGATAAATGAATTGGACATTGAGAGATGAAAGAAACAATGGGGAAGAAAAACCCCAAAATTCCATAAGAATTAAAAATTAAAAGGGAGGGCTGTACATTAGAGGGGAATCTTTGGGATCAGGTGTTCTGGGAAGTCTGAACCTCTCAAGTACCTCAGAAATGGGGAAAGAGAGAAGGGAAATGCAGCTGGGAAATTGGGATAAAAAGGAGGCTCCTTCCCCAAAAATTGGAGAGACCCCAGGGAAATGCCCCATGGCCTCTGCCTTTATTCCAATAAAGTCAAAGGACTCCTCTGTCTCCTTTTTGGACATGAACCTCTGGTGCTTGTGGATTCATTTTCCTGACCGAGGGAATCTGGGCTTTCCAGCAGGAGCAGCTGGGCCCAGCTGGGGTCACCTCCAGCCCCGCCTGTCCCAGGCTCCCCTGGAGCTGCTTTGGCTCCAGACCTCGAGGAGGGGCCTTCCCAAGAGGAGTGCCAAGGAAAAAGAAGTGAAAATCCCTGGTTTTCACCAGTGGGTGGATAATCCGTGAAGTGTTTGTGTCTAATCTGAGGCTTTATTTAGATCCATTTGTCTGGATTTTGAATTTTTCATCCTTACTTGTTTTTTGTCTTAATAAGTTCAATTATGTTTTAATTGGAAAATCAGCTTTAACAGCAAAGCAGAGCTTTAAATCAAGAGAATGTTGAAAGAGGAAATTTCAGAGTTCAGAACTTTCTGAACACTTAAAATTCCATATAAATCAAAATGGACTTTTTCCTTTGAAAACTTCTGGCTCCAGCACATCAGCATTTCTCCATGGGGGAAAAGATGAGGGAATTTCCTGGGCAATTTCCCAATATTTCTGGTACCTGCAGTAGCTGTTTAAAACCCTTTCACATCCTTTCACCCTCCCACACAGACTGCTGAGAAATAAATCCTTTGGAAATGGAAATCAGGCTTGAAGTAAACAGATTAGTAATGGTTATTTGGTAACACTTTATTAATTAAATGTCCTAAATACATTTAAACCTAGGCATTTAATTTAGATTTATTGGGATAATTTAGATTTATAAGAATCGTTATTATACCTTAAGTACAGTAAATGCCAATTGATTTTTATAGACAATATTTACTGAGGTGTAACCACGGTGCAAAATTTAATTATCTCCATGCTCAGTTAAAAGGACAGGACAGAGGGTTCAGCCCCAGGACTGCTGGAGGTGCCAGGGCTGGAGCTGCTCCTGCTGCTCCAACCTTGGAGCACCGAGCTCTGCCCTGTCCTGTGCTTCCAGATCCTTCCCAGGAGTGCCAAGAGCTCCACAGGCACTTCTTCATAGGAAAATCTTCTACCTCATGGTTCAGCTGGAGAGGAGAAGGCTCCAGGCAGAGCTCAGAGCCCTTGCAGGGCCTGAAGGGGCTCCAGGAGAGCTGCAGAGGGACTGGGGACAAGGATGGAGGGACAGGAGCCAGGCAATGGCTCCCAGTGCCAGAGGGCAGGGCTGGATGGGATCTTGGGAATTGGGAATTGTTCCCTGGCAGGGTGGGCAGGGGCTGGGCTGGAATTGCCAGAGCAGCTGTGGCTGCCCCTGGAGCCCTGGCAGTGCCCAAGGCCAGGCTGGACATTGGGACAGTGGGAGGTGTCCCTGCCGTGGCAGGGGTGGCCTTTAACATGAGCTGAGCTGATCTTTAAGGTCCCTTCTAACCCCTCTGACCTGGCCCAGCTCTGATTTGTCATTCTGGGGCTGCTGCCAGGGAAGGAGCCACATTAACAAATCTCCAAACTGGGAGGAAAATCTTCCAGTCACCCTGGGTGCTTCCCCACCCATGAATTGTTGATCTTTTGTTCCAAAGGATTTTTATTCTGCCTTTTTGTTCTTTACACCCTTTTCCCTGTGAGCAGCATTGATTTTCCTGTGGAGGGTCACTCAGTCAGGCTGGGTTTACCTTGGTGCTGCTGACCAGGGCTGGCCAGAGGGAACAGAGCAGCCAGAGCTGCTGAGCCAGGGGAGCAGGGAACAAAATTCCCAAATCCCTGAGCCAGGGGAGCAGGGAACAAAATTCCCAAATCCCTGAGCCAGGAGAGCAGGGCACACAATTCCCAAATCCCTGAGCCAGGAGAGCAGGGCACACAATTCCCAAACTCCTGAGCCAGGGGAGCAGGGCACACAATTCCCAAATCCCTGAGCCAGGGGAGCAGGGCACACAATTCCCAAATCCCTGAGCCAGGGGAGCAGGGCACACAATTCCCAAATCCCTGAGCCAGGGAGCAGGGAACACAATTCCCAAACTCCTGCTGTTCACCCACTGCTTCTGAAGCAAAATAAAGCCCATCCCAAACAACCAAAGCTGCATTTTCCCATCCTGGGAGCTGCAGCAGGATCACTGCCTGGCAGGATGGTAATGCCACTGCTGCAGAGATCTCTCACTGCTTCGTTCTGCAGAAATTTTGGCAGATGTTTGATGCAGGGGCTGTTTGGGGAGGTTTATGTTCCACCAGGTTTGCTTTGAGACCGGAGCAGGAACGAGCCCAGAATGCCAAGCAGAGCCCAGCCAGGCTCACCTGCACTCGTGTGAGCCCCACAAATCACCACAGACACTCCGGCAAGTTCACAAACCCTCAGGAAACGTCAAACAAACCCGGGCTGGGGCTTCAGTGTGGAGGCAGAGTTCTCATAGGAAATAATTCCCAGTGAGCAGCTCAGAGGGCAAGATAATGATTCCTGAAGTGAAAATAACACAGAGCAGGGGGATTATGTGGGGTAAACACATTTTTATGCAGTTATGCTGAAGACTTTGCTGTTGGAACCTTGCAATGTCAGTTTGCCCTCTCTGATCAGAGTCCCCACATTTTTCTCTGTCTCACACCCAAGTTACCAAAAGCCTCCAATTCTCACCAAAATTAACCCCAAGTGCTTTAAACCCTCTGCACGTCCCAGCCCATGCTCTGTGTCCTGGATTTACCTCTTCCAGGTGCAATATTCCACCTCTTCCAGGTGAAAAGTGATCTGCTGCTGCACAGGGATCTCGGGGCTGAATGAAATCCACATCAGCCGCCAGGGCTGAGCAGATGGACGTGAGGGAGGGATGTTGTGTGTGGGGAATCTGGCAGACAGAGGAGCTGGTCCTGTGGAATCAGTCATTGAGATAATTGGAATATGGCTGTTTCTGGGAGGAGCAGCTTCTCTGTGTGTGCTGTGGCTCTGTTTGTTTGGACACAGGAACACGGGAGCTGAGTCACTGCCCGGCTGGACGTGGGGAGGGTGTTTGAGGGAGGCTTCGAGCCCTGGAATTCCCAGGCTCTGTGTATTGGGGTAGAGCCACAGCTGAGGTGGAATTGAGGAGTGGGCAAAGCTCGGTGCCCACATCACCAGCAGCCCCTGGGGAGGAGCTCTGCCTCCTGTGCAAACAGGATAACAGGGCTGCAGAGGGGAATCACAAAATGCTTCCTCTGGATCAGCTCCGGCCATGAAGCTGAACATTTTACTGAAGCCTTCAGAAATCCAGAGGGGTTTGGTGGCTGTGGCCTGCGTGGCACAAAGGAAATACAAGGGCAGGTTTAGAATAGAGATCAGGACACAGGTTCTGGCTTCCCCAGGGTTGGATGGGATCTTGGGAATTGGGAACTGGGAATTGTTCCCTGGCAGGGTGGGCAGGGGCTGGGCTGGAATTGCCAGAGCAGCTGTGGCTGCCCCTGGAGCCCTGGCAGTGCCCAAGGCCAGGCTGGACACTGGGGCTGGCAGCACCTGGCACAGTGGGAGGTGTCCCTGCCATGGGAGGGGATGGGATGGGATTTAAGGTCCTCTCCCACCCAAACCCTTCTGGAATCTTAAGAGTACCAATCACTGGGCCCAGCCCTGTGCTGACACCAATCCACTGCCCCCCTTCCTGTGGGTACAAACAGCAAAATTGGTGCTTGAACAGGGCTGCAGCCTCCAAATTCCTGTGGAGAATGACCAGACAGAAGAATAAAGGGAGACAAATCTCCTGACGCACACAAATATTGTGTGAAAATGCAGACGGTTCTGTTGGTGAGCGTGCGAGGAGCACGGAGCACGGGGAACATGTTCCAAGTGTCAAATGGATTATACTCCAGCGCCCTTATTGTTTCATATAATTCTCATCTAATGTCACCCCTGGCAACAATAACACAATATTCGCTTTGATGGAGCCTCGCTGAATATTTTTAAGCAATGAGGAGATTGCCGGGGGGAGCAGGGGGAGGAGGGGCAGGCGGGGCGGGGGTGGCAGAGCAGAGCCCCCCTGGAATCCATCAGGGAGATGGAGTGTGCAGCTCCAGGGGCCCTGGCACCTGGGCTGTGCAGCCCGGGCAGCCTCGGGATCAGTTTTCAGCGGGAGCTTTGTCTCTCCTGGAACACAATTAGGGGGCCCTGGGCTGGGAGCAAAGCGATCCGAGGAGCTCGGGGAGAGCAGAGGCAGGGACATGGAGGGGGACAAATAATCTGAATTTCTGCAGGCTGAGCAGGGCTGTCACTGGCAAGGTCAGGCCAAAGGGAGCTGATTGTGTGGGAAGGGAGGAGAAAATTACTGCAAAGGTGGAAAGTGCCGAGAGGCAGCGTGGGCTCATCCTCCCTGATTTGATTACTCTCCTGACCCAGAGGTTTCCCTGAAGGTGATTCATGCACCCAGCAGCCAGAGCCCAAGGCCTGGGCTCCCTCCTGCTTCCAGGAGAATTCCTGGGTGAGGACAGCAGCCCCAGGGACCAGGGGGCACAGGGAAAGCTCAGCTCCCCCTCCTCAGCATGGTGACCTCCAGCTGGCCCAATGGATAACTCTGCTGGAATCCCTCTTGGAACACATCCCCTGCACGGGGACACTCACTCAGAGCCCCCTGTGATGCCCTGGGTGATGCCCTGTTGTGACGGAGTTCACAGGGGTTCTCGGATGAGGGAGAAGACTCCATGTTTCAGAAGGCTGATTTATTATTTTATGATATATATTACATTAAAACTATACTAAAAGAATAGAAGAAAGGATTTCATCAGAAGGCTGGCTAAGAATAGAATAGGAAGGAATGATAACAAAGGTTTGTGGCTCGGCTCTCTGTCCGAGCCAGCTGGGCTGTGACTGGCCATTAATTAGAAACAACCACATGAGACCAATCACAGATGCACCTGTTGCATCCCACAGCAGCAGATAATCAATGTTTACATTTTGTTCCTGAGGCCTCTCAGCTTCTCAGGAGTAAAAATCCTAAGGAAAGGGTGTCCCATAAAAGATGTCCACAACACCCTGTCCCTGCCCTTGGTGTGCTGCAGGTTCCACCCTCCTGCCCCTTGTTCCTGCCCTGTGCTCAGCCCAAGGGACTGCACCAATCCCTTAATTCCTACATCAATATTTTCCTTGGGAATCCCTCGGAGGAAAATCATATCAACAGAACTGATTACCATTTCCTGTGTGGCTGCCTGAGTAACGGGAACCAGATGATGTTTATCTTTTAAAAAAATGAAAATGCCAATAAAAAAGTAATTAAAAAAATAAAAATTCACCTCCTGGTATTTTCCCGTTGCAGCTGGAGAAATAACAGGGATGTGCCACATCTGCATGTTCAAATCCAGCAAAAAAAAAAGGGCTTTGTTCCAGGATTCAGGGAAGGTACAACCTCCCTGGCCCTGTTTCAAAGTGGAACTCCTGATTTTCAGCACATAACTCAATTTTAGGCATTTCTGTGGAATGAGATTAATAAATGAAGAGCTTGCGAACATTCCTGCTGGGAGCACAGGTCAGGGCTCCCAGGGCTCAGCTGTGCCCTTTGCCAGGCTGAGCTGGAGGAGAGGTTTATTACTGGGGAGAATGGTGTAACTCAGTTCTGTTTGGTGAGATCACAGCTATTTACACACATTTACACACTTCTGGAGCTCCTTCATCCACACCAACAGCAACAGCAGAGATTAAAATAAGGTGGGAAAACCTCACTAAAATCCCATTTTAAGCTCTCTGACAGGACAGAGTGTAGCTCTGGGAATGGATGTGCACGTTGGACACTGAGGGAATTTATTCTTGTCCCCTGTAAAAATAAAACTTCATCCCATGAATATCAGAGCGTTTCTATCTGACCAGATGTCAAGCTCAAAGAACTCTTTCCAACCTCCTCCTTTCCCAGCTCCACTGCTTCCCAAAGTTTCCAACCCTCAGGCTGTACTTATTACTGATTGATCCCTTTCATCATTCCTGGGGGTTTATTTGCTTTGTGTCTTTGAATTCTGTAAGCAAAATCCTCCTGTTTTCTCTTTTGCCATTTTCGGCCCCTATAGCAAATCAAAGGCAACTCCGGCGTTGGTGAGGGAGACAGAATGATGCATCTGACTCCATGGATATCAGAAGGCTAATTAATTACTTTATTATACTCTATTATTCTATACATCTAAAACTGAATCTGCCAAGCACTCAACCCTGCACACCCTGCACAGAATCTTGTGACTGTCACCCAACAGTCCTGACACACACACCTGGTCCTGACAGACCAAGGAACCAAAACCCCATCACTGTGGGTGAACAATCACTGTGGGTGAACAATCACTGTGGGTGAACAATCACTGTGGGTGAACAATCTCCACATTGCATTCTGCTTTGGCACAAACACAGGCACAGCAAACGAGATAAGAATTGTGTTTTCTTTCTCTGATGTTCAGAGAATGTGAAACCCAGAAATATTCTTGGGAAGAATTGTGCCTTGCTTTTCTCTGTGAGGAGAAATGTGGCTGCAGGCCCCAATTATAAAAGAAAGGCTCATCAAGTGCTTGGAACTTGGAAACGGAATGGCAAATTACAGCCCAGGTGCAGAAACCCAGGGCACTGGGAATATTTCTGTGTCTGCTCTGGGGTGCCCTGACCCCCAGGGGAGCTCTGGCTTTGACCCTCATTCATGGAGAAAGTTTCCCAGACTTCAAGATAGACCGGAATCCACAAAAGTGTGAAATAGATTATAGAGAGCAGTGCAGGTGTATCACTTGGTGAGAAATTGAGGTTCTGGGATTTTTAGTATGCTGTGGATGGAAGCAAGATGGAGGGCACAGGGTGCTGTCCTGGGTTTCTTCTTCATGATTCTTCTTCCTTCTTCTTCTTCTTCATGGGTTTGGGTGGAATTTTGTAATTGGGTGGGAAAATCCACATTGCAGGCCGTGAGGGATCAGTTACTGGGTTAAAAGGGAAAATAATCTAGGTGTCAGTTCTTAATTGGATAGTTCAGTTTTAAAAGACTTTGTAACAAGAGATTGTTGGCCATTTTTGTGCTTTTCCAGTTCCTGAGCCCGGTGTGGACAGCACACAAAACTCTAGATAAGATAACAGTAAACAAGAACCTGAAGACCAAAAAGATCCAGTGGGTCTCTCTTTCCTGACACAAAACTGCTCCAGGAGGGTCTCCCCCAACAGGGGAGCCCCCTGGAGAGCCCAGACTGAGATCCAGAAGTCGAGAAATCAGCAACAGGTACCCAACACCCAGGGGTGCCCATCAGAAATAAAGAAATCAGGGCATTTCTGTGGCATGGGGAAGCTGAGCCCTGCATTGCCAGAGCCTGGTTTGAGCCCTCAGCCCTGGCTGTGTCCAGGGCAATCCCCCACACCTGAGGGTGTTCTCCAGCTCCATCCAGCATTCTGTGAGCCCTCAGCTCACTGGGAAAAGCCAATCCATGCCTTGTGCTGGTGCCGTGACAGGAGCGATGTTTGGAACGCTGCTGCTCAAAGGGAGATGGAGAGTGAGGGGCTGGTCTGGATTCCTCTTCCCCAGCCCCAGCAGTTCGTGTCTGTCCCCTGAGCTGGGTGATCCCTCTGTCCTTGCAAAGCAACAGATGAGCCCAAAGTGCTGGGGAGGAATTGGCAGTCCCTGGGCAGATTTTGCATTCCATAAACCCCATCTGGGCTTTTCTGCAAGGGCTTTGTGAGCCACCCCAGGAGAGGCTGAGGGAGCTGGGAAGGGGCTCAGCCTGGAGCAAAGGAGGCTCAGGGGGGCCCTTGTGGCTCTGCACAGCTCCTGCCAGGAGGGCACAGCCGGGGGGGTCGGGCTGTGCTCCAGGGAACAGGGACAGGAGCAGAGGGAACGGCCTCAGGCTGGGCCAGGGCAGGCTCAGGGTGGGCACAGCAGGAATTTCCCCATGGAAAGGGGGCTCAGGCCTTGAACTGCCCAAGGATGTAGCAGACTCCATAGACATGGGCAAAGCCCCATGAGAATTGAATAATAGGAATGCTGAGACAGGAACTTTAGTCCGTGTCTCCCTGACCCCCACCCCAAAGCTTATCCCTGTAACCCTATAGGCTATGTTACTTTAACCCTTACTATTGGTCAAATCTGGATCCCCCTAACCCTATAAAAGAGGCATTCCTTAGCCCATTCGGGGGAAGAGCTGACCCGGGGCCCTTCACAGATCCCTCAATAAAACCATCGCTGCGGAACCCCCGAGCGCCTCCTTCTCCTCTCTCCGTCTGCTGCAGCCTCAGCCCGGGAGCACCCACCCTGCCCAGCAAGTGAGAGCTGAAATCCTGAGAGCTGCAATCACTGTAAGAGCTGATAACCACCACTGCTTGCTAGAGGGTGGCCCCGCAGCACCAGCCTGAGCTAAGCCTGGCACTCGGGCACCCTGTCCCCCTGGGGATGAGCTCCCGGTATAATACAGGCCATAACAGAGGCTTTATATTATACAGGGAGGTTTGCAGTGCCCATCCCTGGAGGTGTCCCAGGAATTCCTGGAGGTGGCACCCAGAGCTCTGGGCTGGGGACAAGGTGGGCACTGGGCACAGTTTGGACTCGGTGATCCTGTAAATGCCTCCCAGCTTTGATGTTTCTGTGGTTCTGTGACCAGAAGGGTTTATCTCAGTGATGGCCCAGATTTGAGGAATGATTTTCTCCTGGTAAGGCCCTATGGGAACAGAAAGGCTCAGCCAGGTGAAGTGAGGAGGACACAGGGGACTGGTACCACCCTGCTGGGGCTCCACATCTCCAGGTCAGGCTCTCTCCATGTGGGACCACGGTGCTCCAGGAGCTCCAGGAGCTCTGCAGGGACCCTCCAGCCCTCAGCTCACCCTCCCCAGGTAGCTCCAGCACCCACAGCACCCACAGCAGCAGTGAGAAAGTTTCTTTCAGACGCTGGAAGAACAGAAGGGGCTCGGGCAGGCACATCTCCAGCGAAGCATCCCCACTGATAAAGGGTGTGCCTGGGTTGGGTGAGGAGATAAATCCCTTTCATTCAGACTCATTAAGGCTCGGCCATTTTAACGCTGTTTTCCATAGAAATGGATGAATTCTAATCCTTTGCTGGTGTGTTATCCAAAACTCCACGTGTACTCTGCTCCTGTTTACCTGCTGGCTTCTGTTGTTCCAGGGAATGGCTGTTCTGAAGCGGCTTTTCTGGGGAAAAGCCCTCATGGTTACCCCGACCCTGCAGGAGGACACAGGGAGCTGCTGGGAACGGCCCAGGAGAGGTGTCCCAGGTGACTTCTCCTTTGGGAGCTGCCTTTGGATGAGACAGGCTGACATCCCAAGAAAAAGGTGTTTTTTCTTACCAGTGTCTGAAACGGCTCCTGTGATAAGAAGAAAATTAATTAGGAAGGAGATTACTGAAAAGACTCTTGTGCCAGTACCAGAGCGGTGTCCAGTGGGGACACTGGTTGGTTCAGTTCCCAGAAAACTCTTGTGTTTTGCTTCTGGAGCTGTGAAAGGCTGGAAATGCAGCCATTGTTGCCTTAAATATTCATTCATTTCCGACCTCAGCAACGCTGGTGGAGCCTTGTCTACCCTGAGCTGAATTTTTAGGAGGCTGAACACAAAGGTTCAGCACCAAGATTGAGATCAACATTTCTTTCCAAGCCTGGGGAGGTGGGAGCCAGGGATTAACTCTGGATAACAAGCTCTGGAATTAGACTGAGACTCGTTTAAGAGAAATGATCAACAGAACAACCCACTCCTGAAACATCTGACATTTTCTGGGAGGGGAAATGAGCTGACCTGTCTTGTGAAGGATCTGAAAATGAGATGATTTGTGTGGTTGTGAAGGATCTGTCAGTGCCCCATGGGGATACACAGAATATTTTCCTTTGTGGATATATTTAGTTTTGCCAGTAGAATGGGAGTAAATTCCAGCCAAGTCTCCCATGTTGTCTGAGACTTTTTTCTGCCTTGTGCATTTTCACCTGGACTTTCCCAAATTTGGTATCAAAAGCTGCTAAATGACAGCCCTGAAGGTTTGGGCTCACCGTGTACAAGTTGGGGACATAAATTCCAGGCCAGGGAATGCTGGGGGCAGTGGAGCAGAAGGCCAGAAGATGTCCCAGGAATTATTCAGATGATTATTTAGGTATTTCCTCCATGGCTGGGGTCACTCATAGAGTAATTCCTAGGCTGGAGCACATCAGTCTCCTCTTTGGCCAAGCTCAGAAGGACAAAATCCACTCTTGTGTCCTGTGCAAGGAGGGAGGAAATGTTGGGATCTTGCCAGAATATTTCTGTGATCTGGGTGTTATAAATCCAAGGATTTCCCTCTGTGCTGGAGCCCATTCCTCTCTCTGAGCCAGACCTGCAGGGGTTTAGGAGATGTGAATTGTCCATGGAGGACAGAGGGCTAAGGGTGAGCTGCTTGGTGATTTTCCTGTCAAATGGGAAGGCATGGTGCTGGTCTCCACAGGTTTTTCCTGGAGTTGTGATGGATGTTGGGAATCTGAGTGTCTCAATACCCTCAGGGTTGTCACCTTGTGCTTTTCTTTGACCTGACCAGAACTTCAAAGTACCAAAAAGCTCAGAGCTGTGAAATTGGGTCAGACTCTGCAGGTTCAGCTGATCCATTGGGAATATGGGAAGGGTTTGGAGCAGAGGTGCCCTGAGCTGCGAGATGAGAGCACACCTGGTCTGGGGCAGTTCCATCCCTGGATAAATCCCTGTGACTGCTGAAATCATCCCCAAACCTCCTCGTGCCGTGTCCTGTGTCAGGATTTGCTGTAACCCAGGTTGGAATTCTCCAACATTTCCAGATTTTCACCCTTTTTCAGCCAAGAACAGGGATTAGGAGCTGGACTTAAAAGCTCTGCTTGGTTTTCTCCAGCTTTAGTTGATTGTGCAGAAAAAGGCCCAAATCTTCAAGGCTCTGCTCAGCCTCTGGAAAACAGTTTTATTGTGGGCTGATCATTTCCTTTTCTCACCACGGCATCATTCCAGCAGCATGTGGACAGGAGCTGTGGCAAACAAGAGACCTGGGCGTGAGTTTTGTGCAGGTCCCCATGAGCTCCCAGGAGCTCTCCAGGATAGGAGGGGCCTGGACCTGATGGATCCAGGAAGGCAAGAGAGACACAAATGTCCTGAGTGGTTCCATAATTTGATGTTTCCAAGGCCAGAGCAGAGGGCAAACGGAAACATCCAGCAGTTCTTGCCAGCTCTGGATCTTCCAGAGGTTTTTGCAGCCCTGGGTGTAATTCCCTGAATTCCAGGAATGCAGAGCAGGCCCTGGGATCCCCATGCTGACACCAAGGGTTGTTTGCAAACCCCTGCTGGATTCCAAAAGTTTGCTGCAATAAAGAAAATCAGGTTATCCACAGTCAGGACTGGCTGTGCCTCCCTGGCTGACTGCAGCCCCTGGCTGGGCAGGCACACGGATGTGGTGTCCTTGGACTGGGATGCACAGTAAATACCAGCCCATATTAGCACAGGCACCAATGCCTATTAAGCCACAGGCTAAATTTGGGATTTTTATGTTGCAATAAATCTTGCTTCCCTAGAGACCCTGGGCAAACCTTAAATCAAAGGCTTTCTCCTCTCCCCTCTCGTCAGTTATTGATTGGGGCATTATCCACGCAGTAACCACGAGGAGAACACGCCATAACCGTGATGGATCTGCCTGGTTCTGGCACTAATCCTGGGATAAGTGTGTGCTCTGCTGCCCACACTTGGCTGGGCTCCATTCCAGAGGCTGCTCCTCTGGCCCATCCTGATTGAAGGATGGGAGCAGAGTGATGGATGAGGATTTTCCAGATGACTTTCTGCCCAGGTAGCTGGCACCCCCCACGGCAGGCAAATCTCACCCCTCTCCCAAAATAATGCTCCTCTGGGCAAAAACATCACTGGGAAAAGAGAAGGAATGATGGGAGGTGGAGAGGAGGAGTGAGGAGAAGATAAAGAAGTATAAACAAGAAGAGCTGCCAGGTCAGAATTCCAAAGACAGAGCCCTCAAACAAGAGACAGGAGCTCTGGAGGGTCAGGGAGGTCTCTGTGCAAACGTGGGGTGCAGCAAAGGGGTAAAACTGTTCCCCAAATGCCCTAGCAATCCTAGTGCTTTGGGATCAGCATCACCCATGGATTTATACATCTCTTTTCCTGCTGTCCCTCTCAGGTAATTGTCCAGGATCTCACTTCACTTCTGTTCCAAATCCTTCTCCCCCCTTCCTGCTTCTGGCAGCACCCAAAAATCCCCTCCAATGTTTTGTTGAGGGAGACTGGGGAAGAAAATAATTTCTCTGCCCTGTCCATTTTTGCCATGTTAAATACCAGAAAGAAATGCTATTATGAATATACCCTAATTCAGACTCATCCCTGAGCAGATTTCACTTTGGTGGGATAAATTTATCCCCGTCAGATTTCAGAGCCGGCCACGACTGGGACCTAATGAATCCAACCAGCTCAGGATAACAATAATTTCTACAAATCTGCTTATCTGGGCTAAATGTTTATCCCTTTAGCTGCAAACCTCTTGATCCCAAATCATTGTTATAAAACATAAGCAGAGAGTGTCTGCACGAGGCTGTAATTGAAAGGCACTTATTTGCTCAGCTGCTCAGCACAATGGCAGGGATTGGAGTGTGTTACCTCCAGATCCCCCGCTTGATTCATTCCTGCAGAACAGCGCAGGGGAGGCTCTAAAATCGCTCCTGGTGAAGAAAGCAGCTGCAGGTAGTGGCTGACAGGCGTGTGGGGAGGTGGCACAGGAGCACCCCTGTGATCAGACGCTGCCGCAGGGCAAACACCGGCTCCGAGTGCAGGATAAACCCCGGGGGCAGGAGAGAGGGGCAGCGAACAGAGCTGGGAAACGGCACCGGGAGCAAAACTGCTCGGGCTGCTCCACTGCCTGAGCTGGGAGCAATGGAGACAAATGCTGATTATGGGCTGTAATTAATCTGCTGGGGCTGCCTCAAAGCACTTCTGGCTTCACTTGCAGAGTGTGGAGTGCGAGGATGGATGAGGCTGAGGGGGTGGGAGCACATTGTCCTCCTGGGCTGGGCCTGTGCAGTCCCACAGAGCTCCCGAGGGATGAAGGAAAGGGAATTCTGCAAGGGGAACCTGCTCACCTGCACTGTGGGAAAACCTCTGAGGCAATGCCAGGATCATAAAATAAAACAATCACAGAATGGTTTGGGCTGGAAGGACCTGAAATCCCCTCCAGTGCCACCCCTGCCATGGCAGGGACACCTCCCAGTGTGCCAGGTGCTGCCAGCCCCAATGTCCAGCCTGGCCTTGGGCACTGCCAGGGCTCCAGGGGCAGCCACAGCTGCTCTGGCAATTCCAGCCCAGCCCCTGCCCACCCTGCCAGGGAACAATTCCCAATTCCCAAGATCCCATCCAGCCCTGCCCTCTGGCACTGGGAGCCATTGCCTGGCTCCTGTCCCTCCATCCTTGTCCCCAGTCCCTCTCCATTTTTCCTGTGGCTCCTCCACTGCAAGCCCCAAATTAGGTGACCCAAAGCCTTTTCTTCTCCGGGCTGAACAATCCCAGTTCTCTCAGGCTTTCCTTGTGGGACAGTGTCCTGCAGCCCCTCAGTGTGACCCTTCCTCTGTAATCCCAAACAGTGACTGCAGCTCTCCCTGAGCCCCAGAGAAGGAGGGGGTGTGGAGGAACCAGTTCAGTGCAGGGCCAGCTCCAGCAGCATGGGGATGCAGGGTCACCCTTCACCATGGGAATGCAGCAGCTCAAGAGGAGATTTCTCCCTGGGAACGGGGGTCTGTGAGTGCCTGCAATGGCCCCAGGCTGGCCCTGCTGCCCTGTTGCCAGCCTGGCCATTCCCAGCCTGCTGGACCCTGGGAGCAGGAGGGCCGGCAGTGGCAGATGGCCCAGTATTTACCATTATTTCAGGTACACTGGACCTTGGTTATTTCCAGCTCCAGAACCCAGCAGTGAAACCTTGGCTCTCGCCCGTGTGTCGCTTGGCAATTTGTCTCCATCCCATATTGCCTCAGTAGCGTTCAGATAAACAAATTAAGGGAGGAGAAAGCAACAAATGCAGCTTAAGACTAATTCCCCTCCACCCCCTCAATCACTGAGGGCCTTGAAGAGTGTTCAGAGCCAAATTACACTTCAGTGCACAGGATTTAATTTGCATCTGCCAACTTCAGAAGGGGATTTAGTCAGACAGGGCATTTGCATGCCATAAAAGGAGCTGATCTCTAATTAAACTAATATCATGTTTGAGTTTCTGCAGCGATAATGGGGAAGACAAAACGTGCAGGTCTTGGCAGGAGGAAGGAGCAGGCTGGGAGCACAGGAGGGGAACAGCTCCTCTAAAACCTGCCAAACACAGAGGGGCATTTCAGGGTGGTGGGAGGGTCCTGTGCTAGAGAGAGAAATAATTCCCTGGTACTTCCAGAGCCTCTGCAGCATTTCTGCAGCATTTACACCCAGGAAATGCACCCAGGTGTTGGGAAGCTCCCTCAGCAGAGCCTGACAGCACCAATTCCTGGCAGGAGCAGGATGATTTCCTGGAAAAAAAAATTAAATCCCTTCTCTTCTACATGATCTGGCATTTCTGGGAACATGGAGTCAAATCAGCTTTCTAATTTTACTCTTCAGCCTTGATTAAGACAGAGCTTGGGGTATGTCCAGGACTTTCAGCAGTCACTGAGTGAGAGGGAGGTGAGGGCTTGCCATGAAGTCCAATAATTCCTGGTGTTTTTCCACATCCCAGCATTCCCAGGCCCAGCCCTGGAAGGATGCTGAGGAGTCTGACAGCCAGAATCCATTGAACAAGTACACAAAACACCAAACAACTAAACAGAGATCTGTTTCACAATTGTCTTTGGCTCTGCTGGATCGATTTTGGTTTTTAACAATTCCTGCTAAGAGGAAACTTCCAGGGCAGCTCAGCCACAGGAGACAGACAGATTACTTACCTGCCATCAAAGAGGCAGGGAAATCAGTAAACTCTGGCAATTATTGCCACAGATTAATGGATTTTAGGGCCAGGGAGGAACACAATTCCAGCACTGAGTCTGATTTCCTGCCCTCCAACATCCCCAAGCGACTCCTTTCCTGAGCCCGGGTTTGAAGCAGGAGGAGCCTTTGAGGGGGACACCCCTCCTTGATCCAGAGACAGCCAGGACAGAGCAGAGCCTCACCCCTGTGAGCCCAGCAGGGAGAAACCCCTGCCTGCCCCAAAGCTGCCCATTTGCCTCCTGCTTTAGTTCTTCCAAAGTTCATCTCCGAGCTGCTGGGGAGTGCTGGGCCTGGCAGCTCCTGGAGTCACACAGGGATCTGACAGGGATCCTGCTCCTCCCTGGGAGCCTGGGGCTGCCCCATCCCTGGGAGTGCCAAGGCTGGAGCTCTTCTATGCTTTCCATACCCCTAACCTCCAGTTTCTCATAGGAAGGCCAGCTCCAGGTTAATTTTCAGATAATTTTTTATTTATTTCCCACTCAGGTGGGCCTGGCTTGCAACACTTACCCAAGCAAACATCCCCTGGCACCTCTCTCCCAGGAAACAGACACACGTGGATCAAACCTTGTTTATTTTCTCCCTGGTGACTCAGGGCTGTGCATATGCCACCGTGTGTGGCATTTCCCACTCCTCAAAGAAAGCCAACTCCCACATGACACTAAAGCTTGGCTGTGGAGGAGTTTAGTGTTTCAAAGATGGAAGGACCCAAGCAAAATATCCTTTGGACAGAACTAAAGCAGGGAACTTTTCAAGGTGAGGGGATTTGTGTGCTCGGGTTCTGAGCTCTGGTCCAGCAATCTCCAGCTGGGCTAATCCCCTGCAAAGATAAAAGCTCCTGCTGGCCCTGCAGGGCAAAACAAGTTCTCGCCTGGCAGAATAGAGCCCCTAACAGCCCCCTTAGTAATCCAAGCCTCCCAAACCCTTGGAGTTTGTGTTTCCTGAGCTGTCAGGGCAGCAGAGGGGTGGTGTGACCTTGCAGGGCAGAGGCCACCCCTCCCCAGGTGACCTCACCTTCCCTGGGACCTCGGGAAGTTCCTGGATCCCATTCCCTCATCCCTGTGGGAAAGGAGGGTGCTTTCCCTGATGCCTTAAGTTTGAGCTTTCATATTTTCCAGATTCTGTCCTGCATTAGTGTGTAACTCTGAACTTCACATAAAGTGTCAGCAAGTTTTCCTCACAGTTCAGTCAGAACAATCCTTTTCCAGCCCCAGAACCAAGGACACCGCTGCAGCTTCAGGCCCAAAAAGTGCAAACAAGAGCGAACTGAGGAGAGCAAACTAGGAGGATGGGACTGTAATTGGACAATTAACTCCAATATGGAAACGGACCAAAACTTATAGAAGTGTGAAAGCTTGTGACCCACCGTCCATCTTGGGTGTACCCTCGGCCAGGCTCTTGTACTGCCCAAGGTGTGTCCTTTGAAGGAAGCCTTTTAATAAATCCCTACTTTATTCCTTTAACACTGTCCAGCCTCTGCTCTAGGCAGCCTCTCAAGGCATCATTCCCAAGCCTGCTCTAAGGAACAAAGGAGTTTGAGCCGCGCATTTTCAGTCTCTCAAAGACAAACAGACCCTAAAGCCCCTCCTGGCTCCCCCACCTTGGACTTGCAGCTCAAACCCCCCGGACCAAACCACAAATGTCACCCAGAGCAGAGCCCAAACTACAAAACCCTCCCCTTGTTTTTAGCTCCCCAAACATCCCATGGAACTGGAAAAGGGGAGGGGAAATCCCATTGTTATGGTGCCACAGCCAAGCTCCCAGGTGGGTTTTCCTTGCTCAATAAATCAGTCAAAGGGAATTCTGATCCTGGCTCAGTGAGCCTTCAAAATTACCCAAATACACAAAGTTCCTAAAGAGCAAGTGGGATAAAAAGGCAACTCCTCCACGTTCCACCACCTGCAGCTCCTGTGCCACAGGCTGGGGCTGCTGTCGGGGATCACAAAGCAGCTGGAGCTCACAGAAGGAGCAGGGCACGTGGAGGGGAGGAAAATACCTGTACAAGTCCAATTAGCACCAATTAGCTGGGGCTGGGCTCCAGGAACAGGCAAAGGAGGAGCACTGGAGGGATGAAGGGCAGGGCTGGAGGGCTTGGTGCTCCCTGTTGGTCAGGAAGCTGCAAACGCCAGGGCAGCAGAGGGGATCACAGCCAGGGAATGCTTCAGGTTGGAAAAGACCTTTGATGTTGGATTATGGATTTTTTTACTTAAAGATGGAGTAACTGAGAGGTGTTTTAAAAACTTTTGTATTATTTTTAGTCTTATGTGAGGAGTGAGATAATATAAATGTTATAATTCACATTATTACAATTAGAAGATAACTATTTTTAATTACAATACATTGTAAGGCATTGAGAATTTTCTACAAATCTATTTTCAACAGTTTGAGGTCATCGAGTCCAACCATGGACCAGCAGCACCACTATGGTCACCCCTAAGACAGGTCCTGAGTGCCACAGCCACACTCAGCAGTGGTGACTCCACCACTGCTCCCATGCCTGGCCACCATTTCCATGAAGGAATATTCCTGTTATCTCCCCTAAACCTCCCCTGCTGTGGCTTGAGGCTGCTCCCTCTCATCCTGCCACCCTGGGATGCTGCATCCAGCCCAGGATCCCCCTCCAACCCCTCCAGAGGCTCAGTGCTTCACAGGACAGGGGCACTGAGGCTCTGGAGGATGGACCTGAGCTGCTGGGCCGGCCCAGAGCACGAGGGAGCAGCAGAGCTCGGGTTCCTCACCCCACAAAGAGCTCTGCACCAGAGCTGGGCACTCTGAGCTCCTCCAGCGTGGGTGAGAGGAGCCCAGAGCCTGGGGGATGTGACACCTCACCTGTCCCTTGCTGGGGATGTGACACCTCACCTGTCCTTTGCTGAGGATGTGACACCTCACCTGTCCCATGCTGGGGATGTGACACCTCACCTGTCCCATGCTGGGGATGTGACACCTCACCTGTCCTTTGCTGGGGGATGTGACACCTCACCTGTCCCATGCTGGGGATGTGACACCTCACCTGTCCTTTGCTGGGGGATGTGACACCTCACCTGTCCCATGCTGGGGATGTGACACCTCACCTGTTCCATGCTGGGGATGTGACACCTCACCTGTCCCATGCTGGGGATGTGACACCTCACCTGTCCCTTGCTGGGGATGTGACACCTCACCTGTCCCATGCTGGGGATGTGACACCTCACCTGTCCCTTGCTGGGGATGTGACACCTCACCTGTCCCTTGCTGGGGATGTGACACCTCGTCTGTCCCATGCTGGGGATGTGACACCTCGTCTGTCCTTTGCTGGGGATGTGACACCTCACCTGTCCCTTGCTGGGGATGTGACACCTCACCTGTCCCATGCTGGGGATGTGACACCTCACCTGTCCCTTGCTGGGGATGTGACACCTCACCTGTCCCATGCTGGGGATGTGACACCTCGTCTGTCCCTTGCTGGCTGCCAGGTGAGTCCCAGCCCAGGTGGGACCCCAGGCACCTGCTGGCACCTGCAGCTGCCCCAGACCCTGCCAGACCTTGGACAATGCTCCAGGGGCTGATTCCACACCAGGAACGGGAGATGGGAGCAGTGCCCTGACCCAGAGCAGGGCTGGGGATGGGAGCAGGGAGCAGGAGGTGTTGGCAGCACAGCCTGGGGCTGCAGAGGGGCTGGACAGGAGCAGTGGGGACAGCAGGGACCCATTCCACAGGGCACTGGCAGCACACGGATTTCTGCAGGGAAAGGGGAGGAGGCAGGAGCTGGGACAGGAGGGGCATTCCCAACAGGAGGTGGATTCCTGACAGGAGAGGGATTCCCAACAGGAGTTGGATTCCCAACAGGAGTTGGATTCCCAACAGGAGATGGATTCCCTGACAGGAGATGGATTCCTGACAGGAGAGGGACTTCCTGACAGGCTCATTTGATGCCCTTGCCTTGCTGGGATCTGTCCAGCAGAGCTTGAAAGGTTTGGGAAATTGACATTTCTGGTGGTCTAGAGAGGAGCAGAAAAGGTCATATTCAATTCCTAAAATTCCTGGCCAGGTGGCCTCACACCAGCCTTGACTCCCAAGGAACAAAGCCCAGATGTTTCATTTTCTGCAGGATCAGCTCAGTTATTACCCCAACCCCAGCTTTACTCCACCAAAATCCATGACTTCCAGCAGATTTATTTAAAAGGCAAAGGAAGAATCAGGATGAACTCATCCAGTGTGCTGCCTTCCATCCCTGGGCTCATCCCCTCTGATGGAGACCTCACCAGCCCTTTATTGATTAACAACCAGCAGGATCAGGTCTCCTTTTCATGCGGAAAATATCAAAATTAGGGCTTTCACTGCTGATCGTGTTATCTCCAATTAACTGTGCTGATATGATTTGTTCTCCCACAGCCTTTGTTGCATAACTAATCACAGCCAATAAATATAAACACAAAAATAATTAGCTGGAATCAGCTTGCCACCCATGCCAGGCACAGCCTGGTGGCAGCAGGGAGGACACACGCTCTTCCTGACACGATTCCAGTGAATTTTTCCTTCGTTTTGGATTTTATTTCCTGCTTTGGGTGGAGGCAGGGGCTGAAGGTGCCTCTGAAGGGCTGCAGCCATGGTAACACGCTCAGACATGGGATATTGGCTCTCCAGGTGATTCGGGGATTAATTCCGTGTCAGTTCTGTTTATCGGCTCGTTCCAGAAGATCCCAACATTCTGACATTCCCCCAGCAGATGTCTGGGAATTAATGAAATAGAGAGAGGAGTCTCCAGCAGGGGCTTTGACCTGCATGGGGGGAGGATGAGCAGAGACCCTGGTGCTGCTCCTTGTCCTTCAGAGCACGGAAGGTGCCACCCCAAGGACTCAGGGGGTGCCACCAGCCTGGGAGTGGCGCTGCTGGGGACAGGATATTGCTCCTGTGAGCTGCTCCCAAACTGAGCTGGGATGGGCTGCCTCAGGAGGATCTTGGAGGAAAGGGATGGCAGGACTGAAGGATTGTGCAAATCCACCAATTTCCATGGCATTTTCTGTAGGAAGTGGAATTGTTTCATCTCAGTGCTGTCCTAAATCTGTTGTATCAAGACAGTAAATCTGCAATTTTTTTCCCCTGTGTTCTTGTTGTGCTTCATTTCTCTGGATCAATTTTATTATCCCATAATTCACATTGTCTCATCCTTCACATTTCATATTGCAATGTTTAGGATCATCTAAAGAACATTTTTACTCCATTAGAATGAGAAGGTTTGAAATTTCTGGCGGTCTGGAGAGGAGCACAAAAGGTCATATTCTAATTCAAATTCCTAAAATTGAGCTTAGGTGATAGAGCTGTGTTGAAACAAACTCTCTCAATGTCCAAGATGGAAAATGCTCCCAGTTCCTGACTCACTGTTCTTTTATTAGTAGTATTAGTATTAGTATTAGTATTAGTGTTAGTGTTAGTATTAGTATTAGTGTTAGTATTAGTATTAGTATTAGTATTAGTATTAGTATTAGTATTAGTATTAGTATTGCCCTTCACAACTCCCTGACAGGAGGGTACAGCCAAGTGGGGATTTGCCTCTGCTCTAGGGAAAAACAGGACAAGAGGAAGAGGCCTCAGGTTGTTCCAGGGGAGGTTTAGGTTGGATATTAGGGAAAACTTCTTCCTGGAAAGGGTGGTCAGGCAGTGCTGGTGTCCCCACCTGTGGAGGGATTCAAGAGCCGTGTGGATGTGGCACTTGGGGACATGGCCAGTGCTGGCCTTGGCAGTTGGACTCAGTGACTGATTCCAGAGGGCTTTTCCAACCTTTCCAATGATTCTCTCATTCCATGATTATCCAGGATTTCTCTTCCCTGGACCAGCAGCTCCAATGGGAAGTGGCACCATTTCCCCACAAATGGAGACTCCATTTCCAAAGCAGTTTGTTTGTCTGGGATTTTGTAGGGCAGCATCAGGAAGGTTTGGGAATGGATCCCTGGGATCTCCCACATTCCCTGTCCTGGACAGTGCCATTCCCAAGGTGAAGCACTTGGCAGGATTTGACAAAGCTCTTTTTATTTTCCTTTTTTTGCTGGAGCACCTTCATTTTCCATCATTTTCCCATCTGGCAGTGAGAACCTGGATAACCCAGGCACAGAGAGTTCAGGGGCTCTGGTGACCCCAGGGCTTTCAGAGGATCCGCTCAGGATCCTTCCAACCCCAAATCCTTTGGGCAGCATCCAAAACAGACAAGGAATCCTGCTCCCTCCCAGACCCCACCTCTCCATGTGGAATATCCCACATGTCCCCAAAATCCTGCTCTCCAGCCCCTCGGATTATGGGCAGGTTTAAAAATATGAAGTCATCAGAGCTTTTGAGATGTTTCTCTCAAAATTGCCTGCATGCAAATACATGCAAATAGATGTAAATAGGGAGGCACTGCCTCAGCCGGGTTATTAAAGGAGCTGTTGCTCCTTAGAGGATTTTCCTAAGAAAGCGAAAGATCCCCCAACAGCCGTTAGAGCCCAGCTCCTGTAAATCACACTAAATGCAGGGCTCTTATCCCTGGCAGGGCCTGCAAAGGATGGAGCAGCGGCTGAAGCTGCTTCTGCACCTTCCTCTCCCGTCCCTTCTCCATTCCTGCAGCAGCTGGGAAGGCTCTGCTGGTGCCCAGGAGGGCACAGCCCTGGGCACTGCAGCGATCTGGGGGTGCCCTGCTCCAGCACAGGGCACAGCCCCGGGCTCTGCAGCGATCTGGGGGTGCCCTGCTCCTGCACAGGGCACAGCAGCGATCTGGGGGTGCCCTGCTCCAGCTGCAGTGATCTGGGGGTGCCCTGCTCCAGCACAGGGCACAGCCCCGGGCTCTGCAGTGATCTGGGGGTGCCCTGCTCCAGCTGAGGGTGGGACAGGAGCAGCCCTGGCTGGGCCCTGCAGGGGCTCTCCAGGAGCTTCATCCTCCAAAACCATCCCTGCAGTTAAAATTCCCACCAGTTATACCAGCCCACCAGTTAAACCATCTAACCACTTAAACCACCCACCACTTAAACCATCCACCAGTTAAACCATCCATCACTTAAACCATCCACCAGTTAAACCATCCATCACTTAAACCATCCACCAGTTAAACCATCCAACCACTTAAACCATCCACTGGTTAAACATTCTAACCAGTTAAACCATCCACCAGTTAAACCATCGAACCAGTTAAACCGGTTACACCATCACAGCAGTTCCCTGAACCCTGCACAGGGTCGAGTCAGCGAAGAGTTTTCTCCCTCCCCTCAAAATATTGTTTATTTCTTGTTCCTGGAGAAAATCAAGCACTGAAAAATGATCACTCAGGCCTTGGGAATGCTCCCATTTGGGAATGCCCCTATCTGACAGCACTGGTGCCGTCTCCCTCCCAGACTGGGACTCTCCAGCAGAGCCCCCACACATTGCTGTGCAGGGATTTTGTGGCTCAGCTGATCCTGGAAGTGGCTCAGTTGTGCTCACAAAGGTTTGTCCTTGAGTTTTCTGCTCCAGCACTCAGGAGCCTCCTGCCTTTCAAAGCTCGGCAGGATTCAGTGACACACCAGGAGCTTAACACGATTACCCCAACTTCCACTCCCCTTCCTTAGACCTCACTCCCAGGGGCTATTTGTAATTTGCAGTTGGAGTTGATTCACTGTCTTTGAACAAAGAAATTTGATTTTTTTTCTTTTAGTCTCCTCTTAAATCCTGACAGGTTAAAAAAAAAAAAAAGAATTAAAAGCTCTTAATGCTTTCATGAGAAGCTAAAATTTCTCATGGAAAAGGAAATACTTTTGGCAAGCTGAACAGGAGAATTATATCAGAGCTGAAGGAAAAATAAATCTTTGACCTGTTTTTGTAATTGTTGCTAATTCATTGTTATTTTTATCATCACTGTCCGTGACAGGGCCCCATTGCAGCAGGCTCTGCACCAACACAGAACATCACCAGCAGTAAAACCAGGTGACAGTGGCCTGCAGGATTGCTCCAGCAGCGCCTGACCTGGGCCTGGAGTCATGCTGGATCCTTCAGTAAAAGTCCTCTGCTCCAACAGGGAAAAATATCTTTAATTGCCACGTGGGATGAGGCTGCTTGGCCTTTGGGGGCTCCTCTGAAGGATGATTTCAGTGGCCACATCTGCAGCAGCAGAGCCCTGATGTGAACACAACTCCCTGTCGGTGCACTGAGCATTAATTAAGGGAGCCAAGCAATGCCCACTTTTGTCAGAGAGCAGGAAACCTAACGAGGCTCCCAGGTAATGAGTGCCTCTCACACGTACAGCAGCTCCCTGAAATAATGAGCTTTGGAAACAATCTGGAGGTGCTGCCTGGATATTGACGTTGGGAATTCACTGACCCTGTTGCAGGCAGGTCGTGCTTTTCACAGAGCATCTCCCCTTCAGTCTGAGCTCCCTCTCATCAGCCCAGGATTGCAGCAGTGCAGAGCAGCCCCAGGAGCACAGAAATCCTGCCTAGCTCTGCTGCCCGGAGCCAGAGCCTTCTCCTGAGCCTTGATCCTTGGTGGGGTTTTGTAGGATAAACCCCAGCCTGGTTCCTACCCCCTGTGTGTCCAGAGAAAGTCTGAGTATCTTCAGGCATGGAGACTCCACAACATCCCTGGGCAATTTGTGTCAGCACCTGGTGACCCCCACGGCCAAAATGTGTTCCCTGATGTTCAGAGGGACCCTCCTGTGCTCAGTGTGTGCCCACAGCCCCTTGTCCTGTCCCTAGCCACCACTGGCAAAAGCCTGGCTCTGTCCTCCCTGCAGGTGTGGATGGACAGGGATGTGGCCCCTGGAACCTTCTCTTCTCCTTCTGAGCAGTCCCAGCTCTCCCAGCCCTTCCTCAGAGCAGAGATGCTCCAGCCCATGGGGTTTGAAGAGTCCCTGTTGTGTGCAGGGTGGGACTGTGGCTCTGCACTGCTCTGGATCACTCAGAAATGATCCTTGAGGTAAAAGTGGTCCCAGTTCCCCGAGGGTTCTCCCCTGTCCCACTGGGCCAGCTCCATGTGGCACAGGGACTTCAGCTCTGTGTGCAGCCCTCGTGTCCTCAGCCCTGGAGGCCACATTACACTGAAGGTTCTTCCTCCCCACTTTCCAGGGGAAAGGCTGGAAAAGTCCTGTTTGCCCATTTCCCACCATGTACCAAAGCACTGCTCAGCTGCTCAGGGCATGAAAACCCCGAGGTCCTCGTTCAGCCCTGCAGGGACCATTCCTGAGGCACTGGATGAGATGGTCCCAAGGGTCCTTCCACCTCAAGATTTCCTGTGACCTGGGATTCAGGAGAGCAACCTGGGGGCAGCTCTGGCCCCTCAGGGTAAGGACATGGAGGGGCTGGAGTGAGTCCAGGGAAGGGAACAGAGCAGGGAAGGGACTGGAGAATTCCTGAGGGAGCTGGGAAGGGGCTGCAGAATCCCTGAGGGAGCTGGGAAGGGGCTCAGCCTGGAGCAAAGGAGGCTCAGGGGGCCCTTGTGGCTCTGCACAGCTCCTGCCAGGAGGGCACAGCCGGGGGGGTCGGGCTGTGCTCCAGGGAACAGGGACAGGAGCAGAGGGAACGGCCTCAGGCTGGGCCAGGGCAGGCTCAGGGTAAAATCGGAAAAATTCTTCCTGGAAAGGGCTGTCCAGGCAGGACAGTGGCGGATCCCCATTCCTGGAGGGATTTAAAAGGATGGATGTGGTACTTGGGGACATGGGTTAGGGGTGATTTTGGCAGTGCTGGGTTAAAGGTTGGATTCTTTGATCTTGGAGGGTCTTTCCAACATTATTGACTCGGTAATTCCATGAAAAATATCCCTCCCAGCAACAGGGCTGCAGCCAGGCATTCCTGTAGGGATTGCAGAGGCAGGAGCAGATGGAGTCTCCTGGAAAACAAAGCCCTGTGAGGACCCACGGAGAGGACACCCAGGGACAGAGCAGGAGCTCAGCTCCTGCATGGAGGCGGCTGGAACCAGCCCAGGGCTCTGACCCAGCCCAGCTCCGAGCCAGGAACATTTTTAGAGAGCCCTGTGTGAGCTGCTCCCACTCTCTGAGCTGCAGATAAGAGGAGTGAGCAGCCCTGGCTCCTGTGGGTGCAGCACATCCCTCCCCACAGCCCTGCAATTCCAGCAGCCTGGAATGCAGCAGGAGCTGGGTCCCACCGGCTTCTCCCCACCCTCACTGCAGTCAGCAGTGATAACAAACACTCTCTAAATATTTTTTTTCCTTCTCTGCACTGCTCTAATCCACAGAGGCCCCTCAGCTTGGATGTGCTGCCTGTTGCTCTCTGCAGTCTCTTCCTCTCTCTCTTTTTTCACTCAGCAGACAAATTAAACCTTTTCCAGCCACATTGCAGAGGATTATTTCAATAGAGGGACTCAGGGCTGCACTCCCAAAGCAGGAATTACTGCTCACCCTGGCAGGGGGGGCAGTTCAAGCCCCAGTCTGTAGAATTTCCACCTGTGTCAAGCCAGTCTGGCAGGACCTGATCCCTCAGTCCATCCCAGGGCCGGTTCCACACTGTCCTGACGCCAGGGTCAGAGTTACTCGGAAAAATATCCAGAGTTTTAACTGTTGGCAGAGAGATGAACAAAATCACAGCTGAAAACACAACATTTACAGTGATTTCCCCAGTTTTCAGTTTGTTCATGGAATTTTTTCAGGTTTTGGCCTTTCCCAACCTTGTCATTCTGTGAAAAGCTGCTTAAAACCTAATCCAGATGTTAGCCCAGAACAGTATCAGGGTGTGTATATATCCATAGATATAGATATATAAATATAGGTATAGATATAGAGATATAGATATAGGTATAGGTATAGATACAGATATAGATATAGATGATGTAGATATAGATATAGATATAGATATAGATATATAGATATAGATATAGATACAGATATAGATATAGATATAGATATAGATATAGATATAGATATAGATATAGATATAGATATAGATAGATATAGATATAGATAGATAAACCACTTGCAACAAAAGACTGCTCAACCCACAAGCCCATCCTGAAATATCCATGACGGAAATTCCACTTTCCCAGCCCCCTGTTCCAGAGTCTGGGAACAAATTGTTGTGTCATGAATTCCCATCCACTGCTGTCTGCTTTGCACAAGATGGACAAAGAGATGAGATTGTTCCTCCTTCCACAGAAGCCTCTTCAGCTGAAACAACTCCAGTCCAGCTAATTCTGAGTTTTTCCAGGCCTGGCTGCATCCGTCCCCTCTGTATTCTTTAGGAAGAAAGCAGATTATGTTTCCCAGCACAACAATGAGCGTTTCTGTCACAGTGAGCACTTCCAAAAGGAAAACAAGGCCTGTGCTGACAATGGCTCTGTTTCATTCATCGGAGCTCCCAGTCCAGAGGCTCCCTCCCAACAAAACCCAGGCAGAAACAAAAGGCAGGGCTTGTTTTAGGCCAGGCTGGGCTCAGGCACCCCTCCATCAGCCCCCAGCTCATCACCAGACACCAGGCACTGAGACTGGAAAAGGGAATTTAGTGAGGAAAGGAGAGGAGTACAAAGAATTCAGACGAGCAAAGAGAGACAGGAGCATCTGGTGTGTTACAGCTGTTGGAGGGAAAAGTGTTTTCTAACTCCCTAAAAACATCAAAATACATCTAAATGTTGTTGGTTTGGGTTTTTTTTTTCTTTCTCCAAACTTGAAATAAGAAAAAAAAACCACAAACCTACCCAGCCAAAAAAAACCCTGCCTTCTTTTCCCATTGGACAAGAGCCAAGGCAGAGGGAGGCAGAAAATGAGGAGGATATGCAAAGCATCAAAATGTTCAGTGATCAAAATGGGAGATATTTTAACCCAAACAACAGCTTTCTGCTCAAATTCTCACTCTGCCTAAAAAGCTGTTCCATGATCAAAAACACACAGAGCAGAAGAGAGGGATTTTAACTAAAATGACTTGAACCAGCTCAGTGTTTTCTCCTGCTGGTGACTTCCAGGCTTCAAGAATTTGGAGAAAGATTAAAAAAACCCACAACTCCAAAGGAATGTGAGGATCAGATGGAGTGGTTGTTATTTGCTGTTATTTGGTTACTGTGAAAGATCAAGAAATAATCCTGGGTGAGAGCCCCCTGCAGCATGAAATGGTTCCTGAGCCCTCTGTCCAAAGCACCTGCTGGTACAAGAACCCCTTTTTGGGGGAAAAGTCCTTCTTGCAAGCAGAGGAGGTTTTATCATCCACTACAAATGCATTTCCTGGCACATTTCTACTTCCAAACCTTCCCTTTTCCCACAGGAATAAAGTTCCTCCAACAATTCCCAGCAAGTGCCACCTCATTTTCTCCCAGGGCTCCTCCTGCCCTCCCCGGCTTCCAGCACTGCTGGGCACAGGCAGTTCTGATATCTCCCCATTTAATGAGAATTTTCTTGGCTCTCAAATAGAAAGAACCCCCAAAGCATTTCCATGAGCAGTGCTGGGGGTTGCTGTGGGCGCTGCATTGGGGAGAAAAGCAGCAGAAATGGTGAAACTGTTCCCTGCCTGCAGAGCAAGGCATTACCTGGATTTGCCAGGTGTTTATTCAAGGGGCTCTCCAACACTTCCCGGGTGTTTGCTCTCCTTTCTGCATTTCAAGTGTTGTACACGAGCGATGAGAGGCAAGGGCGAGACCTGAATGTTCTACTGGAAAAACCATTTAGCTGGGAATTTGATTTCCTTCAATTTTCTGATTTTTTCCCCCACTAGGGAGCAATAACCATATTGTAACTGAACTGACAATCACAGTGTCTTACTTCAAATGAAATTGTCAAAATATTGTGTCAGGAATCCTGTATGAAGTGATTTCTTTGGCTGTCACTCACATTTGCTATCCTAAAAAGTCTGGTTTCTATTAACAAAAACACTCAACACATAAATAATCTCAAAAACCAGATACAGCTGAATTAGGAGCACCCAGAAATTAACAGCAACAATAATCTAACCTTTGAGAAGGTGCTAAGGGGAGAAAAAGCAAGAAAATCCAAATTAAAGAAGAATGAAAAAGCCAAGTCTATTGAAATATCTGAAATTTGATACAATCAGTTAGCAGATGCCATTAACTTGCTCCTCACTCCCCACCTAATGATGTGTTTGCTCGGTGCAAATAATGACAGTGCAGTGATTCCCATTTATTCCCATTTTGTGGGGCATAAAATCATTCCAGGAATCACAGCCTGTGAGCAAATTGAGATCTCTGGTGTCTGAGTCAGGAACTGAGGGGCTGGGACACACCTGGGGTGCAGAACTTCAGGGGATGGAGGCTGGGACACACCTGGGACACAGAACTTCAAGGGATGGAGGCTGGGACACACCTGGGAGGGGATGGGGGGCTGGAACACAGAACTGCAGGGCATGAGGGGCTGGGACACACCTGGGGTGCAGAACTGCCCAGCGTGGGATGATAGGGGTGTCTGGGATGGGCCAGGATTGGATCCATGATCCCTGGGGTCCCTTCCAGCTCAGGACATTCTGGGATTCTGGGATCTGTGAGTCTAAGGATGAAAACTCTGGAAGGAGAGAAATTTAGGCAACACTTGGACAGGTGTAACCTCCTGAGAGGCTGCCCTGGGCTGTGTTTGAGGGGTCAGGGAGATTTCCCAGGCCCAGCTGGGGCAGCTGAGGCTCTGAGAGCCTTTAGGAGCTGCCACGATGAGCCTTTGTCCCATGCAAAGAAACAGAACCTCAAACAGCACCAGGGCAGGCTCAGGGTGGGCACAGCAGGAATTTCCCCATGAAAAGGGGGCTCAGGCCTTGGCAGGGGCTGCCCAGGGAGGCTTGGAGTGCCCATCCCTGGAGGTGTCCCAGGAACTCCTGGAGGTGGCATGTCGCAGACAACTTTTCGCTAAAAATCCTTTCTTAGGATTTTTTCCCTTCTGAGAAGCTGAGGCCTCAGAAACAAAAAGTAAACAATGGTTATCTGCTGCTGTGGGATGCAGCAGGTGGGTCCGTGATGGGTCTCGTGTGGATGTTTTGATTCAGTGACCAGTCACGGCAGAGCTGGCTCTCTCCCTGTCCGAGCCAGCTGCTTTTGTTATCATTCTTTCCTTTCTATTCTTAGCTGAGCCTTCTGAGGAACCCTTTCCTTCTATTTCTTTTTAGTATAGTTATAATGTAATATATATATATCATAAAATAATAAATCAAGCCTTCTGAACATGGAGCAACACTCTCGTCTCTTCCCTCATCCAAGAACCCTTGTGACCATTGTCACAGTGGCACTCAGAGCTCTGGTGGGGGTCAGGCACAGCTCGGACTCCATGATCCAGGACATATTTTCCAACCTCAGTGAAAACCAAAAAATCCTCCATAATAAGAAAATCCCAAAGCACAGCAAGGTGTAACCCATCCCACAGCAGCCCTCCCCTGTCACCCAGCTGCCAGGCTGTCCCCTGAAGCCAGCAGGGCTTCCCAGCCCTCCCTGTGAGCAGCCGGGGCAGTTCTGCTGCCCAGGCAGTGCCCCAGTCCTGCACAGGGCTGGGGGAACAAAGGAATTGCTGTTCCTGCTGCTCTCTCTGTGCAATGGGAACTGCACAGGCTCAGGTTGCAGACAAGTGCATTAATCTTTTCAGCTTTCCTGGAATGAAACATCAGAGGTTTAACCTATTCTTTATTGCTATTCCAATGCCCTGGGTGGTACTTTTAAAAATAAACTCCTGAAAGGCAGCAGGAGGGAGAAGGGGAAGGAGCCTGAGAGCTGCTCACTCACTGTGCAAGCCCTAACTGCTCAAAATAGAGAAAATGTAAAAATTCAGACTGTTTGATTAAAAGACTGGTAATATTCAATATTCTGGAAGCTCTGAGTTCCAGACTCAGGGGTAAAACAGATCTCAGCTTCTTATTTTAAAGAAAAAATAAGGGTTTGGACTCGCAGGATTGAGGAATGAGATCAACAGCACAGGAAGGCCAAGGAACCTGCTGGAAAGGCAAAACTGAGCCTCACTATTGATTGGTATTTATGAAATCTTACTATTTTTAAAGCACATTTGGGGACCTGAAGGTTCCTGAAGTATCCAGATGGATATTTCCAAGAAAACTCTGCCAGGACAAAAAACTAATACCCAATTTTCTCATTATTTTGGCTGTGTTTACCTCTGCTGCTCTTCCTGTTAGTTCCAATGGAGAGAATATAAAATACATTTGTAGGTACCTATGGGGAAAAGTGATTTATTCACATGCCTGAATTAATGTTGTGAGTTCTGTTAATTTTAGGGTTAATTTTAGGGTCACTAGTGAGGTGAAGATGAGGGTTGGGAAGGAAGGAAGGAAGGAAGGAAGGAAGGAAGGAAGGAAGGAAGGAAGGAAGGAAGGAAGGAAGGAAGGAAGGAAGGAAGGAAGGAAGGAAGGAAGGAAGGAAGGAAGGAAGGAAGGAAGGAAGGAAGGAAGGAAGGAAGGAAGGAAGGAAGGAAGGAAGGAAGGAAGGAAGGAAGGAAGGAAGGAAGGAAGGAAGGAAGGAAGGAAGGAAGGAAGGAAGGAAGGAAGGAAGGAAGGAAGGAAGGAAGGAAGGAAGGGGAAAAGCCTCTGAGTAGCTCCTGCAGACTCCTCCCAACAAAGTCTTTCTAAACCAAGCTGAAAAGAGTTAAATAAGGTAAATCTTTCTTTCAGCATCTCCCAGGAGAAGCTGAGGTCCCCTGGAGCCTGCTGTGATGGGCAGTGATTATGGGGAGGGAAATTTGCACTGCAATGAGGTAATTGCAGCTCCTGTTCCAGCAGCATTTTGGGAAAGTTTGGGATGATCAGGGTGATTTTGTGCAAATGGCCGGGAGGATGCAGCAGGATCCAGGTGATTCAGGCAGGGAACACCGTGGGTTTGGCTGAAGGCACAGACCAGGTGCCCTGTGAAGCAGGAGAGGCTGGCAGTGCCAGGCAGGGCAGGGCAGCTCTGCCAGCATTCAGGTGTTTGGTTTCACCACCAGCCCCTGGTTTCTCTGCCCAAACTCAAAGGCTGACAGTTCCTCTGCCTTGGGCCTTCCCATGGCAGGCTCTTGTTCCTGTGTTCCCCTGGAACAAATAAACACAGCAGGAATGGCACTTTTACTGCTGCTGCTGCCCTGCCAGGGCTGGCAGCAAAAGAGATGGGCTGGAAGTGAGGGTAGAATAAAAACAAAGGATTATTTTCATCTCTGAGTGTCTGGGGAGGGTGAATTGTGTTCTCAGTAAGATCCCAGCCTGAACAAAGCCCTCTGTTCCTGCCTGCTGCTGCTCTCTGGGATGTCACCTCACAGCTCAGCCCTGGCTGTGCACAGAGCAAAGGTGCCCGAGGGCTTTGGGAAAGCCAATGGAATAAAGGGTGGAAGCAAGGATGCAGCTGGGCCAGGACATTCTGTGTTCACAAAAGACAGAATTCAGCTCCATGCTGTCAGGAAAATTAATCCACAAACACCAGAGGTTTGTGTCCAAAAAGGAGACAGAGGAGTCCTGGAACTTTATTTGAATAAAGGCAGAGGCCATGGGGCATTCCCCTGGGGCCTCTCCAATTTTTGGAGGATGCAGCCTCCTTTTTATCCCAATTTCCCAGCTGCATTTCCCTTCTCTCTTTGTCCATTTCTGAGGTACTTGAGAGGTTCAGACTTCCCAGAACACCTGATCCCAAAGATTCCCTCCAATGTATAACCCTCCCTTTTAATTTTTAATTCTTATGGAATTTTGGGGTTTTCCCCATTGTTTCTTTCATCTTTCAATGTCTGATTTCATTTACCAGCACACCTAAAGTTTATTTGTAAAAGCAAATATCTTTTTCCATTCATCAATCAGTGGAGTCCTTCCCATTGTTTCTTTTATCTCTCAGTGCTGGTTTTATCTACCAGCAGACCCACAGCTGGTTTGGAAACACAAATCCAACATTCCTCTCAATGCAGAGAACAAATGAATCCAGAGAGCCTGGAGCTGACACATTCCTGGGAGCTGCTGAGCCAGGACAGGTCAGGGGCCTCCCTGGGAGCTCTCTCTTGGTTTCCCTCCATTTCATGGAGTTTACAACATTTCCTTGGCAATGAGATGGAAAAGAACACCCAGCCAGCTCATGTGTCTGTCTCAGAGGTCAGGAACCCACTAAGCTGTGGCAGCTCCAGGATTTGATTCCCAGCCACCGTTCCTTGTGCAGGGAATTCAGCCAGTTCCTTCTGTAAAACCTGGTGAATGAACCAGTCCTGCAGCCACACTTTGAATATTGGTTGGGTTTCCCATCTGGCAGCGTCAAGGTTTCCACAAACAGGAAAAAAGGCTCGGTCACTGCCTTTATAGCAGCTGGAAGAGAAATAAATGAGCAGGGGGACTGTGGGACAGGGAGCTGTGAAGCCCTGGCAGCAAGAATGGGCCTGCTGGGCTGCAGGAACATCACACTGATTTTATAAATCTCTCTCTCACACAGAAACAAACAAAACATCTCTCCCCAAACCCACCAGCTTTGGAAAGATTTTGTTCCCAAGCATTGCTTGACTCTGCTGCAGAGCAGCTGATCCTCAGCCTCAGAGAGCAGCAGTCCTTTCCCTGGGGCTCTCCCCTCGTTCCCAAGGGGCTCCAGCTCACAGACCTCTCCTAGAGCTCCAGCTCTCTCACCGCTCCCAGTGCTCTCAGCAGGGGCTGGTGCAGGTGGGATCTGAGCTCTGAGCAGGGCTCAGCCCCAGTCTCTGTCCCAAGGGCTCTGCAGTGTTGCAATATGACACAAAATGAGCGACACTCCCACACTGAGATGTCCAAGGCAAAAAAGGCACTTTTATTTCTGGACTTCGATATAGATAGAATTCTAAAAGTGACCATGGATTGGAGGATGAAATTGCCACCTCTCCAACCACGCTGGTTAAACTAACTGTCTATCAATTTTTTTCTTCTTCCAGAAAGGAATAAATCATTATTTACACGAAAAGTGAGTGAGAAACTCCATTACAAAAATGTAAATATCAGAAGGCTTAAAAGAACTTTAGAAGAACAGGGAGGCACTGCAGGACTGGCAGCCGCTGTCCCAGCTGGAATTTTTCACTCTTTCCCCATTTCTCAGTGCCTTGGGCCCAGCAGTCCTGCAGGGCATCCATCCCAAGGGCTTTGCTGTGCCAGGAGGGCTCAGACCTGGGCTCCTTCTACAGACCAAGATGGGTTTGTGTCTTCTGGAGCTTCCCTCCTCTCCACAGGCTCACGGTGGGAAGGGACAGCTGCCCACAGCCTGCAGCCAGACCGGCAGTGGTGCATGGAACACCTGCAGGGGTGCATCAAACACCTGCAGTGGTGCATGGAACACCTACAGGGGTGCATGGAACACCTACAGGGGTGCATCAAACACCTGCAGGGGTGCATGGAACACCTGCAGTGGTGCATCAAACACCTGCAGGGGTGCATCAAACACCTGCAGGGGTGCATGGAACACCTGCAGTGGTGCATCAAACACCTGCAGTGGTGCATCAAACACCTGCAGGGGTGCATCAAATACCTGCAGGGGTGCATGGAACACCTACAAGGGTGCATCAAACACCTGCAGGGGTGCATCAAACACCTGCAGGGGTGCATGGAACACCTACAGGGGTGCATGGAACACCTGCAGTGGTGCATGGAACACCTGCAGTGGTGCATCAAACACCTGCAGGGGTGCATCAAATACCTGCAGGGGTGCATGGAACACCTACAAGGGTGCATCAAACACCTGCAGGGGTGCATCAAACACCTGCAGGGGTGCATGGAACACCTACAGGGGTGCATGGAACACCTGCAGTGGTGCATGGAACACCTGCAGTGGTGCATCAAACACCTGCAGTGGTGCATCAAACACCTGCAGGGGTGCATGGAACACCTGCAGTGGTGCATCAAACACCTGCAGGGGTGCATGGAACACCTGCAGGGGTGCATGGAACACCTACAAGGGTGCATCAAACACCTACAGGGGTGCATGGAACACCTGCAGGGGTGCATCAAACACCTGCAGAGGCCTGGACACCACTCCAGGCGTGCACAAGGTGGGTTTTTGGGGTGTCTGGGCAGGGCCAGCAGCTGGATCAATGATCCCTGTGGATCCCTCCCACTCAGGACATTCAGTGATTCCATGACTTCATGTTCCACCACCTGAATCTGGGCAGAAGGGCAGAGCTCAGAAGGAAGCCCAGTGGATTTAAGAGAATTTCTGCACTTTGTGTCTTCCTGCAATGCCTAAAAATCCCAAAAATGTGGAATATCCCTGCACTCCTCCTTCATGGGTACAGACTGAGCAGCAGGGGTTGAGCACAAAGGAACCACCCACGTCTGAAAACCCAACCTGGGCCCCCTTCCCTGGCCTGTGCCACTGCAGGGAACAGCCCCCAAAGGGCTGCAGGCTCATCAGGAGAGAGAGACATCTTTTAAGTCAAATATTTGTCGTGGCAGTGGGAAATTAATTGCTATTTTACATAATTAGCTCCCTAGCAGCCTGCATAGCTCCAAACAAAATGACTGGAGGGACAGTAGCAAATTCTCAAACTTTAAGCAAATAAGTGATTCCAGTTAAGGAGATCAATGAGATGCAATTATTCATTAAGGATCTCTTTCCCAGGGTTTTGAGGAACACTTGCTGCAGAAACCTGAGTAATTAAGGGGGTTGGGCTAATTTGGAAAGGGTTGGCAGCAAACCATGCACACCCAGCAGTGGGTCCTACAAATCCATTTTTCCTGTACATGTGTGGAGTATTAGAAAGATGTTGAGGAGTAGGAGAGACCACCTGGTCCATGGAAACTTTCCTGCTCCTTGCAGATGGGATCTTGGGAATCAGAGGAGGAACTCCAAGCCCTGGGAGCCAGCACAGGGCACAGGCCTGGGGTTGGCAGCTGCAAGAGAAGCTTGGATAATAAAGGGAATTTTCTAAATGTCACTTAGGAACTAAACTGTGCAAAACCTTCTGGATGTCTCTCTTGTAATAACTGAGTGCTGGCAGTGAGGCTTAGGGCTTAAACTGAGCTTGGACTGGCTCTGAGGAAATGGATTTAAGGGGATGGAGAGTAGGTTTCCATTGGATATTGGGGATAAAAAGTTCTCCCCTGTGAGGGTGGGCAGGCCCTGGCACAGGGTGCCCAGAGCAGCTGTGGCTGCCCCTGGAGCCCTGGCAGTGCCCAAGGCCAGGCTGGACATTGGGGCTTGGAGCAGCCTGGGACAGTGGGAGGTGTCCCTGCCATGGCAGGGGTGGCACTGGATGAGCTTTAAGGTCCTTTCCAGCCCAAACCATTCTGGGACACAGTGTTCCTCAAAAACAGATTTTATAGATGTAATGAAGGAGAATTTGTGGCCCTCGAAATTACAGGTTCAGTATTCTCACCTTAAAAGCAGAGCCTGGCTCAGCAATCAGAGAGAGAAAATGAGCAGAGAGCCCACGGGTGCCAAGTTCACAGTGACTTGCTTTGGCTTCATTTGGAAAAGAAATATTCCAAGAACCCTTTAATGAACTGAGCTCAAAGCTTGCAGAGGAACAATCATTTTCCCAGCAGTTCCTTCCCGTGTCCAGCTGCTGGCAGAGTTCTCCCTCTCCTCATTCCCAACCCCATGCAGGGTCCCAGAGAACCCCCCTGGTTTTCCCCAGTCCATCCTGATTTCCAGCAAAGCTCCACCTTCCCAAACACCCTTTTCCCCTCCTGAGAGCCACTGGTGGAGTTCAGGTGTGGCCTGGCCTGGAGCAGGAGGATGGATGGCTGCAGTGAGATGTCCCTCTGTGCTCCTGCAGTGGGGAATAAAACAGCAACAAATGGGTATGTTCAGATAACCTGGCACTGATGAATTGCTGCTCAGCAGACACTCCAAATAAAATGGGCTTTAGCATCCCTGATTTATCCTGGGAAGCACTGGGAGGGGAAGCAGCTCCCTCCTGCATGGAACAGAGTTCCAGGGGAGGAAACCACCAAAAACAAAAGGGAAAAGTGCAGATCTGGGATTGCAGCACCAGCCCTTGGAGCGGGGCACTGTGGGCTCTGCTGGTGAAGCTGGAGCCTGGCAGTGGCAGTGCTCCTGCAGGAAAGGTGATCTCAGTTTTCATGGAATCATTCAGGCTGGAAAAGAGCTCCAGGATCACCAAGTCCCAGCTGTGCCCAATCTCTGCATTGTCACAGTGCCACATCCAGGCCTTCCTTGGGCACCTCCAGGGATGGGCACTCCAGACCTCCCTGGGCACTTCCAAGGCCTGAGCTCCCTTTCAGGAAGGTACCTGTGAGAAACAACTGCTCACTTTGAAAATGTAAAAAGGTTTATTAAACCTTAACAAAAATATAACAAAAGGACTATATAAGGAAAAATTCACAGCACTTGGAGCTGCCCTCATGGATGCCATGTGGCTGGTTCATCTTCAAGATGGATGCTCAGTCTCATACCCCTGGGGTTGCATCAGCCAGCCCTGGCCCCTCCCAAAGTCTGTCAGTCAGCTCTTCTTTGCCATTTATCAGTGGAAACTGCTTTGTAACTGGATTGGAGCTCAGGTGTTGCCATGCCCACCCCCTGAGCACCCCCAAGCTTTTCCATTCCCACCTGCCCCATGCAAGGGACACCTGTGCAGCTCCTTTGTACCTGTCCTGGGCAGCCCAGGCTGTCTGATGGGAACAATACAGGGGGGAAAGGGAACTGTGGGGAGAACAGAGGCCATCTAAACCACAATAACATGGCTATACATCACTAAAGCTTCTCTTAATATTCACACAACAGTTATCCCTTAATTGTGAGAGCAAATCATCTCATTATCCATCTACAACAGTACCCACAGACACTCGTGGTGAATGCACAAACCCAGCCCTGTTCACCCTCCTGCACTTCAGGGCAGGATCATCTCCTGCCTCCAGGGAGCTCCTGGTGCACCCTGAGCCCTGCTGGGACACGGAATCCACAGCACCAATAACCTGGGAATGATCATTGCCTGGGAGGTGGCTGAGGAAAACCTGCCAAGAGCTGACATGGTGTGCAAGTGAAACCTGCACCAGAGCCAAGGGAGCTGCCTAATTACAGCAGGCTAATTAGATAGGCAGAGGGATGGCTTTCCTCCCTGCAGCCTTGGACATTCCCCCTGGAAGCCTGCTCGGGGAGAGAGTGAGGCAGGAGCTGCCAGAGGGAGCCCATCCACCACTCCTGGGCCCTCCCAGGCTGCTGCAGCTGCCAGAACACAGCTCCCATGGCCAGGGGCCCTGAAACAGAGCGATGCTCAGGAGGCCAGGACTGTCCCTGTCCCAGGACTGTCCCTGTCCCAGGACTGTCCCTATTCCAGGATTGTCCATATCCCATACCCCACATCCCACATCCCATAGCCCATATCCCACATCCCATATCCCATAGCCCATATCCCAAATCCCACATCCCACATCCCATATCCCACATCTCATATCCCACATCCCACATCCCATATCCCATAGCCCACATCCCATATCCCACACCCCATATCCCATATCCCACATCCCATAGCCCATATCCCATATCCTACATCCCACATCCCATATCCCACATCCCACACCCCATAGCCCATATCCCATAGCCCACATCCCACATCCCATATCCCATATCCCACATCCCACATCCCATATCCCACATCCCATATCCCACATCCCACATCCCCTCTGCTCTGCAGGCAGGTCAGGATCTCCTGCAGCATCAGGCAGGGCACCTGAGTGCTGGGGCTCTCTGGGCAGGGCCTGGGTGCATCCCCTGAGGGATCCAGACACACAAAGGAGCTGGGGAAGGTGCTGGCCATGAAGCAAACCCAGCTCTGCCCGGGCTTTGCCAGGGCCCCTCTCCAGGGCCTGCGGGGTCTGGCCAGGCTGGTCAGAGCCCAGGCTGGGCTGAGCTGGTGGATCTGGGGCAGATCCAGCTCCTCTGGAACTCTGTGGCACTTGAAAGCACAGGGAAAGGGAGCCCTGGTGCTCGGGCTCCAGGAGAGGTCAGCCGGCACTGCAGCCTCAAATGTGCCTCAAATGAGTTCATCATTTACTGAGCACACAGCAGGGAGGAGCATTCACACCCTCAGAGCTCTGAGCAGGCAGAGCCACAAACCCTCCTGCTCCCGCTGCTTTCATGTCAGTCCTGGCAGGGAGCAGCAGGTGCTGCCCAGCTCCTCTCTGATCGCCCTCGGGGCAGGTTTCCACCACCAGCTCTGACAATTTGTCTGTAATAAAGACCCAGCACTTCACATTCCTGCTTTACTGTAGCCTGTTGTGTGGCAGCCTGGAATTCTAATTGCCGTGGCCGTTTTTAAAGCAGATTCACAATGTAGCTGCTTTCCATACTGACAGAAAGGGCTCCCCTTGCCCAGACCCTGGGTCTCAGCTCTGCAGTTGGGTTTATTCTACCAGGATCTGGCACTACTCAAACTCCAGTCATTTCAGCCTCCCTCCCATGGACCTGGTGCTTCCAGAATGAAACAGAATAGAAAAAGGTAAAGGGACAGGGAGAGAAATCATGAATTTTGCCCAGGAAAATACATCACTAAGCAGTTTGTTCCCTTCCCAAAGCACTCTCTGCTGGCAGTGGTGACTCTTGCTCTGTGCCAGAGGGATGGTGCTGCTCTCCTGCACCTCCTGTCCCTGCCAGCACCCGCAGCAAAGCCTTGGTGTGGCCATTCCCTCAATTCCTTCTTCCCTCCAGCCGTTCTGTATCCCATAGAAACACAGAACCATGGAATGGTTTGGGCTGGGAGGGACCTAAAGCCCCTCCAGTGCCACCCCTGCCATGGCAGGGACACCTCCCACTGTGCCAGGTGCTGCCAGCCCCAAAGTCCAGCCTGGCCTTGGGCACTGCCAGGGCTCCAGGGGCAGCCACAGCTGCTCTGGCAATTCCAGCCCAGCCCCTGCCCACCCTGCCAGGGAACAATTCCCAATTCCCAAGATCCCATCCAGCCCTGCCCTCTGGCACTGGCAGCCATTGCCTGGCTCCTGTCCCTCCATCCTTGTCCCCAGTCCCTCTGCAGCTCTCCTGGAGCCCCTTCAGGCCCTGGAAAGCTGCTCAGCACCTTTCTCTGGCAAAGGCAGTGATTACATCGATATTCCTCCTGTCACTGCTGCCAGTGCTGCTGAGCTGACCCAGCCCCAGGCCCTGACCCAGCCCTGGTTTGTGTTTAGGCTGCCCAGAGCAGGGAGCAGAGCCCCTGCCCAGCCCAGGGTGGCCAGGCCCCTCCCAGCTCAGCATTTCCAGCAGCCCCTCCCAGCAGCTGCATCCCCATCCCCATCCCCATCCCCAGCCCACCCTGTGCCCCCCTCGGGCTCAGCCCAGCCTGTGCCACTCTGGGAACCTCCCCCTGCCTGGCACAGCAGGGATGGGAGCAATAACAATAACTTTTAGTCAGGGTTTAATGGGGACCCGAGACTACCTCCCTCACTGAAGAATCCTTCAAACGTTCCCTTGCTCTTTATCCTTTGCTTCCTTTAAACTGTGATTGAATTTAGGACTAATGAAAATGTGAGTCTGAGAGCATTTCCTGGAAGGCAGCTGCTCACTGTTTCATCTCTCCCTCTCTGCTGCTCTCTCTGTCTGATGAGCTCCTTTGCCATGTCCACCCAGACAAACGCATTTCTCCAGGGGAGGTTCTGCATAATCAGGGTTTGAGCAGCTCTGGGTCATTCATCTTCATGTGGACAAGGTCATCAAGTGGGCCCTGCTCTCTTATTTTCCTCCCTAATATCTTTTCTCCGCAGCAAATGGCATCTTAATAAGAGAGAAGCTTTTCTTCCCATCGTTTTCAGGGGAGAAAGGAAGGGTTAGGAAGGGCTGTTGGGAAATCAGAGCCTGGGTGTTTTGCCTTTTCTGCACCTGGCAAATCGACATTTGGCTTTTCTTCTGTCTGTGGATGGAACCTGAGACTAAAGAGGGCTCAGACCTCTCATTCTGGTTTTGATTGCTGGGCCCATAGAGAGCTGCTCAGATGTGGGGAAAACAATGACACAAATCTTCATAACAGAGGGGAAATGGTGCCATTTTTCCTTGGCAATCTATCAGAAATTCACTGCAATGGGGGGAATTCCAGCAGGTTGCCCTGTGTTGGTTGATGGATTTTGTTTTATTGTCCTTCCACAGGACAGGAGTGTCAGGATCCCACTCCAGAGGACCCTCCTGGTCCTGATTTACATCACCCCAATGCCACCACAGGTGCATTTGGCCCAGCCCTGCAGCAGCTCAGCCACTGAGCCCCTCCCCAGCACAGGCCCGTGTTTCCCACAGCCTCCCTGGGATTCAGAGGAGATGGGCTTGCAGTCCTGGTGGCAGAGAGCTCCCAAAGCTCTTGGCAAGCCCTGGCACCTGCAAGCCAAGGACCCTCGAGGCTGCAATGGTTTGATAGACCCAAGGGGCCACTAAAAGCCCTGGGGCCACCAGCCCCATTCCTGACCCACCAGCCCCATCCCTGACCCACCAGCTCCATTCCTGATCCCTCAGCCCCATCTTTGATCCACCAGCCCCATTTCTGACCCATCAGCTCCATCCCTAATCCCTCAGCCCCATCCCTGATCCATCAGCCCCATCCTTGGTCCATCAGTCCCATCCCTGACCCACCAGTCCCATTCCTGACCCACCACCCCCATCCCTGACCCACCAGCCCCACCCTCATCCCTCACCCCGCTGCCTGCTGGCATTCCTGTAGTTTCCAAGGAAACCTGGTGCCTCTGGAGCTTTGGATGGGTGGTGTCTGACACAGGAGTCCGGTGCTGATCCATTTTCACCCGTGGCTGTTGTTGCCTCCTTGGTCTCTATGAGCATTCCTGCCTCACATGAGAACAGCAGGAAGGTCCTGGTGTGCCCTGGCTCTCCTTCCTTCCCTGCTCCCTGCTGGGAACCCAGCCACAGTCCAAGGAGCTGGGGCTGCTGCTCCTCCAGAGGAGCTTCCTCCTTCCAAGGCACCTCCATGGCCACACGTTCCCTGTTCAGGAGCACTTTTGAGGGGACACACAGAGAATTTTGGCTCTGAGCCCTGACAGCCTCCCCTGCACCCAGCACAGAGCAGCCACAAGGATTTAGGAGCTGGGTTCAAATCCTGGATTGCTCAGGATGCTCCTGCTCGTCCCTTCTCAGAGAACTGTCCAGGTCAGGAACCTTTCCTGGGAGAGAAGGGATCCTTTGGGTGCTCTGCCCTCCTGGTTCTGAAGGGGTTCATCCATGGCATCAGCTCCATGACAGACTCAGGGGAGCAGCAGGGAGGGTTCAGGATGTCTGGACTGAGGCTGGGGCTGCTCCCTGGGTGCAGGGAAGCACCACGGGCTGTGCTGCTCCCGCTGCAGGAGGAACATCCAGCCCTGCTCATTCCCCATGGAGAAGGCACTCCCAGCTGCAGGGAGCTCAGTCCCAGCAAGGTGTGGGGGATCCACTTCCGTGCTATAAGGGGTCAGGACACCAGGCAGTGACCCCAAAGAGCACCTGGAGGGTCACAGGATCAGGGAATATTTTGGGCTGGGAGGGATTTCTGCCCCCTGATGTGGGCAGGGACTTCTTCACCCAGCCCAGGGTGCTCAGTAGCCTGGAGGTGGAAAAGATGTCCCAAAGAATCCCAGTTTCCTTGCAGAACACAGCCCTATCTGTGACCCCCAGTGGTCCCAGCAGGCTGGTGGCCCATGGGACGCCATCCCAGCATGTCCTTGTTTTGCACAGAAAGGAAAAGGAATTCGTATAAATCTCACTGTAGCATCCAATTTTCAGATTTTCCTTTCTTCCTTCTTTTCCTTAAAAAGATGTTTCTCCAAAGTGACTTGGAAGCCTCTATTCCACCCTTTTTCAGGAACATCAATGGCACAGGAACCATTGCAAATGTCTCCAGTTGCAGCTTCAGGGCAACTGTGGGGTCAGGATTTAGGGAATGCAGCCCCTGGATTCCTTTGAGGAGGGATCTTCAGCTCATTTGAAGCCCTGAATCTGGAATGAGAGTGAGCTGTTGGAGGGTGACTGGGCACCATTAGAGTTTTTATCGTTGGGGTTGGTGGCTGGGGCTGGATTCCAGCAGCATTTCCTGGTCCCCCTTTGCAGCCTCCTCACATTACCTGAACACAAAATGGGAATTTATTCTGAAAACACCAGCCCCAGTGCAGAGGGCTCGGGGTCAGAGCAGGCTGTGGTTACAGAGGGGTCCCTCAGCTGCGAATTCCTGGCTGAGCAGCAGATAACAGCCCTCAGCAGGGCAGGTGAGCCCTGGCCCCATCCAGCGCCACCCCTGAGGAGGGCCAGGACCTCTTATCTCAGCAGCCCAGCCAGGACGGTGGCATTGAACCTCTGTCCCTTATCAGGCACAGGGCAGGATTACAGAACACCTCTCTGGAGATGGGATTTTGTCAGATGGAGACCAGAGGGGTGGGTGTGCAAGAAAGGTGTGAGCAGATATCAGGAGTCTCAGCTTCAGGAGATACCACCCCAAAAGTGTCCTCACAGCAGGTCAGGCACTGATAAAGAGCTTGATGAAGATCCCTGCAAGTGTCCAGGGCCAGGCTGGACAGGGAATAGTTAAACCCTGGAATAGTTAAACCCTCTGGCAGGAGTCTGCTGGGCTCTGACATCCCTTCCAGCCCAAACCCTTCTGGGGTTCAATGATACCAAGATGAGGCCTGTGGGCTCCTGGTGATGCCTGACCTTGGCTCTGCCTGGCAGCAGCTCTGGAAGGTTTTGCAGCCCACACCAGGTGAATTTCTCCTCCTCTCAATCCCAGTGGGCTGCTGCAGCTCCCCAGCTCCGTGCTCTGGGGACAGCTTTCCCTGGGATAGAACATCTTCCCTCAGTGCTGGTGGTTCCTGTCCCGGGGGAGAGGCAAACACAGAGCGGTCCTGAGTGTGAGAAATGATCCTCACTTCCGAAAATGTAAAAGGTTTGTTAAAACTTTACCAAAAACACAACAGAAGACTGAATAGAGAAACATTACAGCACCAGGAGCAGAGGATGTTCCCCACCATGTGCTCACCCACACCATGGAGGTTTCACCTTTTAACCCTTTGGCCCCCCCAAAGTTCTGTCCATGACTCCTCCTTCCCTGCCCAGGGGTGCAGATCACTGCCTGACACCTCGATTGGGGGCAGCTGTTGCCATGGTAACGAGTGACCCTCCCAAATGTCCCAAACCCAGGGCACCCCTGAGAACAACGCAAGGGGGTAAAACACAACTGTAAATCTATAAAACTTCTCCTGACACACATACAGGGTATTTGCCTTTTAATGGTGGGAGTCAGCCATGGCATTGCTCATCTGTCACATGAGCATAGCAGGGGTGATGTGTGGGGATGTGAATTCTGGATGTCACTAAAAGGAATGAGGGATTTGTCTTTCCAAACTGTGAGTCTGTTGATAGATAAAGCCAGATACTGAGAGGTGAAAAAAGCAATGAGAAGAACCAAAAATTCCACGGGAAATCCACTGATAGACACAAGGAAAAGACAACGGGGAGTGTCTAGGTTTGGAAAGCCAGGTGTCTGCTAAGGAAGGCAGGAGCCTCCCCTGCAATGGAAAATGTAAACCCCTTCCTTCTGAATTGCTATCAATTTTAAATTAAGGGGCTCTCAGGCAAAAAATATGGGAGCAGGAAATAACAGTTCTTTAATAGGGAGGAAAAGAAAAAAAAAGAAAAAAAAACCAATGCAATAAACTAAACCAACACTGCCAGAGTCAGAACCCAACCTGACACCCTGTGGGTCAGGGTGCTGGCAGCAGTCCCATTGGAATTGTGGCTCAGCCCTCCTGCAGTGTCAGGGGTGGTTCTGCTGGAGCAGGGATCCTGGAGAAAGGTGCAGTCTCTGCCTCTGAAGATCCAGGGGCAGAGGCAGCTGCTGTTCCTCTGGGAAATCCAGTGCAGAAGCCGTGCTGGTGTTCCAGAATCTCCAGATTCTATCCGGGTAGGAATGCTTGGCTCCTCCCTCTGGGCTCACATCTCCCAGTGGGATGCTGCAGTTCTTATCAGCCATGCAGGGACATTCAATGGCTGTTATCAGCAGGTGTCTCCCCAGAGGGAGGAGTGGGTGTGGAAGAGATACAGAAAACTGCCCACCTGACAAAAGCCAGCTGCCATGCAGATGGCAAATAGACACAATTTGCTTGGCAATCCAGGACAGGGCTTATGCATTAGAAGGGGGTCTGTATTGGGCGATTTGGGAAGTCTGAACCTCTGAAGTACCTCAGCCAATGGGCAAAGAGAGAGGGAGATGCAGCAGGGAGACAAGGATAAAAAGGAGGCTGCATCCTCTAAAAGTGTGAGAGACCCCATGGGAATGCTCCGTGACCTCTCCCTTTATGTGAATGAAGTTACAGGATTCCTCTGTTTCCTTTTTGGACACAAACCTCTGGTGTTTGTGGATTGATTTTCCTGACATCACTTATCTCCAAACACTTCCTATTTTCATCTCCCTGTCCCTGGGCCTGCCACAGCCCCAGCACAGAGCAGCTCTTCCCTCTGATCCCCTCAAAGGCTGTTGGTGCCACGGAGCAGAGGAGCGAGGCAGGAGCCGCCTTCCCAGGCGGGGGTTCTGTCACATCTCCTCCTGACTGACTCTCGTTTCATGTGTCTCATAAATGGTGTTTACCAGAATCAAAGGACTCAGAGCTTCTGTTCCTGGGGAGGAACACAAGGAATATGAGGCTTTTTTCGCTGTGAAAGGCTGAACTATGAGGACAGCTTTCTCATCCACGTGGTTGTCCTGGGATGGATGGAGGGATCTCTGCAAGGAAAATCAACATCTGCAGCCAGCACAGGGCTGTCACCAGAGCTGGGGGAGGGAAGTGCAGTGGGGTCTCAGAGCCCCTTGTGGGATGCCCTGAAAGGTTTTCAGTGCAGCTCGGATGGGGTTTCAGAGGTGCCAGCCCAGACCTAGCCGCTATTTTCTGTTGATTACAGTTGAGTGTTTAATTTAATGATGTCTGGAAATTTCAATGCCACCCCCTTGGCCCTTGTCCTGTTGCAGTGAGACATCCAAAGCTGAGGAGGGAAGGGACATCAGAGCTCCTGGAGTCTGCTCAGGGTGATGAGAATCTCTGGAAACCCCAATTTGCTTAGTACAGCTCCACCCCAAGCTCAGCTGCAAAACTCAGCCATGTCTCTAAAATGCACTAAAACCTCACTGAGGGGAAGGGAAGTTTTAGGCATTCCAGTATTTCTCATTCCCTCCAAAATTAACTTTGGTTCATTTATTCTAAATTTAATTTTACAGCTGTGAAACGGTTGGGTTTCTCAATAGACAGATGAATGCTGGATGGTGTTTTGCTGAACCTTCTCGGTGCATAAATTATTTCCCAGAGAACCAGAATTGGTTTAAAACAAAAAGATTTAAAACAGTTAAAACAAAAAGAAGGAGGTGAAGGATTGGTATTGACTCCTCTGCAGCTCTTGTTTGTGTTCTTGTGCCAAGGGCTTTGTCTGTTGCTCTTCCCACTGCCTCCAAGCACAAAAACATTGAGGAGTGAGGCTCTCTCTTAATCACCCTGCGGAACTGTTCTGCAAATAAACCCAAATAACGCGGGCCTGACAGGTTGGGATTGGGCTGGTGATGAAGGCTGAGGAAGAGAGCGATTCCTCGGATGTGCTCCAGCTTCAGTCTGAGACAGCAGCTGGGAAAAGAGTCATAAATATATTCTGGAGTCATAAATAAGCCCTCTCCTTTCACACGCTGCAGTTATAAACATGAGGCTCCAGACTCTGCATCAGGGCCCGATGGAGTCACTGATCCCCGAGGTCTCCTGCTCTGCTGCAGGGATTGCCTTGTGGGGCTGCATCACAAATGTCCGCTAGTTTTTATGATTCCTTTCTTTTCTGTTGGGGAGTTTCACTCCCCAGCCTGTGAGCACTCTGCTTGTTCCATCCTGGGCTGGTTTTTTGGGCCAGCACTGAAAGGGAGCTTGGCTTGGCCAACCAGGCAGTGTGAGTGAAATGGTCAGAACAGGAGGGAATGGGGAGGAAAACTTAGCCTGTGGAGGTCAGCACTGCTGGGGGCTGCTCCCCCAAGCCTGGAGCTGCTCTTTACACTGGCAAGAATCAGGGGAAACGTTTGGAGCTACAACCAGCCAGGGGCCACAGAGCTCCTCCACAGCAGAGCCAGCAGGGCTGGCTGGAATCCCAGCACTGGGAATCCTGGAATGGTTTGGGCTGGAAACTTTAAACATCATCCAGTGGCACCCCTCCCAGGGCAGGGACACCTCCCACTGTGCCAGGTGCTCACAGCCCCAATGTCCAGCCTGGCCTTGGGCACTGCCAGGGATCCAGGGGCAGCCACAGCTGCACTGGGCACCCTGTGTCAGGGCCTGCCCACCCTCACTGTAAAAAAACTTCTCCTTTCCACCTAAATTGACTCTTGTCAGATTAAAACCATCACAGGGGCAATGGAAGCACTGCTGGCAGCTAATCCCTTCCCATAGCCAGAATTCATCCAGACAGACCTGCAGGAAGGGCTGGGGCAGGATGGTGCTGAATGGGCTGAAGAGGAAGAGATCAGAGCACCTGAACCTCCAGGAGATCCTTCAAAAGCAAACCGAGAACAAACCCTCACAAGAACTGTGACACGGGTGGCTGCTCCACTAAATATCTCCATTTTTGAGAGCTTCCCTTTTTTCCCAACTCCCTGTTGGCACGTGGGAACCTGAGGGAAGGGGAGAAGGAAGGCAGGGAATGCAGGGAAGGATGGAATGCAGGGAGCTCCAGGGCTGGGGGGGTGTTCCAGATTGCAAAGCAGGATGTGTTCTATCACCATCTGCATGGCAGCTGTCTTTTGTCAGGTGGGCAGTTTGCCTCATCTCTCTATCTGAGTGCTCACACCCACTCCTCCCTCCAGGGAGACACCTGCTGATAACAGCCATTGAATGTCCCTGCATGGCTGATAAGAACTGCAGCATCCCATTGGGAGATGTGAGCCCAGAGGGAGGAGCCAAGCATTCCTACCCGGATAGAATCTGGAGATTCTGGAACACCAGCACGGCTTCTGCACTGGATTTCCCAGAGGAACAGCAGCTGCCTCTTCCCCTGGATCTTCAGAGGCAGAGACTGCACCTTTCTCCAGGATCCCTGCTCCAGCAGAACCACCCCTGACACTGCAGGAGGGCTGAGCCACAATTCCAATGGGACTGCTGCCAGCACCCTGACCCACAGGGTGTCAGGTTGGGTTCTGACTCTGGCAGTGTTGGTTTAGTTTATTGCATTGGTTTTTTTTTCTTTTTTTTTCTTTTCCTCCCTGTTAAAGAACTGTTATTTCCTGCTCCCATATTTTTTGCCTGAGAGCCCCTTAATTTAAAATTGATAGCAATTTGGAAGGAGGGGGTTTGCATTCTCCATTTCAGGGGAGGCTCCTGCCTTCCTTAGCAGGCACCTGGCTTTCCAAACCAAGACAGGGGGCCTGGCCAGGACGGTGCTCACACACCCAGCCTTGTCTCTTACTCCCCTGACATCAGGTAAATAGAGAGGGACCCTGGAAAAACTCCTGCCAAAACCAATTTTCTGAGTCCTGAGGGTACGAAGATCAATGGAGAAAGAACAGTTTTTTCTATAAAAATAGATAAGAAAAGAAATTTTTAGACAAAGTTGAAGACAAATTTCCTGCCAGGAAAGAAGAATTCTGCCAAAGCAGTGACAGATGTATTTTTTATTTTATCAAATATTTGGCCTGGAATCAGATGTGCTGCAGATCTGTGATTACCTCCACATTTGGAGGAGCCTGGGTGAGGTGAAATGCTCCTCCCAACTCCTTGGCATGAGCATCCATGGAATCAGAATATTCTGAATTACTAGGATGGTCCCAGTTTCCTAAGTTTCCCCCAGCAATGCATCAACACTTTGTATTAAATAAAGGTAAAAGTCATCACTTAGCAGAAAAAGCAGTTTTGGGAGGGCTTAAAGGAGGTAAAGAAAGCAAACAATGGCTCAGCCAAACCCTGGAGGGACTGATGATCCCCTGTGTGCTGGAACTGGTATTTTATCCTGGGGGAAATTCAGGCAGTGCCTGGTTTCAGTGGTTCTGGTCTGTGCCAGACCTGCACCTCCATGAAGGAGATGGAACTCAGGCTTGGAGGAAGCAGCTGCTGGCTGGGTCCTTCTGCTGAATTTCACAAGTGTTTTTATGTCTCATATCACAAAGCCCTTGCTCCTGAAGGAATGGGATTACAGGAGAATTTCTTCTCTCATTAAAAGGAAAAAAACAAACAAACAGAAAACACAAAGCTTTCTTGTAGGGATGCAGGGAAAGAGCCTGAATGCTCCACTCAGCCTGATAAAGGCTTAGAAACCAAAAGAAATGCAGAGTGTGTAGAGTATTTATTGTTTCAAATAATTGATGGCTTTGTGAAGCCCAGCTCTTTCCTTTGTGCCATTCTCCTGCTGCAGAGCTGCACCCCCTGTGTGGATTTCAGCTGATCAACCCCCAGAGCCTCTCCAGGTGCATCCCTGGAGGCCCAGGGCAGGCAGGAGTGGGGCTCAGAGCCAGCAATTACAGACAGATCTGTGTGCTTACAGCTCCAGCCTGCTCTGAAATGGCCCCATAAAGTCACCTGGCTCGAGATATACATCACACCATTTTTCACTTTGCAAATGAGGACTTTTTTAAGAGCTATAACTTTCTGGGAGTTTATGAATTTCCTGGATTCACGGCCCTTTGCTGGATGGAGGAAGGTGCAGGAGCTGCTGATGTGCACAGAGAAAGGAGGGAGAGTGGCACAGGCAGCTGAGGCAGAGGAAAAAATAAATCCTTAGAGATGAGATTTCCAAAAGCTGCTTGGAAATAAAAGCTGGGATAAGTGCATGACACACTCAATAAATATCACTTTGCTTTATCACCTCTTCCGTTTCCCAGCCTTGCCCAGGGATTTTGGGAACCTGAGCTGAAATTTGAGGCCTTTAATGGCCAAGCTCCTTAATCCTGCCCTGCAGCAGGGCTGAAATCCTTGGCCAGGGCCTGAGAGGCGCTCGGGCAGTCCCAGGGAAGAGGGACAGGAGGAGGAAATGACCCCAAGCTGTGCCAGGGGATGTTCAGGTTGGATACTGGATATTGGATACTGGATACTGGATATTGGATATTGGATATTGGATATTGGATATTGGATACTGGATATTGGATATTGGATATTGGATATTGGATATTGGATATTGGATACGTTCTCCATGTCCACCTGCCCAGCCCTGGCACAGGTGGGGTCCCCATGGCTGGAAGGATTTGAAGCCCTGGCATGTGGCACTGGGGACAGGGTCAGTGCTGGCCTTGGCAGTGCTGGGGGTGGTTGGACTCCCTGATCCCAGAGGGCTTTTCCCACCTCAATGATTCTGCAATTCTATGATTTTTGCCTTTTTATTGTGAAAGAAAACAGTTGTGTGGTGTTTGTGCTGGATTTCCTCCCCCAAGGAGCACTTTCAGCCTGGGCACTTTTGGCCATTGAGGGAAGCCCCAGAGAGGCCCCTGGCACCTGAGGGAGCAGAGGGGTGACCCACACTGGACCAACCCTCTGGGGCTGAGACTTTAGGCTCAACTGCAGCAAAGTGGCCCAAAAACTGAGCACAAGGCCCAGCCCCAGGCCAGGAGCTCAGGACAAGGCTCCCAAAGTGCCCCTTGGAGCCTTCCCCACTCAGCAAACTCAGGCTTTTATTGCTGCTGGAAAATCTGCTCAAATTCTCCACCACCCCTCTGCTTAGAGCAGCAAATCCATCTTCTCGTGCACTTAGATCAAGATGAAGGGGGCTTGAGAGGTAATTAATTTTAATAGTAATGCTTTTCTTCTCTCTGAGTTGCAGACATTGCCTGGCTGTTCCCTTCTGGAGCTGGAGCCAATTTCCCACTGATCTCACTGAGCAGCACAAGCCTTCCTATCTGCAAGGAGCAGGTTCTCTTCTCTTCACAGACACTGAGTGAACCTTTCCTGCTTTCTGAAGGCAGGCCCTGATGAAAACTCCTGCCTGAAAGCTCTCACAGGTGCTCCAGGGAGCCCACCAGGGCTTTCATCTGCAGCAGAGGATTTGGATTTTTCTAAATACTAATTTGCTTAACTGAGAAGAAAATCTCTCACCTTCTTCTAGGGGCATAATTTGCTCCCTGGGGTTTGTAGTACTTTTTTTAAAACATCATTTGGCCATTTTCTTTTGTGAGTTGGCAAATGAAAGGGACAGGGAGAGAAACAGAATGGCACAGAGGGGTAAAGCCAAGATGAACCGGTGTGAGCAGTGGAAGTGTGAGGTGTGGTGGGTGCACCTGGAGCTGTGCATTCCCCTGATGGTGGCACTTGGCATCTCCTGCTCCCACAGCTCCTTCTGGCTGTGCCCAAAGCCCCTGGCAGAGCTCTGCCCTTCCTGGAGGCCGTGCAATGAAAGAGCCTCATCCTGCTTTAATCAGAACATGGAGGAGACAATGGGGTCCGAGCCTGGCAGTGTCCCCGTGCCTGTGGATGATGTGACACTGGAGCTCCACTAACGAGCTTTGCAGCCTTATCTTTATCCATTCTGACAAATTAAATTAGCACTGTCTTTCAAATTTCCCCTAGGCAACCAGCAGCAGCACAGAATAAACCACAGCAGGGGATGGCTGTGTTCTCAACACCAGTGCTGGGTTTTCAGCAGCTCCAAGAAGTCCCACCTGTCCCTGTCCCAGGAGCTGCAGCCCCTGTGCCTGGTGCCTTCCAGAGCTGCCAGCCCTGTGCTCCCTGCTCTCCCCAAGCCCAGGCTCACTGGGATGTTTCTCCTCCTCCCTTTGTGGTGCTTCCCCTCTGTGGCTCCTCGAAGGGGCGGAGGGACCAGCTCCAGCCATGGCTGTGGTGTGGCTGGGAATTGGGAGCAGGGAGGGTTTTGCTGCAGGATTTTTGGGTTTGGCTGCTGAGAAAACATTCCTGGGGAGGTGTAGGGGGTTTGCTACTCACAGAACCCCAGCTGTCTGGGGGCTGTTCAGAGCACTCTTGGTGGAGGGAGCAGGGTGGGTCTGTCAGTGGCTGTAAATCGAGCTCTGTAACCTTGCAAGTGCCAAGCGTTTGGAGCAAGTGGTTTTACATTAACCACTAAATATTGCAGCTATTAAAGCACATTCATCATTCCCACGAGGTGCCTGAGCAGAAATGAGCTGTAGCACCTCCTGCAATGCTGGGCACATTAAATACCAGCCCCGTGTGTCACTCACTGCCAGCTCAGAGGGGACACCTGGCACTCAGGTGAGGCTCAGCCCAGCCCTTCATGGCATCCAGGGGTGACCTTCAGCTCAGCTTGGAGCCACTGACCTGCTGGTGCCCCCAGACCCATCTCTTTGTGCCCCTCTGACCTTTTGGTGCCCCCAAACCCATCTCTTTGTGCCCCTCTGACCTTCTGGCGCCCCCAGACCCATCTCTTTGTGCCCCTCTGACCCTCTGCTCCTTAGCTGTGTCTCCAGCTGTGCTGTCTCAACACCCAGGGTGCTGGGACACCTCTGTCCCTCCTGGAACCAGAGGTCCCTGGAAGTAGCAGAGGAGGCTGCAGAGGCTCCCTGGTGCTTTGGTTGGTGTTCAGTGACCACCCCACTACTCACAGGTGGGTTCTGCCCCAAGGATACAAACCCAAGGCTCTGCACTGAGTTGTGATGGGCATTTTCTTCCCAAAAGCTCAATGGATTAAATGGAGGAGACTTTATTGCCTCTCCCTGGGCAATTCCCCTGCACTGGGTGCTGTTATCAGCAGTCCCCAGGGGTGGCCCAAGCCTCTGACCCACAGAGTCTCCACTGCCTTCCCCTTCCCCAGGCCAGCCAGGACTGCGCTGGGCAGGGCCACTCTGGCCAAGATCACGCCCATATAGGAGCTGGATGATGATGATGATGATGATGGTGATTGTTAGAACTCTGGTCACTGAGAATTTGAGACTTTCTGTGCTGCCAGGCAGTGACCCCCCAGAGAACACTGCACTGACCTGAGGCTGTGGAGAAGCTTCCAGAACGGAATGACAGAACTGGGATTGTGGGTGTGGAGTTTGGATAGAAGTGTGTGAGATCACAGGGTGGGAAACTCAGAGTTTGGGGTTTAGAATGTAGTAATAGATATAAAGCAAGATGGAGGTTTTGGGGCAGAGGCTGGTCCTCCTTCTCCTTCTCCTTCTCCTTCTCCTTCTCCTTCTCCTTCTCCTTCTCCTTCTCCTTCTCCTTCTCCTTCTCCTTCTCCTTCTCCTTCTCCTTCTCCTTCTCCTTCTCCTTCTCCTTCTCCTTCTCCTTCTCCTTCTCCTTCTCCTTCTCCTTCTCCTTCTCCTTCTCCTTCTTCCTTCTCCTTCTCCTTCTCCTTCTCCTTCTCCTTCTCCTTCTCCTTCTCCTTCTCCTTCTCCTTCTCCTTCTCCTTCTCCTTCTCCTTCTCCTCCATGGGTTTGGGTGGCTTTGTGTAATTGGATAAAAAGTCCCCATTGTGGGCACAGGTGGTTGGTTATTGAGTTAAAACTAAAATAATTTGTGTCATTTCTTAATTGGACAGTTTATCCTAAAAAGGCCTTTTAAAGAGAGAGATGGGGCTCCATGATGATGGTGATGATGATGATGATGATGGTGTTGATGACGGTGATGATGTTGATGGTGATGATGATGATGATGATGATTAACACGACTGCTTTATTTGTCTCCCAGGTGGGCTGATACAGGGACACCTGTCCAAGCTTCCCTTCCTCCCTGCCCTGACAAACAAGAACAGCCTGGAATTCTGATGTTGCTGGGAGAGCTCTGAAAGCAGGGTCAGGGCAGGCTGGCCTTGCCCCATGGTCACATGAGAGAAAGGGCTCTGGTGCCTCAGTGGAGAATGGGGATTCCACCAGGACCTGGCACAGCCTCAGCTTCCAGCAGGGAAAGCAAACCAACCCTCCCAGTTTGGAGAATCGAGCCCCACCAGCTCATTGAAGGACAGAGAGTTTGCAGATCCAGCAGGAACAGTGGCTGCAAATGTCACCAGAAACTGCCACAATATTTGGTGCAGATTTTCACCTTTTACCATTCCTTCTGCCTTCCCCTGCCAGGAGCAGGTGAGAGTTTGGGATTTCTCCCACAGGAGCCTCCCTGGTCCTGAGCCCCATCCCAGCCCCACTGCAGAATCCTCAACCCCAGCTCAGTATCAGCCCCAGCTCAGGATCCTCAATCCCTGCAGGATCCCTCAATCCCAGCTCAGGAACAGCTTTTGCCCCAAGTTTAGGGAGATTTTCTGGCACTTCTGACCCCTGGGCAGCTCTTCAGAGCCCATCCTGCAACAAGGGGACACCAACACGCTCCGAGCAGGGCACAGACCTGCAAACTTCTGCCTTCCACCTCAGAAACTCTCTCTGCTCAGCACTGCTGATCCATCCCATGCACCCCTGCAGCCCTGGGGTTGAGCAGTGTCAGAGCCCACGACATTCCTCTGACTGCCCTGGAAGACTCGAGACCCTAGCCAGAGGCTCAGAGACCTTAGCATGAAGTCAAAGACACCTGTGCCTTCAATTTTAACCCATAGAAACAATTACCAACTTTGTGTGAAGATTTAAAAGCCACAAGAGTTTGAGTAGAATGATAGTTAATCTGTCACAAGGTGAAAAAGTAGAATTTTGGGGCTTTTTAGAATGGGGGTTCAAGAAGCAAAATAGAAGAATCTAAATGTGTCCTGTCTTTCTTCTTCTTCTTCTTCTTCTTATCCTCCATCTTCTGCTGTAATAGTGACACTTAGATTAGTTTAAAGTACAGACAGACTGTCTGACATAAGTGATAGGTATTAGAAAATTATTGTAAATAATAGTATAGTAAATTCTAGTATAAAAAGCTAACACCAGCCCAAGGGCAAGTCATTGTGCCACGAACCAACCTGCCAGACAGACCTCAGCAGGTCAGAGAAAGAATGTATTAGATAAGAGAAAATAAACAACCTTGAAGAGCAGAGCTGAGGAATCTCAACTTCTTCGATCACAAAGCCAAGAAAAAAGACTCTTTAATACCTCAGGAGCCATTTCAGCAACACAAAACCTGAGAGAGCAGGTCCCTCCCTGCATCCTCAGAAATCCCCGAGAGCTTTGCTGTGTGTTGGTCCCTTTGGTCCCTTTGCTGTGTGTTGGTCTCAGTTAACTGGTGGCTGTGATTGGAAGGTCTCTGCCAGCTGCTGGACAAATCTGTGTCAGGGAATGTCCCCCCTGCAGTCCCTGTGCCGCTGTTGTCCATCTGCACCAGCAAACCCCAGAGAAGACTGGCGTGAAAAATGGGTATTTTATTATTGGCTTTTTGGAAATATTCAAATGAATATTATATGTGTTATGTTAGAAAGTTATGCTGTATTAACTTTCTTAAGTGGTGTGTTAAATATAGTTTTAGGTTATAACATTATGTTAAAATAGAAACGATGCTATGTGAGATACTTTTTTTAAAGAGCGGGATGAGGTACTCGCACTGAGATAGCAGCCACAGGACACCTCAGTCTTTCAGAGAAAAAGAATTTATTGCTCCATTATCAGAAGAAACCAACTCCTTCCTGCCTGCTCAGCCCTGGAGAAGAGGAAGAAGCTGACACTGACCAGACAGAATCCTGTGTTTGAATGGAATTTATGCATCATGTATGAGGTGTATGAATATGCAACAGGGTTGCTTTTAAGGGTTAATCCTCTGTTAACGTGGGGCCTTTTTCAGGCTTATTTTGCCCAGAAAAGGTACCTGGACTGTCCATAACTCTTTGTTTTTATTGTCTCGTATTGTCCTAAATCCTAATTGTCCAAACTTTTATTACTCTAATTATATTACTATTTTTATAACCATTTTATTACTATTAAACTTTTAAAATTTTAAAAATAAGTGATGGGTGTTTTTCGAAATTGGAAATGCTGATTATAACTTGTCTGTCTCATTAAGGAGGCTCATTTCATGTAGCCTCTCCCTGCAGAAGTGCCTCTCGTTTCCTATTGAATTCTCCTTCTCAGTGCTGGAGGAAACGCTGGTCTCTCCACAGGCCCTGGCAGGAGGGTGCAGCCCCTGGGGCTTGGCTGTTTCTCTCAGGTAATAAAAGAGGGGGCAAGAGGAAACGGCCTCACCTTGTGCCAGGGGAGGTTTAGGGACAATTTCCTGGCTGCAGGGTTGGCTGGGGCTGGGGGCAGCCTGGGATGGGAGAAGGGGAAGGCTGAGTCCTGGCTGCCATCAGGTCTGGGATCAGCTCAGCTGCCCTCCAGTTTTTCAAGGGCTGAGTCTTCCCCCAGTCAGGCTTTAGGAGAAGATTAAGTGCTCCAAAGCCCGATTTACACTTCAAAACCAGGCCCAGGCCTGGTGTGAGATCAAAGTGAGAGTGGGCTTTGGGTGTATTGATCAGAGACCCACAATGCTGCCTCTTCCTCCTTCCCCTGTCTCTTACAGGATCAAACAAGAGTTTGGGAATAGAAGAACTCTCAGCATTGTTATTTTTTTCCATGTAGGCAGTTTGTAATCCCAGGTATTTCCATGTTTCCCTCAAAGAGAAACCCTTCCTTTGTGCTATCGTGCTATCATGACCCCTTCCCACATGAGGCACTTGTGCCTCCCCATCCCAACCTGCTGCTTATCTGCCAAAGGCTCCAGCCTGGGGTCCAGGTGTGGATCCTGCTGCTCAGAGCCCACACTTTATCCCTGCCTGGACCTCAGCCCCTGCCCTGGCTGTCCCCACACCCTGGATCACACCTGCAGCAGAACTTGGAGGGATCTGAGCCTGCAGTAAAAGAAGGAATTCTGTTCTGATTCTCAGGAAGGATTTCTTCCTGGAAAGGGTGGTCAGGCCTTAGGACTGCCCAGGGAGGTTTGGAGTGCCCATCCCTGGAGGTGTCCAAGGAAGGATTCAGGATGTGGCACCGAGGGCTCTGGGCTGGGGACAAGGTGGGCATCAGGCACAAGTTGGACGCGATGGTCTGGGAGCTCTTTTCCAACCTCTATGATTCCATGGAAACAGAAATCACCCTTCCAGGGACTGGATGAGCTTTGAGGTCCCTTCCAAGCCAGCCACTCCATGGCTGTGTGCTGTCACCTCCATGCCCCCACACCAGTGTCCCTTGTCCCCTGCCTGGCTGCAGCCAGGAGCCTCCCACGGCTCAGGGGCTGCAGCTTCACCCTGGGCTCCTTCCACACACAAACCCAGGCATCTGCTCGAGCTGCAGGCTCGCAGTGGGAACCACAGAGCTGGATCCTCCTGCTCTGGCACCCTCTGCCCTCCCTGTGTGCCTGCCGGGAGCCCTGCAGGGACAGAGGGACAGAGCATCCCTGCAGGGACAGAGGGACAGCCCCATCCGGGTGGGCTTTGGCTGAGCCAGAACTGTCTCAGTTAGGGAGCATGACTGTTCTCCTCCCCAGCAAACTCTGCAAGTCCTTCTCCTCTGTGCCAAGCTCCCCGTGGTTGGGAGAGAATCTCAGGGGCAGGAACAAAGCCCCGCTCACTCCGTGCTCCCTGCGGGGGATCGGGGTGGAGCTGCCTCATCCCAGGCACCAGCAGCAGCTCTGGAGAGCGGGCAGAGGGAAGTGTTTAAAATCCAGAGAAACCACTGAACCTTGGAGGGCTCTGCCTCCTGCCTGGCTGAGGGAGGGCAGCCTGAGAGGAGACCTGGCTGTGGTGTAAAACACCTGAGAGGAGACCTGGCTGTGGTATAAAACACCTGAGAGGAGACCCCTGTTTGGGGGAAAGGAGGAAATGCCACTGCTGTGCCACTGCTGTGGCTCGGGGTGGGTGGCAGATGGTGCCAGTGATGCAGGCAAGGAGGGGACACAGATTCAGAACCAGGGCTGATGCTGCTCCCCCCGGTGATGTTTCAGCAGAGGAGAAGCCCTGCTCAGCTCTTGTCGGGGGCAGCAGTGACCAAGGGGGTGTCCCTGTGACCCAGCACTGCTCCACCAGCCCCACAGCTCCCATCTGGGGAGGTTTTGGCTCTCTGGCTCCTGGCTGAGGAGGTACAAGGGCTGACAAGCTGGAGCACTGCTGAAGGCAGGTGCTGGGCTCTGATCCATGCTGGGAATGCCAGCAGGGAGCTGCTGGAGCTGCTCCATGGACCTTAAAGCTCCCCAGATCCCAGCTCCAGCCTGGGAAACCTCAGCCTGCTCTGCCCTGCCCCTGGGAAAATGCTGCTGTTCTCCCAGATAAAGGCAACGTGGCCTGCCTGTGAAAATAAATATTTACTTGTGAAGGGCGGCAGCAGCAGAGCTCAGCTCCTGCTGCAGCGTTTGCACTGCGGGTTTGGAATGAAATTCTGCCTCCAGCTCTGCCCGGGGAGCGCTGCCAGCAGGGCAGGGGCACAGAGCTGCCAGGGAAGGGCTCTGCTGGCTGCTCCCCTCTGCTGGGCTGGGATCCCGAGCACAGCACCTCCTCCATCCCAGAAAACACGGGATCCGGGCTGGGATGTGGGGCAGGTCACTGGGTCACAGCCAGCTCAGCCTGGGGTGTTGACAGCAGTTGTTGTTCATGTCCCTGGAGCTGTTAATTCTGTTTATTGGAGTGCGGCTGATCAACCCCTGCTGAGGAGGATCCCACCCCCTATCAGGGAATTATAAACTCCCCCATCTCAAGTAAAGACATTATTCCCCTTCTGCAAAACCCTGGTGGGACTAAACCCAACCTGGCCCTCCGAGGATTGCCCACATTTTCTCCATCCTGCCCCACCCGTGAGTGAGGACTGCCTGGTACCAGACACTTCTGTGTGGCCTCACAGCCAGTTCCAGATGTGACCTTGCCCCAGCACTGCCCCTGCCCTGCTGCTGGGCTTTCTCTGCTCTGCCCCAGCCCTGCCCTTCACCTGACTTTGTTTTTGTGCAGATTAACAGACTTTGGGCTTTGAATAATTGATCAAACCCAGCCCGGCCTCAGAGGCTCACACACAACTTCTAGCCAAGTCTCATTCTGGCACAAGGAATTAAACCCAGGCATGCCAGAGCCACACAGCTCCTGGGTGTTTGGGATCTGATCTCATGGAGCTCCTGAGCTCTGCATCATCCCTGGAAAATCTCCCTGTTCTGTTTGTGTCTCACAGTGCTGGGGCTACATTCAGCAAGAGCTTTGCTCATAGAAAAACAGGTTTTACATTTGAGTCCTTGTCCAAGGGACTCTTTGGGCTGTTTCAGGGATGTTCAGGGTTTTGACTTGCCCAAACATGAGGATTTTAACAGTGGCCTGGCTCTGGAGCTGCAGTCGCAGCAGGAGCTTCAGGGGCTGTGATTTCACACCCATTTTGTGTGTCAGCTTTATAAACAGAGCACTGGGGGCTTCAGTGAGTCCCTGGAGGGATTTGTCCTCATCTTCCCACAGGGATCATCCAGTCCAGCTCCTGTCCCTGTCCAGCCCCCCAACAGCCCCACCCTGGGCATCCCTGGAGCTCTGGCAGCCTCGGGGCCGTGCCCATTCCCTGGGCAGCCTGGGCAGTGCCAGCACCCTCTGGGGGAAGAACCTTGCCCTGATCTCCAACCTGAGCTGCCCTGGCCCAGCTCCAGCCATTATTAATTAACAAATAATAGCATCTATAGCTGCAGTGAACAAGAGAAAGCCCAGCCAGACCCAGGCAGGGGCAGGGTGTGCTCTGTGTGCCCTGCAGGGTGTTTCAGAGCTGTGGATTTGCACACTTTGGGATTTCATTCCTGCCGTGCCCCTCAGCCCCACCTCAGCAGTCTGGGGGCTTTGTGCAGGGTTCATGCAGGGTCTGCAGTGGGAGGACCAAGGAAAAGCCCCTGGAGAAGCTGGCCCAGCCTGGCCCCTGCAGCTCCAGCCCAGCTCCTGCACCCCGTGTGCTGCAGCAGCCCCAGGGAAGTCCCTTCACTCCCTGCTGGAGCCCGGGGCTGTCTGTGGCACACAGGGCACGGGAGCCCTTTGTGAAAAACACCTTCACTGTCCTGTGAAAATGTACAGAGTTTAATAAAGGACAAGAGGAGACAAGGACCACAGAGCAAAGGTTGTTATGGCCTGGCACATCTGGGCACTGAGCCAAGAGCACACTCTTATCTTCGGGGATACCCCTTAGATACCTTTTAATGACATCAGCCTGTTGCATATTCATAGACCCCTATGCATAGCAAACTTTTCCCCAAACTAGTTTCCATATTCCAAGAATTGTTTAGCACGGCTCCTCGGCTCCTCAGAGCTGCCTTTTTAGAGCGTGTGGATTCCTTGGCTGTGGTTTCAGTCCATTCTCATCCCCTGCAGTTCTGGGCCCTGGCCCACACTGCCTTCAGCCGGTGAGTGCTGATGCTTGGCACATCTGTCCAGGTGTGCTCATCCTGTGTGCATTGGGTGTTATCCCATCCCAGCAGGCATTTAACACAGCACACTGAGATCAGCTGTTGCACTGAGCTTCATGAACAACAGAAACAAAAACTGTATCTTTATAGCAAAGTTATTTAACACCACACAGATAAATCCATTTAAATATTTGTGAAGAGCCAATATTATAATGTGTATCTGTAACACCTTGCAGGGCCTGGCTGTCCTGGCGGAGCACAGAGTGACCCGTGGTGTGAGGGACAGGGGCTGTCCCCAGCTGCTGCTCTGAGCAGAACAAACAGCCCCGTTCTCATCTCTCCCACCCCCTCCAGGCCTGTCTCACTCTCCCCACCTCCAGACACCAGAAAGCAGCTTAGATCAGCGGTGACTCGTTGTTGCTCTTTAATTCATGCAAATGTTCTTTTTAACTAGCTCAGAGTCTCAAACAGCCCTCTGGGGAACCTTCTGCGTTTATGATTATTGAAACAAAAGTCTATTTCCTTTAAGCACAAAACAATTGGGGGAAGAGAGGGAAGGAACTTGTTTTCTTTTCTAGCAAATACAGTAAATTCAAAGGTCAGGTGCAAGCTGACATAGCAGTGGGTGAATCAACACTGGGGAGAATTTTCTGGAATAGCAATAAAAATGTGCCTTTGCAGGCACACAGAATCACTGGGTTTTCATCTGTATCTGACTTCAGAGGGCCTGGGGCAGGTTTGGTTTGGCAGCTTTGATCCCCTCAGGTACCCCCAGCAGGTACAGCCAGAGCCCTGGTGTCACTTGACAGGTGGAGCACCAAGTTTGGCCAAAATCTTGGGGACAGGCACTGGGGTGGCCTCAAACCTGGCCAGGGGTTCAGCCTGAGCTGCAGCCCAGCATCAGCCAGAGGAGCTCGGGCTGGGTATCAGGACAGGCTCCTTCTCTGGGAGTGGGTAAACCCCAGCAGTGGGGGAGCTCCCTTCCCTGGAAAACCCAAAACCAAGCTCAAGTCCCTCTCCATGGTGGCACTCAAAGCTCGGACTTGGTGACCTTGGGAGTCTTTTCCAGCCTTAATGGTTCTGTGATCTTCCCACAACCCCTCCTGATTCCAGAGTGCAACTCCCACCCTGTCCCCGTTCCCTGCCCTCGGAGTGGCAGCAGACACCCCTGGAATTATCCATGGGCTGCCCCAGCCTGGGGCTGTTCCTGCCTGCTTTTCCTGGTGCTCCTGCCTCAGTGCTGCAGTGACGGATGTGCTCTCTGAGCCTCAGCCTCCCATCACTGCTGGGCTCCTGGGGACCCCACAACGCCCCAGGCACAGCCTGACACAGACCCAGCTCTGGAGTCACAGCTGCAGATGTTGATGTGGAGTCACTGATGCTGAAGGGCCCCATAAATACACCATGGAAGGGTCATTCACCCTGGGAAATGGATCTGAACCCTTCAAACCCACGCTCTGGGGAGGCACAAAGACAGCCCTGTGTTTCCTGCAGGGAGCTGATGTGTGTGCAGGCTGAGTGCTCCCTCCAGGGTTTGTGGTGGCTCTCAGGGTGAGGAGCAGCCTCAGCAGGGGCAGAGCAGGAGCAGCTGCCCCAGGGGCTGCCTGGGGGCTGGGTTAACTCTGCTGCCAGCCCCAGCTTTGATTTCCAGCTGTCACTCAGGGCAGGGCAGTTCAGAGCAGCTCCCCTGGCTCAGGCTCTTCTCTGCCTGACAGGGCTCCACTGCAGCTGCCAGGAGCAGGAGGAGAATCCAGGCAGCTCCTCCTGAGCTCCCTGAACACCCCACAGGGACCCATGGGCTTCCCTAACCCAGAGCGATTTCTGGGCTGTGTGCTCTGAAACCACACAAACCTCCAGCCCTTCCAGCACCTCCTGGGAGTTCCCTGTCCCTGCTGCACCTGTGAAGAGCTGCCTTGCAAGGCTGCTAATTGCAATTAACATCCACAGTTCTCTCACCATGGGCAGCAAACACTTTTTTCTCCTCTCCATCTCCATTTCACAGCCACCTTTGGGTGCAGCTCCTCGGTTGTCTCCTCGCCAACCCTCCCCCAGCAGAAGAATCTGCACAGATCCAGCCCTGAGCTCCCCAAAATGCCACTGGCAGGGGTGACACATCCTCTGCACCAAATGAGCAGGGTTCAGCATCCCTCCCTGTCCCTCCAGGTGCCAAAGGCAGGGACAGGGGCCCTTTGCTCACTGCCCCTGTGTAACAGATCATCCTGGCACTGACTCACTTGTTCTCTGTGCAGTAAGTGATAATCTGCCTGCTCACACAGACATGTAAAAGGAAAACTAACATGGCCTCTAAAGCCAATGAGCCAGTAAATAGAGGGCTATAAATAATCAGGAGAACAGATTTAATTAGCAGCAGAACTCACTTGCAGGGTTCATGTGGGTGCCTCTCATCTCAAAGTGCCTCACGTGCCCCTGGCACTGCCAGCCCTGTTCCCTTCCCTGCCCATGGCACCACAGCTGAGCTGTGCTTTGGGAGGGTTTGGTGCCCTGGCTGTGCTGGGACAGCTCTGTCCTGTCAGTGCTGCTGGGCAGCACCAACCCCGAGAGCCCCAGACCGGGAAAGAACAGAGCTCACACATCCTGTGATTTCTGGGCTCATGGAATCGGCCAGGATGGAAAAGCCCTCTGAGATCAGAGTCCAACCTTAACCCAGCCCTGCCAAGGCCAGCACTGCCCCTGTCCCCAAGTGCCACATCCCCAGGGCTGTTAAATCCCTCCAGGGATGGGGATCCACCACTGCCCTGTCTGGACAGCCCTTTCCATGGGGAATTTCCCAAAAATCCACCCTGAGCCTGCCCTGGCCCAGCCTGAGGCCGTTCCCTCTGCTCCTGTCCCTGTTCCCTGGAGCACAGCCCGACCCCCCCGGCTGTGCCCTCCTGGCAGGAGCTGTGCAGAGCCACAAGGGCCCCCTGAGCCTCCTTTGCTCCAGGCTGAGCCCCTTCCCAGCTCCCTCAGGAATTCTCCAGACCCTTCCCAGCTCCCTCAGCCTCTCCTGGGCCTCCGGATCCTTCCAGCTCCGTGTCTCCTGTCCAGGGTCAGGGCTGTGCTGCCCAGACCTGCTGCTCTCCATCCTTCCCTGCCCTCCTGGGATGCTCTGGGGGATGCAGCAGAGGGGCTGCAGCTCCAACCCAGCCACTGCAGGAGCTCTGTCCCTGCTCTGCTGCTGCCTCAGCTCACTGACAGCAGATCAGCAGAGAGCCCACGATGAGATTCAATTGTACCCAGAGTCTCTGGTTTGAGGTGTCTGGGCTGAGTTTAAGGGAGAGTTTGACAGATCTCTGGTCCATCCTGGCAGCCCATCCTGCAGTTCAGGCTGCAAACAGATCCTTTAAAGGCAGCTTTACCAAAGCTCTGTCTCTCCTTTGTTTTGCACCTGTTTGCTGCCCTGGCCGTGGCTCAGCTCTCTCCTCATCACTCCCTGCTTGTGAATTCAGCCCAGGTTTTCAGGTGAAAATGTTCTATTGAGCAGCACCAACCCCAAACCCCTGAATTTTCTGGGAATGGCTCTGTGGATGTGAGGCATGCTCTGTCATGTCTGGAAAGAGTAATTTTGCCATGGAAAGAACGATTCCATCAGGCCAAAGAGCCTGTAAAGGTCCCTGTGCTGTGTTTCACTGCCTTTCTCCAGGACCCAGCCAGATGCCTCTTTAGCACCCACGTGCTGGTGGTTTTATTAATGCTGCATCTGCTGGTGATTTGAGCAAGGGCCAAAGGTTCAGAATTGAAACTCAAGGACCCTCTCCTACTAAAAGATTTTATTAGCCATAAATCTATTATAAAGTGCCTGTGTTGACAATGGGGAATAACACAATCAAAGCCCTCTCCTGCCGGTGACAGCCCAGCCCTGCTGCAAGGAGCCTCAGGAATGAATCTGTCTCATTAACTGTCCCGGGGAAGAGCCTTTCAGGAGCACAAAACACTTGGGCAGAACCCAGAGAAACAGCTGTGCCTGTACAAACACATCCTGCTCCCCATCCCTGAAGGGATGATGCTCCATCCCAGCCCCAATCTCCTGGGCCTGTGCTTTGTGTCAGCCTCGGGTGTTTAGTGATCAACAAAATGTTCCAAAATAGGAATTGTGACTTCCTTTGTGCTGCTTGAAGGAGAATATTGATGGCAAATGAGATCTTCCTTTAAGAGGAAGGGAGCACTGAAGATTCAGAGATGTTGTGGTCAAAAGGAGCAGAAAACGTCAGAGGCTCAGTGAAAGCCCAGGGGGTTTGTGGCAGGTGACACACTTGGTGTGGAAATTGGGCTCAGCTTGTCCCCGGCCTTGTCACAGGTTAGCTTCACTCTCCCTGGAGAGAAGTTTCACACTTTCTATGCGAGTCAATGACCATGCCCAGTGTTCTAGACCTTTCTGGAAACAGGCTGGAAAACCTCAGGGGTCTTGGTGGTCTTGGTCCCCCTGCCCCATTCCACGGCCACTCCTCACCCCTGGATGCAGGGGCTGTCTGGGCTCACTGGCACCTGGGGGCGGATCACTCTCCTCAAGCTCATGGTACTGCTCCCACCAGGGAGGCTGTTCCAGTTTGGAGAGTTCCTTCTCTTCCCTGCAAACACCAAAATATTCCATTGCAGCCCCCCTGGCAGCCCCTCCCAGCAGCCACCCAGCACTGGCAGTGTCCCCTGTCCCCTCCCTTTGCAGCCTCCCCCATCCAGCCTGAGCTGGTGCTCATCGCCCCGGGGCTCAGGGGCTGGAATAAAACCAAAATTGCCCTGAAAACTGGGGGAGGAGGCTCCTTGGGAGAGAGCAAAAGGAGAGATGAGGAGGGATGAAGGTGCACAGCAGTTCACAGCCTGCTGCAGGAATTCACTGAACGTTCTGAGGCTCAAGGCTACCAAAACTCAACCAGCCCCATCAGCACCCAGCTGCTGGAGCCTTACACAGCCGGGCTCTAATGGACTCCGGGCTGTGAGGAGCTGTCCCAGGGGCTCTGCTTGGGGCTCTCTGTCCACATGACCCCTCTGATCAAGGATTTCAAACATTTCTGGTGCTTTCATTCACATTTCAGAACAGCTCTGGAAACTCTGTCCAGGCCAAAAGCAAATGAGGAGGGCATTCCATGCCCTGGGAGCTGGGGAATGTGGAGGGGAGCAAGCTCCTGCTGGCAGAGCCCTGCACTGCCAGGGAAGGGGTGGGCACAGCAAGTCCAGATCCTCCCTCCTTCCTCCCAGGGAACGGCTCCCAGTGCCAGAGGGCAGGGATGGATGGGATCTTGGCAATTGGGAATTGTTCCCTGGCAGGGTGGGGAGGTCTCGGAATCTCTGCTGGTCACAGTGACCCTGAGATCCATACAAGTCTCTTTTCCCAGCCTGGCAGTTGAAGAAGGAGTCAGAGTTCTTCAGCTATAGTTCTCAAGGTTGTTTATTATTTCTTATCTATAACATTCTTTCCCTGGCCTGCTGAGGTCTGTTCAGCAGCTCAGACAGAGGCACACCGACTGCCCTCAGAGGTGGTGTTAGCTTTCAATACTAAAAACTACGTGTACATTATTTACAATAACTTCCCAATACCTATCACCTATGTTAGACAGTGAGCTCCTACCTTAAACCAACCCAAAAGCGCCAGCATCACCCAGAACATGGAGGCTAGGAAGAAGGAGAAAGAAGGAGGAAGAAGGACAAAACACACCCAAATTCCCCATATTGCCTCCTGAACCCTCATTCTAAAAAAACCCCAAAATTCTACTTTTCACCCCGTGACAAACTATTATTCTACTTAAACTCTCCTGACTTGTAATTCTTCATATAAAGGTGGCAATTTGCTCCATGGGTCAAAATCAAAGCCACAGGTGTGTCTTGGGCTCTGTGCCAAGGTCTCTGAGCCCCCTGGCAGGGGCTGGAGCCATCCAGGACAGCCAGAGGGATGTCCTGGGTTCTGACAGGGAGGGGCTGGGCTGGAATTGCCAGAGCAGCTGTGGCTGCCCCTGGAGCCCTGGCAGTGCCCAAGGCCAGGTTGGACATTGGGGCTGGCAGCACCTGGCACAGTGGGAGGTGTCCCTGCCATGGCAGGGGTGACACTGGAGGGTGTTTAAGGTCCCTCCCAGCCCAGCCCAGCCCAATTCCGTGTCCTGAGCTGGTGCAGAGCTCGTGGCTGTTCAGATGTTCCCAAGTTTCAGTTCCCCTGCACCCCCAGCCCCCCCAGCTCGTGCTGTAAGTGCCCTTTTGAGGAGCTGGCTGAAACAACTCCTTTGTGTTTGAGAGCCACTTCCCGCTGGGTTTCTCATGCCAACACTGTGGTTGGAAAATAAACGGATCTTCTTTTCCATTTGCAGAAACTTTCAAGCACTTTCAGCAACCCTAAATGGAAAAAGAGTGTTCAGGCTCACAATACCTTCCCTTTCCACACCTGCTTCTCTGGAATTACTCTCAACAAGCATCTGAAAGGAGAACTAAAAATAAAATATCAACAGTTCTGTCGATACCTTGGAGTGTGCCATGAATGGGGGCTGAGCAGTGAGACTGTGGCTGCCATTGTCAGGGGGCAGCAGTTCCAGCCCAGCCTCCCTCCCAGCAAACCCCAAAGTGCTGCAGGGATGCTCCGTGCTGGGGCTGGGTTTGGGCTCTCCAGCTGATTTCACAAAGCTCAGCTCAGTCCCAGGCTCAGAACAGAGCAGCTGTGGCTGCCCCCAGAGCCCTGGCAGTGCCCAAGGCCAGGCTGGACAGTGGGAGGTGTCCCTGCCATGGCAGGGGTGGAGTGAGATTGGATTTCAGGTCCCTCCAACCCAAACCATTTCAGGATTCCACACAATTTCCAACTTTCTATTCTACTCCAGAAACCCCTGAAGCTTGGGTTTGTTTCCTTTCCAAAGGGAAGCTCAAGGCTGGAGCTTCCAGCAGAGCAGACAGGAAATAATGGGAGATTATTAATGTCACTGCTTCAATCACCAGTGATCCCCCAGACACCCCAGGGCAGGCTCTGCTTCTTCAGGGGAGTTCACAACTTGAAAACTGCCTATGCACAAAAAGGAAAAAAAAAAAAAAAAAAAACACCTTAATTTTAACTTCCCACAAAACAAAGTAAAAATCACCTCACAGCTGCTTTTAGAAGTGCTTCAGTTTTAACTCTTTGTATCAATTAAGTCACAATTCTTTAGGAGAAGGAGACGATATTGGGACATTGCATTTTTGTTGTGGGGTTTTTCTCCTCAAACCCCCAAAGTTCCCATCAGAACCTTTGTTTCAGCATTTTTCATGGAGAAAACTTCCCATCACCCACCAAAGCAGCTGGTGCTGCACAGCTCTGGTCCAGCCCCCTCCCCCTGCATTTATTTATGGGGTTATTCCTCTCCTGGGCTGGTCCCTCACGAGGCTGCAGCTGCAGGATGTGCCCTGGCTCCAAGGTCGGTGCCAAAGATTCCTGGTGCTGAGCTGCAGAAGAAGGGGTTGGCCTGTCCCTGTATTTGAGGGCTGTAAATCCCAAATAAGCCTGTGGTTGCAATCCTGGTTTTGGGAATTTGAAACCCCAGGTCCTTGCAGAGTAAAGTGCCTGTGACACATCCCAAACTGTGCCAAGCCCACAAGGTTCCAGCTCCAGTGCACAGGGCTGTGGATTTAGGATTTTTGCAGCCCTTTCCAGGCAGATCTGCCCCCTCTGCTTCTGGGGTCACGTTTCCAGTTCCTCTGCTGCCCTGTGGCTGCTGCTGGGTCAGTGACGCCGAGCTTTGGGGCCTTTGGCTGTGCCTGGAGCTGGCCCCGGAGCTTTGCTGAAGTCCTTGGATGCTCCATGTCCCCATGAGCCCTGAGCCCCTGCACTGCTCCTCTGTGGGGCTCCAGGAGTGTCCCCTCATGTCCCCTCATGTTCCCTCATGTCCCCTCATGTCCCCTCGTGTCCCTCATGTCCCCTCGTGTCCCCTCATGTCCCCTCATGTCCCCTCGTGTCCCCATGCACGGCTCACCAGCAGCTCCAGCCTCTCTCTTTTTGGGAAAAGCCTCCCTGAGGTGTCTGGCTGAGGAACGTTGGATGGAATTGTTGCTCTCTGGAGAGCTCTGGGATGGAGCCAGAGCCTTCCCGTGGGATTGGCAAAGCCAAGCACAGCCCTAATGGCAAATGAGGCCTTTGCTGCAGGACCCCACAGCTGGGAATAACCCATTCCTTTAAAAGCCTCCGTGAGCTGCATGAAACCCCTTCAAGCACAGCTCTGCTCCAGCCCCCTCCCCTGGCATTTACTCGTGGGGTTTTTCCTCTCCTGGGCTGGTCCCGTGTCACACACATCTTTTATGGAAAATCCTTTCCTTAGGATTTTTCCTCCTGAGAAGCTGAGAGGCCTCAGGAACAAAATGTAAACAATGGTTATCTGCTGCTGTGGGATGCAACAGGTGCATCTGTGATTGGTCTCATGTGGTTGTTTCTAATTAATGGCCAATCACAGCCCAGCTGGCTCGGACAGAGAGCCAAGCCACAAACCTTTGTCATCATTCTTTCCTATTCTATTCTTAGCCAGCCTTCTGAGGAAATCCTTTCTTCTATTCTTTTAGTATAGTTTTAATATAATAGATATCATAAAATAATAAATCAGCCTTCTGAAACATGGAGTCAGATCCTCGTCTCTTCCCTCACCCTCAGACCCCTGTGAGCACCATCACATTCCCTCACGAGGCTGCAGCTGCAGGATGTGCCCTGGCTCCAAGCTGGGTGCCAAACCCATCCCCTCCGTGCCACGTGCAGCACTGGCCCTGTGGCCCTGTCCTGGAGCTGACAGATGGTTCGTGGTGTTGGGCTGGGCTCCAGGAGCAAACATTTTCTGAGGCATTAATTTTTATAGGGATTATCCACAGCAACTGCTCCATGTGGCACTTGGAGATCACTCTGGGGGGTTCTTGTGTCTTTTGGTGAATGGAATTTGGTGTCAAATTCAGGGGAGTCTGCACAGAGGGAATCAGGGAGGGGTCAGGAACCAGGGGGATGAGGGAGAGGTAGAAGATATTCAGAACTTTGGGGACAGTTCTGGTTCCACGTTAGGATGATTTGGGTTTGTGCACAAAGGGCATGAGGATAAATCCTCTCTGAGGAGGTGCTGCTGCATCCTGCAGGGTTTGGGGACATCTCTGAGGAATGTTTGGACCCTCAAGGTCTCTCATTACAGCAATTTATCCCAGAACATCCCTTCCCAGTAACCTCAGGGGTTCTCTGGACTTCCTTACCCAGCTGGATAAAGGGGTAACCAAACCCACAAACTGAACTGCCATGGAATTCACTGCCCATCCCTCCTTTGGCACAGAGAGCTCACAGCAGCCCTGCCCAGCCCAGGTACCTGCACAGGCTTCCACCATTCCTTGGCACATTTCCTACAGAACCATGGGAAAAACCTTTGGGATCCCCAAACCCCCCTGTTCCCCCCACTGCTGAGGCCAGCACTGCCCCTGTCCCCAAGTGCCACATGCACATCCAGGGCTGTTAAACCCCTCAAGGGATGGGGACTCCAAACCCCCCTGGGCAGCTGTGCCAGGCTGGACACCCTTTCCATGGAGAATTCTTCCCAAAAATCCACCCTGAGCCTGCCCTGGCCCAGCCTGAGGCCGTTCCCTCTGCTCCTGTCCCTGTTCCCTGGAGCACAGCCCGACCCCCCGGCTGTGCCCTCCTGGCAGGAGCTGTGCAGAGCCACAAGGGCCCCCTGAGCCTCCTTTGCTCCAGGCTGAGCCCCTTCCCAGCTCCCTCAGCCTCTCCTGGGGCTCCAGCCCTTCCCAGCTCTGTTCTCATACCCACAGCAACAGGAGCAGCTCCAGCTGTGGGGTGAGGGATTTGGGTGAGGGATTTGAGATGAGGAATGAGGGGTGAGGGATGAGGCGTGAAGGAATTTGGGGTGAGGGATGAGGGATGAGGGGTGAAGGAATTTGGGTGAGGGATTTGGGGTGAGGAATGAGGGGTGAGGGATTTAGGATGAGGGATTTGGGATTTGGGATTTGAGATGAGGGATTTGGGGTGAGAGATTTGGGATTTGGGGTGAGGGATGGGTGAGGGATGGGTGAGGGATGGGTGAGGGATGGGTGAGGGATGGGTGAGGGATGTTCCCAGCCCAGCAGGCCCCGGGCTGGGCAGGAGCCAGAAGGCAAAGGGGGGTTTTCCCCAGCCATACTGAACCAGGCTCTTTGGGAATCCTTTCCTCTCTCTGGCACAGGAAAGGGAGGGATCACAGAGAAGTGGGAGAAGGATCATCTTATAAGTGGAAACATTAAAGCTGCATTTAGCACCTGTCTAATTTTTAATATGAGCTGAGCTGCAGTCAGATATTGGGCACAGAGCTGAGTGACATTTTATGCAGCAATTCTAAATTAGCTGCAGAACAGAGAGAAAGGCACTTCTTTGGCTCAGCAGCCACAATGGAAACTAAAATCACTTCAATCCCAGCCAAAAAAATGGTGTTTTGGGGGAGGGGTGGCTGGATGCTCAGAGTTTTCTTCCTTTGTGTTAAAATGAGGGGAATTTGGAAGGTCAGTCTTTTGAAAGAAGGAATCTTAGTCTGTGAAACATTCCTGTCACTTCTTTGGGCAGGGCTGGGTGGGATCTTGGGAATTGGGAATTGTTCCCTGGCAGGGTGGGCAGGGGCTGGGCTGGAATTGCCAGAGCAGCTGTGGCTGCCCCTGGAGCCCTGGCAGTGCCCAAGGCCAGGCTGGACATTGGGGCTGGCAGCACCTGGCACAGTGGGAGGTGTCCCTGCCATGGCAGGGGTGGCACTGGGAGGGGGTTTCAGGTCCCTTCCAGCCCAAACCACTCCACGGCTCAATGACACAGCCTGGCACTCCCCCCAAGACATGGGGGCATCCCTCTCCCAGGAGGAGGCCCTGGAGCAGAAGGAAAAGCCCTGAACAACAAACCCTGGCAGAGCTGAGTGGTTGCACAGCCTCACCCCAGGGCCAGGGCAGCCTCTGCTCAGCTCCCAGGACAATTCCAAACCCAGCTCCTCCTCAGGACTCTGTTCCAGTACTTCCACAACCTCTCCAGCTACAGCCCCTCAGTGTCAGGCTCACTCTGGGGACACAGGGTGGGTCCCTCTGCCTCCTCCAGCCCCAGGAGCTGCTTCTCTGCTCCCTGTTCTGCTCTCTGCTCTCTGTGTTATCTGCTCTCTGTTCTCAGCTGTTGAACACAGAGGGCTCTCAGTGCCCACCCTGCCTGGGGACAGCAGGGGACAGTGGCCAGGTCCCAGCAGCCACCAGTGCATGGTCAGTTGTGTGTCCACCTCGATGGCAGGCAGGAGAGATCCCTGATCTGTGTGTGGTGCCTTATCTCAGTGCTCCATGGCTGCAGCTCCTCCTTATCTCAGCAGCCACTGAAAGCCCCAGCAGGGCCTGCTGCACACAGGACTTGGGGGCAGCCCTGGGGCTGTGGACAGGGGATTTTATCTCTATTTGTGGCAGGTTTGGGGCTGTGGAAAGGGGATTTTATCTCTATTTGTGGCAGCTCTGGGGCTGTGGAAAGGGGATTTTATCTCTGTTTTTCCAGCAGGCTCAGGGCTTAAGGCCTGGCCCCAGAGCAGGAGATAAGCAGCAGAACTCCCCTGGCACCTGCACATCCACAGGGTCCAGGTTTCAGCTGGGTGACCTCAAGCCAAGGTGAGCCCGGATCTGAGCTGGGCAGTGACATTAATGGCAGGGACACACAGCTCCTGCTCACTGCCCATGGGACAGGAGTGTGGTTTTACTCCCGACAGGGATTTTTTCCACTCCAGGGTACGATGCCCAAGGCAGCTCCTTTGCAAGGCTGCTCCTCAGCTCTGGTTGGCACCCGAGGCTCTCTGATGATAAAATCCCATTTCCTGCAGTCCTGAGCAGGGAATTCTCACCGTGGTCTGGGGACAGGAAAAATTTCTGCTGAAAGGGAGAAAAACCATCCCTGGGGGTCTGAGCCCCCGGGCTGCAGCCAGGGCTGGCACAGAGCTTTGGTCCTTCCTGCCGCCAGCAGTGATCCTGGCTGGGGGCTCTGAGGTGTCTGGGGTCACTCTGGGCTGCAGCCAGGGCAGTGAGGGACCCCTGCCCCCTCTGCCCCGCTCCCCCTGCAGCTCTCAGGCCACGTTCCCTGCACACCTTGTTTGGCAGTTTGGCATTTCCATCGTCTCAGAATGAGCAGCAGGCAGGTTTCACACTGCTGGAGCAGCCCCACAGAGCAGCCAGGAGCTCTGGCAGTGACTGCACTCAGTATTTCATTGCCTCTGCTGTGCCATGGGAGCTGTTTGTGCATCTCAAGTAAATCCTGCCCCTGCTCCTGGGGGAGAAAGGCACAAAAGGGCTCTGGGGGCAGAACCCAGCTGCTCCAAGGTACAGAATCATGGAATTGCTGGAGTCACTCCATCTCTGCTGGAGCTCTGATCCCTGTGTTTGGAGGCAGAGGGAACCCTGGTGTTTGTCAGGAGCAATTTTAATCCTGCAGGTGGGTTTTGGGTAATTTTTTTTTTTTAGGCAAACGACCTCATTTTGTGTAGAAGCAGCACATCCACGATATTTGCTGGATATCAGCAGGTCTGGTGTGGTGCTCTCAGCATCCCAAACCCCTGAGCAGTGCTGGTGTCCCAGGACACAAAGCTGGCAAAGAGCAGACTCAGATCTCCAGGGTTGGGCAGTGTGTGCAGAGACCCTGGCTCCTGACCCCACTCCCTGATTCCTGACCCCTCTCTGATTCCTGATCCCTCCCTGGTTCCTGAGCCCTCCCTGGTTCCTGGTTCCTCCCTGGTTCCTGACCCCTCCCTGGTTCCTGACCCCTCCCTGATTCCTGACCCCTCCCTGGTTCCTGGTTCCTCCCTGGTTCCTGACCCCTCCCTGGTTCCTGGCCCCTCCCTGGTTCCTGGTTCCTCCCGCAGCTCCTGTTCTCCTTCCAGAAGCAGCCCAGGGACAGAACCAGCCAAAGGAGTGACTGCAGTGCAGGGAGGGAGAGGGGACCAGCTGGGTTCCATGCCTTGGGATCTCCTGGGATTGGGACACTTCCAGAAGCTTCCCTGCCCTGCTGCCTCAGCTTCCAGATGTTTCCAGCTGTGAGGGTTGAGTAGGACCTGGGAAAACACAGGGAGTGTCCAACAGATGGGACTCTCTGGGGTGAGTGGTGGGAGATTTTCCAGCCTGAACCATTCCAGGATTCTGTGATCTGTGTGCATTCCCTGAGCTTCCTGCACAGCATTTGCTGCTCCAGCTGCTTCCTTTGTCTGTCCCTCTGCCTGTCCCACCTGTGTCGTTCCCCCTTCAGGGGGATCATCTGTGGATCCCTGCAGCTCCCAGGGCTGCCCAGAGAGAGACCAGGTGAGCCCCAGCCCCGCCTGCTCGAGGTGTTCCATCAGCCTGATGCACATCCCAAGCCTCCAGCAGAACGTAGCGGCCAGGGAGCCATCAAAATGATGGAAAGGTTTGGAGAATTGGGCCTGGGAGAGCCAGGCAGGCCCGGGCTGCAGGGGAGATGGCTCTGTGGAGACAGCAGAGCTCTTCGCAGCTGCAGAAGAGGCTGTGCCGGGGCAAGTGGGGAGGAATTATCCCCATCAGTCACTGCCAGCGTGAGCAGGAGCAGGCTGGGGCTGCACAGGGAAAGTGCAGCTTAAGTGCTAAAGAAACATTTTCACTCTGAGCAAAACAGAGAGATTTCAAATGGGTGAATCACAGAATATCTGGAGTTGGAAGGGACCCGAAAGGAACCTCCAGTCCATGCTCCATTTGCTGCACCGTCCACAGGGGATTCTGGAGGAGTTTTGGGCCAGCAGCTGCAAAAGCCGCATTGCAAACCCCAGCCCAGCCGGGCATTAACTCCTGGATGCAGCTGAGCAAAGCTGACAAATTCCATTTCCAGTTCCCCTGTCAGGCCCCCCTCTCCATGCACCGGGAAATTGGTGCCATTAGTGAGGAAACAATGGGAGCACTTGGGCCAGTTGGAAAAGCAACTCCTTTAACCCGTGTCCTAAAGGAACACTTCACTCCTGTCTCCAGATCCGAGGGACACCTGTGCTCCCAGAGAGGCAGCACAGTCCTGCAGAGCCTCTGTGTTTCCCCTGGAATAAAGAATTATGCCACGATGAAGTATTTCTGTGAGGGAATGTGCTCCTTGCATAGTTATTAATTCATTACTGGCCGTAGCCAAACTCACTCCTCTACTAAGTCATCTATTAAATGAGCCAAATGAAATTTATTAACACAGCATTGATCATTTAAGTCTTTTAGCATAAAGCATAATGGAACAGAAGCAGAAGTAATAATTCCCTGCCTGGCTTCTGGTTCGTGTCTCATGCTCGGGGTCCCGTGTTAGGGCTCCGATTGTCCCCGGAGCTCCCTCCCGAGCAGGAATGTCACAGCAGCAGGGCGGGAGGGACCCTCTGCCTTTGATCAGAGCTTCCCTTTGGGCTCGGCCTGCAGTGACTGGAAATCGAGCGGAAAACCAGAAGCGACCTTTCAGGCAGCCGCGAGGAGCGCCCTGCCCGGAGCGAGGGCAGTACTCACCCTCGGAAAATGAATCTGGGCTGGGGCTGCGGTGGCGCTCCTGCCCCGCACCGCTCCTGCCCCGGCCCCGCTCCTGCCCCGCACCGCTCCGGCCCCGCACCGCTCCTGCCCCGGCCCCGGCACCGCTCCGGCCCCGCACCGCTCCTGCCCCGCACCGCTCCTGCCCCGCACCGCTCCTGCCCCGCACCGCTCCTGCCCCGGCCCCGCTCCTGCCCCGCACCGCTCCTGCTCCGGTCCCGCTCCGGCCCCGGAACCGCTCCTGCCCCGGCCCCGCACCGCTCCTGCCCGGCACCGCTCCTGCCCCGGCACCGCTCCGGCCCCGGCCCCGCTCCTGCCCCGCACCGCTCCTGCCCCGCACCGCTCCTGCCCCGGCCCCGCTCCTGCCCCGCACCGCTCCTGCCCCGCACCGCTCCGGCCCCGGCCCCGCTCCTGCCCGGCACCGCTCCTGCCCCGCACCGCTCCTGCCCCGCACCGCTCCGGCACCGCTCCGGCCCCCCGCTCCTGCCCCGGCACCGCTCCTGCCCCGGCACCGCTCCGGCCCCGCACCGCTCCGGCCCCGGCCCCGCTCCTGCCCCGGCCCCGCTCCTGCCCCGGCACCGCTCCGGCCCCGGCCCCGCTCCTGCCCCGGCCCCGCTCCTGCCCCGGCCCCGCTCCTGCCCCGCACCGCTCCTGCTCCTGCCCCTGCCGCGGGGCTCAGCCGGGGCTGCCTGCGGAGAGCTGGGGAGTGAGCAGAGCACGGAGCCTGGCTGTCACTGTCACTGTCCCTGTCACTGTCACTGCCCTGGGCAAGTCCTGGCAGGGCACAGAGCCCGGGCTGTCACTGTCACTGTCACTGCCCAGGGCAGGTCCTGCCGCCTCTAGAGGTGTGCCAGGGTCACTTCTTGGAAGGAAACCTCGTCCCACAGGAAATTGTGCAATCACCGGTTTGCACAGGCAGACTCGGCCTTTACAAAGCTCTGGTCATTTATGGTCACCAAGCCCACCAAGTTTGTTCCTGCTGGGGATAATTCGGCTTTTAGGCAGACAGGGATTTCTGAGGGGTTTCTAATTCTGAACTGGATGGGGAAGTGCTGCTCCATGTCCCTCCTGCTGCCCCCTAAATCCAGCAGAAATCAGGAATCTCTCTCTGAGGTGAGGCAGAGCTGTGCAGACCAAAGGCTCTCTCCTTTGAGAGCCCTGTGGACCTGGATGCTTGTGAGAATCCCAACAGCATCCAGACCTTCCCCATTTCCCATTTCTCAACAGCATCCAAACCTCACCCATTTCCTGCCTCAAATGACAGACAGGGCCCAACGTGCTGACCCAGGCCACAGATACTCCAAGTTACTCATGAAATTAAACAGGAGTTAAGCGTTGAGGGTCTAAACTACATAAGGAGGGACTCCCAAGGTGCAGCCAGCAGAGAGGGGAGCACAGACAGGATCCTGGCTGCCCTGCTGTCTTCAATTCAGGATGGGGACAGAGAGCAAAGAGGGGACAGTTCAGAGCTGGGGCTGCACCATTCGAGCTTGTCTTGAATCTGAGCTGGAGGGGGAAGAGGAGGGACAAACCCTGAGCATTCAAGGACAAAACCACCAAGGAATGCCTGGTTCTGCCAGCACGGCCTGGGAGCCTCTCCTGCCCTCCCCACACCCAGAGCATCATCAGCCACCCCCAGGGCTCGATTCCAAACGAGCCCCAGCCCCAGCTGAGAAGGGTTTGCATTCCCCAAGAAGGGTTTTGCATTCCTTGAGAAGGGGTTTGCATTCCCTGAGAAGGGGTTTGTCTTTCCTGGTGTGTTCCTGGAGTGAAACAAAGCCGAGCTGGGATTTCTATGCCAGGAGCTCTGAGCCCTGTGTGGGATTCCATCCTAACCCCAGCCCCTCTGCTGCCCTGTGCTCCAGTGTCATTTACTGGCATTCCACAGGGCACAAAGCACTGGAGAAGAGCTCCTTTAAACAGAGCCCATCTGCTCCATCTCCATCCAGGGGGATCAGTGCTGCTCAGGCCATCTCCTGTTCCTGCTGGGGGCACTGCACCTCCGCGGCCCCTCCCTGTCCCCTCAGGTCCCGCTGTCACACGTGCTGCTGTCCCAAGCTGTGCCTGTGACACTCAAACCAGCTCCTCGCAGCAGCTGCTGGAGGATTTTGCATTTGCTGCAGGAAGGGGCTGTCAGAGCTCACCGTGGGCAGGCACGGGTTTCCATTTCACCTCAGTGCAGCTCATGAAAGTCTGGAGCCTGAAACAGGCATTGATTTTTTCATGGCGTGTCTGGCTTTGCTTTTGCTATGGGATCATGGCTTGCAAAAGTTGACTAGAAATTGAAATATTTCTTGTAAGTGGATTTATAAATCCAAGCCTTTTAGGAGTTGGCTGCTGTTATTGCTGCCGGATTTACTGATGACTTTGTTTTTTAAAAATAAGATGTTTAAACAGACACTGACCCTTTTTCTCTTTTTTTTTTTTTTAATTTTAATCATGGCACAGCTTTTCTACTTTTTCGGTCAAACTTTTCAGTGAAGACATTTGATTAATAAATCAAAAAGGTCTGCAAGTGTGGATATGTGTGGAGTATCCCAGGTTTCACTAAAATTTGCAAAAGTTAAGGGGGAAAAAGGTCTCTGGCTAAATCTCCATTTAGCCATCAAGATAAATGACAGATTTCAGCTGTGCAGGGGCTGAGCTCTCCCAGACTCCAAAGCCAAGGCCTGAAGTCACTCCCTCATCCTCTCCCTGTGCCTTTCTGCTCTAAACACCAAATCTTCTGCCTTTGTCACTGCACCTGTGACAGGAGAATTGCAGGGAGGCTTTTCTTGAGAATGCTGCCAAGCCACACAATAATCAGGAAATCAGTTCTGAGAGTGAGAGTTCCTTCTCCTGAGCAGTGGGCTCCGGAGTGGGAAAGCTTCTCTGGTGGTTTTGGGGTGAAATAAAAACACATTGACAGGGTTTCTTTGCAGTCATGACGTGACAGAGATAGTCCATTACCTGGAAAACCTGCTTTGCCACCCAGCTACTGAAAACAGCTCCCGTGGTTTTATTCCAAGGTCAGGAATTCACCAGCGAGTGCAGAGAGGTTTGTGTTCACCCTCAGTGGGAAAAGATTGGATGTGAACAATTCCAGAGCATTCCCTGAGCTCCAAATGGGCAGATTTAGGCAAAGAGCAGCTTCCTGAGCCACAATTGCTGCAGGAAAGCAGGATGGGTGGGATCAGGATCCTCTGCCTCCCTCCATGCACTCAGAAATCCCAAATTCCAGCCGGGTGTTGTGCAAGACAGGCAGGGCTGGGGCAGCGTGGGAGGGATGGCAGCTTGTGCTCAACCATCACAGCTGAGTGCATCTGGGGTGGGATCAGCAGGGCTGGAATTGGCAGGGCTGGATGGAATAAGGGCAGGGAAGCTCCTTGACCTCCAAGCCTTGATCTCCAGGTGGGTGGTTCATCCTCAACCCCTCCCTGTCCGGGCTCTGCTCAGGACAGGATGAAGTTGGTTTTGCAGTGATACAGAATTGTGAGGAGCTGCTGAGTCCCCCAAAGGCAGGACAAGTTAAAAGGCTGGGCACAGATCCCTGGGCCAGGGACAGCACCCAGGGAGCAGCTGGAGCTGGGCCAGGGCAGCTCAGGCTGAGATCAGGGCAAGGTTCTTCCCCCAGAGGGTGCTGGCACTGCCCAGGCTGCCCAGGGAATGGGCACGGCCCCGAGGCTGCCAGAGCTCCAGGGATGCCCAGGGTGGGGTTGCTGGGGGCTCTGGGCAGGGCCAGGGTTGGATCCATGATCCTGTGGGTCCCTCCTGCTCAGGATATTCCATAATTCTGTCATTGCTGGGGAACTGTTGGTGGCTCCCAGTCACAGACCCAGAACATCCCTCCAGGTCTCAGTGACTCTGGGCAGAGCTGATGATTTCTCCCAGCAGACTCTGCCCTGGGGAAAGTTTGGGATGGCAGCACTGAACTGCAGGACTTGTCCCCCCATCCTGAAGGAGGGAACTCTGTCCCTTCCCCATCCTGGCTGCTGGAATTGTAAATCCATCAGGGTGTCATACTGCAAACTGCAGCTTTGGACATACAGAGCTAAAGATGCTTCTGGCCTCCAGCGCATTCCCCTGGATCCTCCAGTTAAACTGTCCCACCTGCCAATTAACACTGCAATTAGAGCAGTTTCCATGCAGGGCTGTGTTAAATGCATGGAGCTTTTTTCCCCTTTATGGATGTCTTCTGCCTGGTCCTTTCTTTCCATCTCGAGAATGGATTAAAAGATGCCTCTTAAGAAGCTGGAACAAGTTTCCCAGGCTAATGCAGCCCCAGCCAAGTTGTGCTTTCATCAAGGCATTTTAGTCGTCGCTGCAACATCTTTTAGGCTTATTAAATCAGCCTCGTCTCCTGAGGGAGGTTTTAAATGGGGTAAAATACCATATTAAGCAGTCCAGGAACTCATTTGATTTAATTTCATTTGTATTTAGTTTTTTCCTTTGTCTCCTCTTCAAGAAAGCAGAAAGAACAATTTGAAGGTATTGGAAAGATGCCTCCTTTTTAACCTTTTGGTGATACAATAATTCAGTTAAGCTGTAATAATCTGCCTCTTGCAGTACTCATAATAATCCATCCTCCCTTCTACCTTTTTCCTTCTGCGTTTACCCCACCAGTGGAGCAGCCCAGAGCTGGGTGGTGACCCTCATTCCTAAACATTCCTGAACTTGTGCAGAGGACAGTGGGGAACACTCAGCAAAATGCTGTGGCTGCCCCTGGATCCCTGGCAGTGCCCAAGGCCAGGCTAGAATGCCCTGGGACAGTGGAAGGTGTCCCTGCCCATGGCAGGGGGTGGCACTGGATGGGCTTTCAGGTCCCTGCCAACCCAAACCACTCGAGGACTCCAGTTCCACCAGGCACGTTCTGGGTCCTGTCTGCAGGAAAAGCACTCCGGGAGGGATCAGAGCCTGCTGACCTGGAAATGACAAATGAGGGTGGTTCCTGAGGCTTGTGGATGGGTCAGCACAGCCTGAACAGTGGAAAACTCAGAACTGGGGACATCCGTCCCTGAGGACGTCCTGCTGCCTCCTCCCTGCAGTCCTTGAGTTGCCATCCAGCTGCTCGAGTGAGTGCCTCATCAGAATTAAAAGGGGTTGATGGTGCTTATCTGCATTTCATGCAAATCAGCCCAAAGCCCGGGCCTGGCAGCTTTCCAGCTCCCATCAGGAGTCTCTGCCTCTCTCCAGGCTCACAGCAGCCCCTTGGTGGGCTCAGAGATCTGTCATCTGCACACGTGGCTCTGATGGTTCCCGGCTTTTTGGCACCAGAGCGCCTGAACTCGGGTCAGGGGGCAGGATCCTGAAGAAGAATGAGCTGAACTGCACTGTTGTGCCCTGGACAGGACTCAGCTTCTCTGAAAGACCAGAAGCTTCTGTTCCTGGGCCACGTGGCCCTGGACAAGCAGTCTGTCCTCAATCCCAAACCTCAAAATCTCCCTGCTCCGCTCCCGGACCTGTCCTGCAGTGGCACCTGTGGGTGTCCCTCGTGCTGTGGGGTCCCCGTGATCCTCCCAGCCTGTTCCAGCCCTTCTGAGGAGCAGGACAAACAAATGCGTGAGGCTGTGGTTTAAAAAGCAGGAAAAAGCACATGCTGCTCCAAAATCCCTGCCCACATCACCTGCTGCCCCGTGCCTCGGTTTCCCCAGGTTTTGCCGATTTAAGCTCCATGTTTGCTCTCCCCCCTTGCTGGTCCGTGCAGTGCCAAGTACAGAAGGTGCCCGACTCTGCTCCAAGCTCGGAGCTGTCTCCAGCAGCAGCAGCTCCTCCGTGCCAGGATTTAATTGCCAGATCCCGGCGGTTTCTCCGCACACCCCGGCAGAAGGCGGCGGATGGCGCTGACCCCTCCTGCTCCCTCGTTCTGCCTGGCAGACTCTTTTCAATTACCTTCTCCCCATGTTGCTGTTTACATTCTGCACTCACATCTTCCACCGTGTTCCCCATCACCTTCCCGCAGCCCGAGCGCCTCCTAATCTGAAGTGTATTTCGGTATTTCAGCCTTATCTCTATCAAAGCGGAAGGGTAGGGGAGTCATCCTCATTCCCGGATCTTGGAGGAGCCGCAGCCAGCAGCGCTCGGCTCAGCTTTCACCGCACTTTGAGTAACTCGCAGACGATTCTCCTGTCAAGAGCACTGAGGACAAAATGAAACGTTCTCTTTTTTTTTTTTTTTTTTCCCAAGGCTGCCCGTTAATCTCTTCTCGACAATGATTGTGTGTCATGTTTCATTCTGGCTGTCACCGAGTTCACTCTGTCCCCGTCCCAGAGCCAACCTGCGGGATTTGAGAGCCGGGATGTGGCTGCTGGTGGGAGCAGGACCCAGGGCAAGACCCTGGGCTGGTGGGGTTTGCTGAACAAATTGGGCTGGTCTCCAGCTGGACCAGTGCAAACTGGGGCTGGGATTGCTCTGCTGGGAGGAAGTATTTTGGAATTCTGTAGGAAGGAGCAGCAGTGCAGTTGGTGTTGAGCAAACTGCTGGCTGAGGGTTCAGGAGGGACCTCAGGGAGCCATGAAAATCAGATGGGCTCCTCTCTTCTTCCTGGCTGGCCTGGGAAACTCCCCAGATTCAGCCATTCTCCCCTTGGCCGAATGGTTTGTGAGCAATAAATCCCTGAGGCCCTCAGTGACTCCCCCCAGACACAGCCAGGACAGGGGACTGGGCTCAGAGCAGCCATTTCCACTGGAAAGCAGAGTGAGGCTTTAAGTCCTTTTCTTCCATCCTCAGGCTTTGTTGTTTTTCCCCAGATCCACAGGGTTCTGTTTATTGTCACCTGGAACATTTGCTGAGAGTTTGATATTGATCAGAGTCGGAGTGGAGAAAGGCACTGCAAACAAAGCCCTGCTGACAGTGAGGTCTCACTTCTCTCCCAGCAATAAAAGAGAGGTGCCAGAGAGCCTGGAGAGGCAGTACAGACACCCCAGCTGGAATTACTGCTATTGGAGTGATCACTGCACAGACCCAGTTAGCACTGGAGCAGCAACATTTGCATAAAAACTACAAGCACAAAAATGCTCTGAAATGACAAATACAAGGGAACTGTATCGGATTTGCATTAAATTAGTGACTGTGTGTGAGATGCCATTTAAATGGCAGGTGACTCGAAAATTTCTCTCCCTTTTAGTGGAAGAGACTGAAATGTTCATTTTCATGGTAAACAGTAACTGCACATTGATTTGGAGCTTGAAAGCATCACCACAAATAGCTTTCTCAGGGAGTGGGGTTGGAGCACAGAAATCACAGCACTGCCTTGCCCTGCACAGCTCTGCAACTCGGCAGCACAGCTTGAGTTTCTGTCATACACTTGGTAAAAAACCTGCAGTGACAACAACAAGAAACCCAAAGCCCCCCTGAACCTGGGGGGGGGGCAAACAATTCCCTGCGATTATCAGGGAGAGGGATCTGATGGATTATTGCACACCAGGGCCGTGAGTGAGGAGGAGCAGCAGGGCCTGCAGGGAGCTGGAGGTGCCCAATGGCTGCTCCCTGGCAGCACCTGGGAGTTCCAGGGCAGAGGGATGGGATCGGGGTTTGCCCTGCAGCTTCTGGGTCCCATTTTTGATGGGCAGCCAAGTGAGATCCCAGGCTTGGATTGGTGCTGTCCATCAGCCCCTGGCTGTAGGAGCCCCGGCCTGTTGGGGCTCTCAGTGGCCCCAAACTCAGCACAGAGCCTGGGTTCAGCCCTTTTGCCCTCTGGATCCTCTCCCATCCCACTGGCGTGCCTGGGTGGGACTGAGCTGCTGGCTGGGGTTAAACCTCACAGGGAGGCTTCAAGTGAGAGCTCTTCAGAGTTACCCTCTGGCTGAAAGAATTCTTCTAACACATCTGAATGGGGCTATTTGGGGATGAAAAATGTCAGTTCTTTCCCAAAACAGGCCCATTTGGAGCTGTAACTTGGCAGTGCCAGAGCAGAAGAAAGACTTTTCTCCCCAGGTTTTGCTGTGGTCACAGGTTGATAACTTGCTCAGGTTCAGTCCAGCAGTATCATTTTCAAGGAATTGTTTGAATGGCTTTAATGTTCCATGAATCAAAAGAAGAAATTCCACTCCTGGTAATTAGGATGGAATGGGTAATTATTTCTCTCTGGAGAAAACTGAGCTTTCCAGTGCCTTTGTTCTCTCCAGCACAGGAGCAGCCCCAGGTTGTACCCACCAATGCTTGCACATATTTATTGGTGTCCCCCCAGCAGGAGCAGAATCCCTTGGAAAACTGAGCCCACCTAAGGAGAGGAGGGAAACAGGAGCTGGTGTGAGCAGAGAACCCTCAGCTGCTCTGCTCTGCCCCACTCCCACACCTTGCTCCAAGTGCCTGACAAATTTAAGATCAACAAGAAGGAACACCCAGGGCATTGGGGCCATTTGGAAACGTGGCCCTGAAACCTGCCCTGAGAGGCAAAACCTGCCGGGGCCCCTTGGCTGGGGATCAGAGGTGCCAATGGAACCTGAAATCCCCAGGAACTTTCCCAGCTGCTGTTCCCAAGTGTCAGGGACACGAGTGGCAGGGCCGGGCTCTCCCTCACTCGCTCCTGTCTGTGACCCCGGGCTGCCAGCCCTGCCCCTGCCCCTGCTGTCAATCACACGTCAGCCACACGTCAGTCACACCTCAGTCCCCGCTGATTGGGCTCACATCAGAGCCGTGTTTTGACAAAAGATGGGGAGGGAGCGGCTGTCAAAGCCCTGAAGGCGAGGGGAAAGGCAGAGAGCTGAGCTGCGGAGAGAACTGGGGGATTTGTTATCCAGGGAAGTGATGGGACCTTGTGGGACAGGCAGACCTGGGAGCTGCAGCCACAGAGCTGTGGGGAGATTTGGGGTGGAGCTGGTGCTGCTTCAGGAGGTGCAGGAGAGGGTTTTGGGTGGCTTCAGAATAAAGCAGAGCACAAGGTCTGAGCAGGGGGGAAGGAAGAAAAATCCCAGAATTATGGAATATCCTGAGTGGGGAGAGACCCACAGGATCATCAAGTCCAGCCCCTGTCCCTGCCCAGACCCCCCAACTGATGCCTCAGGTTTTAGTTTTTCTATTTTCCAGATATTTTTTTTTTCACTTCTGCTTTAGTGTGTAAGTCTAGGCTTCATATTATGGGATGGTGAGCGCTCTTCACAGAGCAGAGAGACGAAACAATTCCTGCTCTAGATGGGAACCAAGGACAAATGATCCAAATCTCAGGCTCAAGAGTACAAACAACATGGACTGAAGAGAGAAAAACAAGAAGGATGGAACTTCATGGGCTAAAGCTGTAATTGGACAATTAACTCCAATATGCAAATGGACCAGAACTGATAAAAGTGAGAGATCCTGTGACTGGTTGTGCATTTTGGGGCCATTTTGGGTTGTGCTGCCCAAGGTGGATCCATTGAGATGTCTTAATAAATCCCTACGTTATTCTTTAGCTCTGTCTAGTCTCTGTTCTAGGTCAGCCTACACAAGGCATCAGGTTTTGCTGGCCACAAAGGAACAAAAGACCCCCAACGACCCCACCCTGGGCATCCCTGGAGCTCTGGCAGCCTCGGGGCCGTGCCCATTCCCTGGGCAGCCTGGGCAGTGCCAGCACCCTCTGGGGGAAGAACCTTGCCCTGAGCTCAGCCTGAGCTGCCCTGGCCCAGCTCAGCCATTCCCTGCTGAATGGTGCAGGAAATTCCCCATCCCACTCCCCCTGCAGACTCTGCTCTCAGGGGATGGGAGGGTGCTGTGGTGTTTGTGGGATCCACCCCAGCATGGGGATCCCTGAGCTGCTGGAAGTCTCTCATTTAACTTGGATGTCACCAGAGCCCCAGATCCACCTGGGAAATGAGAGCTCCCAAAATACTTTATGTAAACTAGAAGAACCCAATACAGATCTTATATCAAGTTTGGAGTCAGGATTTTCCTCCTCCAAGGGAATTTTAAGCCTTTGTAGGAATTATTTTGCCCATTCTTCAAATCCAGGTGAAGCTGTCCCTGCCCAGGGCAGGGGGGAGGGACTGGATGCCTCTGAAGGTCCCTTCCAACCCAGCCCATTCTGTGATTTTATAATTCTCCTGAGAGATTTCACAATTTCTCATTCATTTTCTTTGATTCTGGGATGGGACTTTTCCCCCCTCTAAAATTCTGAGCAGATGGAAAAGCTTTGGGGATCACGTAAACCTCTTGGGTTTAATGACTGAAATGTCTCCCACCTGTTCTACTTTTTAAAACTGAATAGAATTTTAATACCAATGGGGGGAAAAAAAAGCTAAAATGAAAAATCATTTCAAAAGGAAAATCAAAACAGTTCCACTCTGTCGCTTTTTTTTTTCCCCTCAAATAAAACATGATTGAAGTCAACATGTTCCTGAGCAACATCTCACTCATCAAAAGTGGCATTTACTGACAGAACAACGTTTTCTCCCTGAAATGAGCTCTCAGTTTGGGATCCCGGGATAATGACATTAAATGTGAGTCCTTGGTGGCTCTGACTGTGGAGAGGAGACACAAATGATAGTGTGGGCCAGTGATTATTCTCGTCTCCTCCACTACAACAAAATAACCCACAATCATCCGGTGGAGTTTCTGCTCCACGGCCTCCCCAGCACAGAGGCACAATTAGAGAGCTGGGGCTGCCTCCTGAAAACAGGGGCAATGAACCACAGCATTGAACAAAGAGAGGTGCCAGCAAGAGCTAAGAGACAACACTTTTCTTGGTTCAATGGCCACATGGAAGAAAAAATACATTTTGAGTTAACCTGAATTGAAATTTTTTCAATTTTTCCAGTCAAGCAAAAAGTTGAAAAAAAAATTAATGGCAGATTGCTTTTTGTTTCAGCCTCTTTTTATTTTCTGTTCCATTACTTTTCCAGCTCCTTTCAGTGGAAGTTTCAGAGCTTGTTTCATCACTCCCAGCCTACAGGTTTGCAGTGGGGGAAAAACAAGTTTTGCCCAAAGTGATTTTGCCAGGTGGTGGAGATTTGGCTGGGTCTCGCAGAGGTGGGAATGGTCTGTGCTCAGAGGACAGGGGGGGTCCCTCTCAGCTGAGAGCTGGTCCCACATCCCTGGTGGGACCCCATTTGCTCCTGACTTGGCACTGCTGCTCCCAGGGGGATCCCTGCAGACAATTAATTGAGGAAAAAACTCTCAGTTCTGATTATTGGGGCTCTCCATGAGGTGGTTGGGTTTGGTAACGTCTCCGAATGGGAGCAGACCAGAGCAGGCCTCAGGGAATTCTTTCCCACTCCTGTGGTTTGTTCTTGTGCCAAAACTGCAGATTTCCTTACACCAAAATGTTTGGTCAATCCATATTGATGTCCCTGAGTCTGCCACTTTAAAATATTCCAGAGCATTTAGGAATTCAGTGTTCTCAGAGCTTTGCTTCTTCCAGTTTCCTTTCAGAAATTGCTTCACATTTTCCTAATCTGTCATCAAAAGATGAGGATGCAAAACAAAACATCGCATTTCCAGATCACCACGAACCACATTAAATTCAAGATTTTGAGAGTACCATGTGTGGTGCAAAAAAAAAAAAAGTGGATGAAACCCTTCTTTAGATTCTGCTTCTGCTTTTCCTGAAGTTATGGGACACCCACACAGCCAAATTCAAAACCTGTTTTGCACCCAGATCCAGCTGTGGGAATGGGCAGGAGGAGCTGGATTTGGGTTGCTCTCTTTAATCCTACATCTGCCCCCAGCCTAAAACTGCTGCTGGGAGAAAAACAAAAAACCAACCCCAAACCACCTGGACTTGCCTGTCAGTAAATCCATCTTTTCAAACTCTCCTCAGCACCCTCCCTCCCAAATCTTCCCAGCCCTCCCCTTTCTGAACGTGGTGTTCCTTAGGGTGCAGAATTATCCGAGTTCCATCCAGAATTTAAATCAAGACCTCCCGCCGGTGTCCCTTGATGGGCTGGTGACATTTCCAGGGGAAACTCAGCTGCGCAGCAGGGCAGAGCCCCCACTGCTCCCTGCCAGGCTGAGTGAGGTCCTCACTGCTTCCAGAACAGCCTGACCGGAGCCTTACCCTGCCCGCCGAGGGGAAGGGGAGGGATAACAGGATTAGAACAGCTCCACCAAATAAATAATGAAAATACACAAAATGTGCTCTAAGGGCATCTGTGGGGCAGAGGAGCCCCAGGCCTTCAGTGCTGGCCTCCTGCAAGGAGCAGGGCAGGCTGGAAGTTTGGGGTTGGCCTGGCAGATGGTTCTGGGCTCCTCTGGGAATCCCCTGCCCAAAATCGGGCTGGAAAAGTGAGGGATGAGCTCTGAGCCAGTCACTCCCTGCAGAGAGGGAAGAGGAACTGAGACCTCCAAGGATTGATTCCTCTCCTCTCATTACAGTCAAAACCTTTCCCAGACAACCTGGAACTGCCATAAAATGATAAATATCATGTTTATTTAAAAGCCAGTGTTTTCTGAGGAAGTTGGGCTTGGGCTTAGGGAATGAGGCCCGGGACTCCTCAGACATGAAGGTCCAGGTTTGCCTTGGACTGCGAGATAACAGTCAGGGTCTGGATGAAGGCTGGAGTTCAAAGCCAGGAATGGGAGACCCAAAAGACAAAACAATGAGGTGCAGACCTGCCTGAAAATTTGACTGAATAAACCTTGAGTCACTTGGCTGGGACATAATCAGGAATTATCTTGTTTTAATATTGTTCTTTAAGAAATCTGAGACCAGCAGCAGGAACTGTCAGCAGCCCTGCAAACACGGCCTGAAGGTGAAATGACTGTTTAGCCTGAAGAAGAGATGGTGAGATAACAACCTTCAAACAGGAGAAAGGAAAAGAAAAAGAGAGGAATTTATTCTTCCCGCCCCTGATGAAAAGTGAAGAAATGGGTTGAAATTGCAGCAGGAAGGATTCTGGTCTGACAGCAGCCAGGCTGTGTTTGAGGCTGTTTCTGGGAAGTGCTGAGCTGATTGTTCAGGTTAGGGGCAGAGCCTGCGCTGCTCAGGGAGGTGGCTCCAAGCCCTGCAGGGGTGGGATGGGCAGCATTTCCTGGCTTGAGGCAGAGGAGAGACCCTCTGATCCCCCAGAGCCTTTCCTGCCCCTTTCCTTTTTTGTGCAGTTTCAGTTCTGATGTCTCCCAGCTCTCCCAGGGAGTCCTGGATAAAGCTGCTGGACAAACCCAGCTCTTCCCTGTTTGTCAGAGCACAATCAGCATTTCAGGGTCATTTCCCAGTGCCTGAAACACCCGAGCCTTAAATACGGGTTCATTTAGGGTTCAGACTGCCATAAATGCAGCTGCCCCTCTTGTCGCCTGCCCAGGGGAGAGGTTTGTTGGCACTGAGAGCTCTGGTGCTCAGGCCCCCTGGTTCAGGTGGGATAAACCCCAGGAGTGCTGACCAGGCAGGGAGGGAGCTGCACCTCACTCCTGAGCTGCTCAGTCCTTTGGGGACAGGAGAAGGAGTTTCATTTTGCTTTGCAGACTTTAGCTTCATTCACTCTTTTCAGTTCCTAACGCAGCTGCAAATCACTGAAGAAAGAAACACGGCCAAAGGCTGTGGAGCTCTCCCAGCTCCAGAACTGTTCCCAGTCCAGGACACCTGTGGAATTCTAGGTGGGATCTGCCTCTCTCTAGGTCCTCACAGCCCCTCTCCTATAGAAACATAAAAAACTGAGAGCTGGGATCAGGGGATCCAGAGAAGATAAAAATCTGCTCCAGATCTTGGTATTTAGACCCTCAACTTCCAGAGAAAACTCTGGGAATGCCTGGTTTTAACTTCAGCTACAATATCACCAACCCCTATCCCAACAGCATGGGGTGAATTCTGTAGGATTGCCTGGGGTTTAAGATTTGAGATCCATGGGGATCTCTGCTATTTTCTGCCTTAATCTTTTAAGGCCATCAAGCCTCAAAATAAGAGCAATAAGACCACATGCACATGAACAACTCAAACTGGAAGGTTCCAAAGTAATGAAAATCCTGACCCCGTTCTGTGAAGTTGTTGAAGCTGTTCACTCCAGCTCTGTTGAGTCATTCTGGTTTGATGAAGTCAAACCCTCTCTCACTCAGCCTCTTACAGAGGCTTCACATCTGAAATTCCACGTGTCTCCAACAATAAAGGGATCCTGGAGAAGGGAAGTTGAAAAGGAAATGAAAACAAACCCCGAAAGTTGTAATGAGGCACTCTTGACTTATCAAAGCACTTTGACATCTTTGAAACAAAATGAGAACACAGAAACAAATGGTCCTAAAATTCTGTGACAGGGGAGTCGTCTGGAAGGTTTAATGATGGCAAAAGTGAGGAAACTTCTTAAAAAAGGCCAAGTTGGATGGGGCTTGGAGCAGCCTGGGATAGTGCAAGGTGTGGAATGGGATGGGGTTTAAGGTCATTCCAACCCAAACACTTTTAGGACTTTATGGATTCTCCATCAAAGTTCTCCAGACCAACAAAGACACTGAGATGTGACAAGGTGGCCCTCGAGGGGTGACACGAGTAGGGACAATCCATTGTGTCTGTAATGCAGCACAGACCCAGTCTGGGGAGACAGCACGGGCCAGAGGGAGCTGGGACACGAGGAAGGGAAGGTCAGAGGTTCCAGACATCAGGAAGGGACCAGGCTGAGCAAAAATCCATCTCCAGCATCTCCTGAGATGTCAGAAAAGGTTCTGGGAGCTCTGCCCACCCTGGAGCATCCCACTGCCAGCAGCGTGGCTTCTTCCCGGGACAGTGACAGGGACCGGGATCCTCATCCCACAAAACTCTCCTGGAAAGGCTTTCATGGGAAGATGGAGCCGAATGCTGGGAGCTATTAGCAGGCAATTAAAGCTAATGTGGCAGCTAGCAGAAAGATCCCAGACAGGCACTTCACTCCACTTTAATCTTTGAAAATGTTCACAGCTCTAATCAAGGAATAAAAGGGAAAATACGCAGAGATGTGCATATATATATATATATATATTAAAAATGTAAAAACATATATCAGAGCATTAACTTTCATTGTCAAATCACATCGGGAATTGCTGAATGAGGTAAATACGAGAAGCAATGTACAGACAATTGTCACAATCCTGCTTGTGGCTTTCATTTCCAAATGAGCCTCACACAACTCACCCCCACACAAACCACTCCGGGAGAGGGAAGGGAAGAAAATAGGAAGGTTTGAGATGGTGAATAAAATCACATAAAAGGCATAAAAATATGCAAGGAAGCAGGTGAGAGAGGGCTGGGGTTTAGCTGGGGGGTTGTTGGAGGGTTGATAGAATAATTAAAGACAGAATTGATAGAAAAATAAGGTAAATATACAGTATAGAATATTATAGAATATTACAGAATATAGAATAATATAGATTATAGAATAATATCGAATATCTAATATAGATTATAGAATAAAACAGATTATACAATAACACAGATTATAGAATAATATAGATTATAGAATAATGTAGATTATAGAATAATATACAACATTGAATAATGAAAGTTTAATATAAAAATGGGGGGACACATGGATAAAAGGGAGAAAAGGAGAATGTGTGTGGGAGGCATCTTCTCCAGCATTCTCTAACCAGGGGAGCACAGACTGCAGGGGAGGGAAGAGGGGGCAGTGCCCTCCTGCTGCCCCCAGAGCCAGTGGGACCAGGGTGGGCCCTGGCCTGGTCCCCCTGACCCCATCCCCATCCCTGACACTGCTGGTGCTGGCCCTGTCTGTGCCAGGGAACCAGGGAGGAGAGCAGCCTGTGCCTGCCAGCCCAGCGTGCCTGGCTCTGGGACTGTTTATGCAATTTTGGCATGATACTGCAGCTCAAGGCAAACAGAGTTTTCAGTGCTGAGAGCCATTCCCAGAGCTGGCTGCTCCCAGAACCTGGACGTGGGCAGTGAAACAGTCTCCATGCTCAGCTCATGGCCCCGGCGCTCTGGGCTTTGGCTTGGGCCACGTTTGCCCTCTGTACCTGGACTGAACTGAGGGAGCTGCTGTGTAGGCTCAGGCACAGAGCTGCAGGGAGCAGGGCGCTCCGGGAGATGTGGGGGAGCAGCCTGGGAGCCCCAGGAAGGAGCTGCCTGTTCCCCACCACACACCACCTGTGCCCAGAATGAACGGGCAGGAGTACCAGAGGCCAGCCCACATCAGAGCCAGGGGCACCAGGAGCTCCCTGGCGAGTCTCCAGCCCTCCCAGGAGAGCTGCAGCTCCTCCCAGCTCTCCCGAGCAGTGAGGGAGAGGCAGTTCCATTGAATCAGCACTTTGCAAATGTCAGTGGCAATTGGAATCAAAGCTGCGTGCCTGCAGCAGGCACAGCAGGGCTATAACAATAACAGGAATATTATTATGGAGTTAAGTGCCTGCATTAAACTCTGCCCTCCCAGGGCTCACCTGCTTGAGGAGTTTGGGTTTGTGGAGTCTGAGGCAGCAGTGCTGGAGTGTTGGGCAGGCCCTCAGGGAGCTGAGGACAGTGCTGAGCATCCTCTTGTTTATCTTCCATCACCATTCAGCACAATTAATTTGCCTTCTCCAGCCTGACCTTTCCCTCCCTGCACCACCCACCTTTCAGTTTCTCAGCCTGTGTGAACCTACTCCCAGCCCTGTAACAATGATTCCTCACAGCTTTGGGTAAAAATATCGGGTCCCTTCTGGATCACCCTCCACAACCCTCTGAGATTCACTGGAATGGGACATCTGTGGCCAGAATGCCTCTTCCTTCCTCCCTCTTTGTCCCTTCTGCCAGGGAAGGAGCAGCCCACAGATGGTGCCTTCTTTTCCCAGCCCAGCTCAGCCCATGGGCAGTGAGAGGTAGAAGAGAAAACCCACGAGATTCTGTTTGTTGGGATCCCCTTATTTATTAAAAATGCTTGGGGACACAAAGAGTATTTCTGGTTTCATGTACTCAGCAGGTTCAAAGTGTTTTGGCAAAGTAACAGACATGAAGCTGAAAACTCCTTTAGCTTTGCTGAAAGGAAACAGAATCCAAATAGAAAAAAAAGTGCTCAGCAAAAGGTGCAGAGAAATGTGGATCTGCAGTTTCCTGGTCTGGAGGAACAGAACCACCCTGGGCCCTCCTGCAGTCCCGTGTCCTGCCCAGCTGCAGGTGGCACAGGGAAGGAGGGGCTGATGTTGGAGCAGCAGCAGAGGCGTCCCTGCCCTGGGGCCAAGGCACTGCTGCTCAGGGAGGTTCAGTTCAGCACACAGCATTTGGTCCCCAGCAGTCACAGCTGATTTGAGAGATGCCGGGGGAAAATCATCCTTTGGTGTGGATGTGATGGCAGCAGGGCAGCCAGCCTGGGAGGGCTGCACAGGGAATGTGATCCCAGGGTTAAACTGCAGACCCACACTTGCCTGGATGGGAAAAGCAGCTGGAGTGGGAAGGGACCTGGAGCATCCTGCTGGCCTATGGACACATTGTGCCCAGGTGTTACCACACGGCAGGGCTGGCTCCTGTGCTGCTCTCCAGGCATCTGCAGGGCTCGATGAGCCCATCCTGCATCCATTCCCCAGCTCAGCCAGCTGCTGCTCCATGGAAATGTGCCCAGGAAAAGAGCAGCGAGGGAGGAAGCACCGAGGGGCTGCAGGAGAAGTGTAGGATAGATGAAGGCAGTGCAGAATGTAATCCTGTCTCCCAATGAGTTGCAGCCGGGGCCAATTACTAAAGATTAGGAACACCTGTAACTAACAAGAGCAAGTGCCATAAAAGAGTGAGATTAGCTGAAGGAGTCAGATGGCTGCTGCAAGGACTGAGAGGAGTCAGTGCACAGAGGAGCTGCTCTCAAAGAACATTAAGAAGGTATGAAACTCTGAAGCTATGGGATCCTTGCAGCATAATGATAATGGAACTATTGGGACTTATAAGACAACAGAGAAGGGAGCAGGATCCAGCTGGATGTCAGGAGCCAAAATAAGCCTCATGTTTTCCAGGCGGAGGAGCTGGCAGCGGAGGAGGGAGCCTTATTTACACCCCCAGGGGCTGGTGCCAGACTGCAGTGATGGCATGGCTGGGCACAAGACAGAGAATATCAACCCTGCATCCTCCAGAGATGGGAAGAGCAGAGGCCCATCAATCCCAGTCCCCAAGGCCAGGAGAGTTACTGCCTTGCTCACACACACACTCCCAATTGCTTTGCCAGTTTGGCTCCAGCCCTGCAGTGACTCAGAATGCAGCCACTCCATCACTGCTGAGCGGGGCTGTCAGTGCCTCCCACCAGCCTGGGCAAAGCCAAGCTCCAGCCCCAGATTGTCCCACCAGAGCCTCCTGCTCCTGCAGGGCCCAGGTCAGGCTGGCTGGGTTCCTCTGCAGGCAGTGGAGCAAGGGATGAGTTCCCCCAGGGAGTGACTGAGCCTTCTCTAACAAAGATGTTAGAGATTGTGGCTGAACTGCCCTTGGTGAGTCAGGATTTGCCAAAGAGCCAGCTCAGACCTGGGCCTGCATTCCAGCAGCTGGGATTGCTCTCCAAGTGATGGCAGGAATCCCCATGGAAGGAAACCTCATTTTCCTGGTTGCTTTGTGGCTCCTGCACTGACAATCCTAGAATCCATGGATTTTCTTGGCAGGTCTTCCATTATCTTCTCCTTCCCTGTGTCCCTCTCCTCTGCCATAACACAGCATTCCTTCTTCCCCAATCCTAAGCACAGTGTAACTCCTGTGGGATCAGCTTACACAAATCCTGGTGGATTCAACCCTCATAAAACAGCTTCTTGATATCAACTTATGGGAGCAGACTGCCCAAAGCCACCTCAGAGTGTGGAGAATGCCATGGACACAAATTTGCCTGTTTGTGTTATCTACAAGAACATTTTTTACTGCCCGAGAGCTGCAAAATCTACCAAAAAGTGAAGATTTGAGCTAAGGAAGCCCCAAAGTGCTGCTGTCCAAGGGATGCCTTCACTGCCTTCCACTCAGGGAAGGTCTCCTGAGCTCATTCAAGGCCACAGAAGCATCAGTGGTCCCCAAGGGCACAGAGGAGCCTTTCCTTGGACAAACCCTCCCCTGGCTCAGCAGCACAGCCCCGCTCCAGTGCCCAGGGAGCATGCTGGGGTTGGAATTTGCTGAGCAAGGCCTGTAAAAATTAACACATCTCACCATAGAGACATTGGGGGTGATTAGTGAGCAAAGGCAATGCAGGGGGTCGGAGGGAATATATTTGCTAAATTGGCAGCAGATAAAATGTTTGTTCCTGCTGGGAACAGTGAGGTTGGCAAACCCACCATGGGCCAGTGCCTTGGGTTAAGTGAGGAGGCCATGGCCCCATAAATTGTTCATCACCTCATCCAGGGGTGCAGCCTTGTAGCCTCTCTGGTCCAGTGAGCCCAGTAATGAAAGGCTTCAGAGCTGCCCAGGACAGGAGATCAAGTGCCCTGATTGCTCCAGCTCTGATAAGATTTTAGATGAGGATTTATTTTGTTAATGATGTGTGCAGGGATCCATCTCCTCCTTGTTCCAGGGTTATCCTGTGTGTGTTCTGCAGGAGGGGGAGCCTGGAGGGGTGCTCAGGAGAGACTTTTATCCCAGGACTAAAACTGGAATAACTGACTGAAGCAAGGGAGGATCTGTTATCCAATCATTTGGCCCAGAGAAGGATGCAGTGAAACTCACCCAAAGCAATTCCAGTCCTGTGTTTATCATGTGACTTTTTGTTCAGGAAAGTTCAAAAGGAGTTTGCAGAGGCACATATTTCTCCTTCTGCTGTGTCCTGGTCAGGTGGCTGAAAACTTCCTATCAAATCTCCTCCTCATCTTAGGAACAGCCTTGGCAGGGATGGAAATTCAACAAGCAACGCTCCCAAAATGTTAAAATGTCTCCCACCAAGCAGATCCCCCTCGGCTCCAGGAGGGTGAGAGTTCCTATCACTTCCCCCAGGGTCTCTCCAAACCATCCAACTTCCCTGAGTGATGTAGGTCAGGCATACACCCACAGAAACACCTCCAGTACCCAGGCCTGGAGCACAACCTCCCTGCAGCATCTCCTGATGATGGCTTTCCTCCCTCATTAGCTCTGCCACTTGCCCTTGATAGCAATTCTGATAATTAATGGAACACTCCACTGGCCAGGGCTGGCCATCCAGAGCAGCTCCACTCAGAAGGCTGGCTGATGCCATCAGTGGAAGCACAGAGGGGTGTTCAGGGAGCTCTGCTGGATATGGGGAGCAGGGAGTTGAGGTTCCATTGGAAAGGCAGCTGGGAAGGAGAAGGAGCCTGGAGGGAAGTGATGGGTGAGCACAGGTAAGGCAGCAAAGGAAGGAGCTCTGATGGTTTCAGATCCTCCCCTCCCTGTTTATGACACATCACAAAAATTGCACAGCCTTGAACCTGGGACTTTCAATCAAGGCCAAGGTCTGGGGTTTGACTTCTCTTGGCACTGGGCAGCTTTGACACTGTGCCTGTGCCATCAGGGTCCCAGCAACCACAGGATGTGCCCAGGAGCCATCCAAGGCCATCCTATTTTCAGAAGTGGCTTAACCATGAGGTGTTCTAAGGACAGGGAATGGCATTTGTGCAGCAGAACAGCCCCTGGGTCCCCGGGGTGCTTTGGAGGATGCTCTAACCATCCCCTGCAGCTCTGCAAAGTCTCCTGAGCTGCTTTTCCAGACGAGCCTCCCGAGGAGATGCCAGCCCTGGGCAGCAGAGCAGCTTTGGTTCCAGGAGCTCAGTCCTGCCTGAGACGTCCTGCTGCTCTCCCCACAGCAGCCTGGGCTCCTGGGGCTGTGCAGCAGGGACAGGGCAGGACCCTGGTGAGGAAAACACATCCCAGAAGGGCTGCATCCTCCTCTGGACTCATCCTGGTGAATTCTGGTCTCCTCTGAACCCAACCCCCCAAACTGAGTTGGGGATGTAGCTGGGGCTGTGGCCCAGGGTGACCAGCTCAGGTGAGACCCTCTGCCCACACCTGGGGAAGGTTGTCCCGTGGCACCTGGGAGATGTTTATCAACAATGAGATGAGGAAAGGGTTCCTGAGACATCTGAGGGCTCTGGAGCTCCTTCCCTATCCCGTCAAGGCCCTTGTGGGCTCCTCAGGTACTCTCTCCTTCCAGCCTTGGGAATATTTGACATTTCCCCAGCTGCTCTCCCTTGGCTCAGAGAGAGAATTCTGAATGACCTCCCATGGGAAGTGAGGGAGGAAAGGAATAATGGGGGTTCTGCTGTCTTTGAAATGTCTTGGAGCATCCAAAAAAAAAAAAAAAAAAGCCTGTCATTTCCAGCTTGTAAGTTCTTTTAAACTCTCCTGTCCCTGCGACTTTACTGTTGATTTAAAGTTCTTGTGACCTTTATTTTCTGCCCTTAGTTTCCTAAGCAGTAAAACTGTAAGGAGCAAGATGGGATTTGGGGGCTTTTTCCTTTCCTCCCGCCTGAGCCACAGCTGTGTTTGAAGTCACAAGGTGAATGGAGCGAGATTTGAGCTGAGCAGAGGCTGTGGCAGTCCTGGAGCTGACTGATAGCAAAACAATCAGTCAGTTATTAGGAGACACAAATCACTCTCACAGATTAAGTGCTGAAAATAATAACCATGCAAAGCTTGGAGGGAGGCACGGCAGAGGCAAAGGTCATTAATTGACTGGGGAGATTTTTGGCTATGAGTTCCTAGGGAATTATCTCTTTTTATTTTTTTAAGCAAAGAAAAAAATATATCTGGTTCTCTTATCAGTGCAAGTGTGCAGTGATTGCTGGTGTTGCCTCTTCCTCAATGTTAATTCACTGTTCCATGGATCCCAGGTAATTACTCATCCTTGCAGTTTTTCTGTTATTTTATTGATGTGCTCGGTGTTTCTGTAATGCTCCTGCTCTATATCTAAACACGAAGCAAGATTAGAAATGCTCAGTAATTAAGAACTCCAGGAGATAAATGAAGCCTATTTCAGAGACCTGGAGAGTCTTCCAAGGTCCCCTCTTGATCATCCCCTTCTTATGATGCATTTCTTTGATTTTTGCCTCCTTTGTCCAAATAGAAATGATCCTTTTGAGCCTTGAATGGGGAATTCTGCTCCACTCTCCATTTTCAGAGGAAAAGGGAAATATTCACCCAGCCCCACTGTACATCCAGGTTAGTGCTTATGCCTGCCAGGGAGCAGCCCCAGAACTCAGGATGGAGACATTCAGGGAAAAGGAGCTGCATCAATGCCAAGTGCACCATTTGAGCTGGTTCAGACTCTTCCAAACTCTTCTGGTGCAGCCCTTTTATTCCAAGCTGCAGTGACATCAATCAGGGCAGGACCCTCCAGGTCCAGCATTTTTCTCTTCCCAGTGAAATGATCACAGAATTGGAGAATAATTGGAGTTGGACCCACAAGGATCATCAAGTTCAGCTCCTGGTCCTGCACAGGCCAATCTCAAGAATCACCCCATGAAACTGAAGCAAAAGGCAGGAATTTCTGGCACATTACCTTCCCGCGGGCCCTCCCCAGAGTCAGGGCAGCTTCTGTGCTTCCACAGAAGAGTAAACAGCCAAAAGTGCCTCTAAAACACATCAAAACCTTCGACCATCATCCAGACATCCAAACCAGCCATGGAGAGAGGGGCACTTGGAGTCCATCCCCTCGGGCTGAGGCAGCCCAAGGACGGGGCAGCAGCTGGGAGCTGCTCTGCCCCATCAGGAGTGTTTACACTCTTGCTTTAGTGCACTCCGGCTAATCCTCCTTAAATCCCCTACCTGCGTTAATTGCAATTATTAAAGAGGGGATTAAACTTCTCAGCCTCTCCTGTGGAGACGAACTTTCCATGAAAAGTGGTGTCCTGTTTGTCCTGCAAATGCCAGACCTGGTTGTGGGCAGGGGGTGGCCAAAGACCCCCAAAATCTGCAGCAGGTGGGGTTTGCAGCCCCTGCACTGAGCTCCAGGCAGCTCCTGCAGCTTTCCCATGTGCTGCTCTCCGGGCTCGTTAATCCCCTCTCGTTACTCATTAGCACCAATTAGCTGCCCTCACACCTCAGCCCCTGCTCCTATTCCTGGTGCCAACACTCCAGCCTTGTTCCTGCGCCATGAAAACAGCCTCAGGTTTAATAAGAGCTCCCGTCTCTCTGCTGGTGCCAGGGCGTCTTTAGCTGTCACCACAGCTTACAAAATAATCATTATTTCTCTCAAAAACGTAGATGTGAACAATACACTCGTAACTTAATCCTCATTTTTCATTTTGATATCACACAAAGCTCAACTGTTCGAATTTTAAAAAATTACTTTTTGCCTCCCTTCTCACTTAGCCTCAGACTCTGCCGGTGAGGAGAGAGGAAAAACAGAGGAAGGAAATAGAAACCTCAAAAAAAAAAATCTTTGTTTTATATCAGTGCAAATCCACTTCAATCTAAATGTATTTTCTTTTTGTTTGCATTGAAACTGAAACTAACCCAGGCACTTTTATGCAGTATTGAAACATGAGGATTACTACAAATATTTTCCCTTCCCCAAATGCATGGAGTGTTTGTAATTGGGCTTTCCATGGGCAAATCCTTCAAACCAAAGGCACTGCCCCCCTGGCAAGGGCAGCGTTTGGGGGTTCCATGTTCATTGATCACTGCATGCTGCTCCAGCCTCAGCCAAACTCCACCGAGCAATAAAAGATCTTTGGCCCGGTGAGAACAGGAAAAACCCAGCAATTCCAACCAGGCTTTTATTCTGTCCCTGCCACAGAGCAATTCCAGCCTCAAGCTGAATCCCAGCCAATTCCCATCTGAGGGAATCCGAGTGTAGGAGCACGTACCTGACAGTTTTGAGTCCTGAGTCTGAAGCATGAAGCAGTTCCCATCCCTGCTAATACTGATAAAGTTGCTGATATATTTGTTCAGCTCTTTCTTGCTGAAAAAAAAAAATATTGAGGTTGACTGCAGCAATTTCCAGAACTGTGGAGAAATAATTGGATTGTTTTGCCCAGGAAACGTGAAAACCTTTTTGAAAAACTGAAAACAGCAACAAAAAATGATTAGTTTGTTTGAATTACATGTTCCAGGAATTAATTTATTTTCAATTTAATTAAAAAAAATATACACACAAGAAAGAAGAAAGTAAGGAGAAGGAAGGAAGGTGTCTTCTTCTGTCTTTTGTCTTTTCCAATTGCCTTTGAGGGTAATTTCTGGACCTTTGAGGGTCATTTCTGGACATTCTAGGATCATTTCTGGTCATTCTAGGATCATTTCTGGACTTTTGAGGATAATTTCTGAATATTTAAGGAGCATTTCTGGGCCTGTCAGGGTCATTCCTGAGGGTGTTGCTGGTGAGGGATGGATGCAGCAGCTCCCGTGGTTGTGCTCCAGGCTGGCGTTCCCTGTTATAGATACACATTATAATATTGGCTTTTTGCAAATATTAAAATAGATTTTATATGTGTGGTGTTAAAGTAACTTTGTTATATAGTTTTTATTATTTTGGTTGTTCATGAAGCTCAGTGCAACAGCTGAGCTCAGTGTGCTGTGTTAAAATGCCTGCTGGGATGGGATAACACCCAATGCACACAGGATGAGCACACCTGGACAGATGTGCCAACCATCAGCACTCACCGGCTGAAGGCAGTGTGGGCCAGGGCCCAGAACTGCAGGGGATGAGAATGGACTGAAACCACAGCCAAGGAATCCACACGCTCTAAAAAGGCAGCTCTGAGGAGCCGAGGAGCCGTGCTAAACAATTCTTGGAATATGGAAACTAGTTTGGAGGAAAGTTTGCTATGCTTAGGGTCTATGAATATGCAACAGGCTGATGTAATTAACAGGTATTTAAGAGCTGTCCCCGAAGATAACAGTGTGCTCTTGGCTCAGTGCCCAGATGTGCCAGGCCATAACAACCTTTGCTCTGTGGTCCTTGTCTCCTCTTGTCCTTTATTAAACTCTGTACATTCTCACAGGACAGTGAAGGGGTTTTTCACATTCCCTCACTGAGCAGTTCTTTTCTCCCCGCGCCGAGGATCTAGCAGCAATCACCTGCTTTGATATATTTATATATTATCCTTCCCCCCTCACCCTTTTTGTTCCAAGTCCCCATGAAGCAATGTGAAGCATCTGAGAGCGCTGTTACGGAGGCAGCGAGATCCGCGCGCGACCTTCCCTTGGCAGCTCCAGGCGAGGAGAAGCCTCAGAACCAGGAGCCCTTCCCGCGCCTCGCTGGGATTTGTGGCTGTTCCCTCCGCTCCCAGCTTCTCCAGGAGTTTCATGCATAATGCAGAAGCACTTTTGATTGAAGTAAAAAAAAAAATCTGCTGACAGAATGTAGTGTCAGGCATCTGGGGAGATGTCTAATTAATTATTATAATTGACATCCACACCAGATGTCTGATAGACGATGGTCTCTTTGTTGATAAAAGGTTTGGGTAATTCTGTTTGAACAGCACTTTCAGAACAATATGTTTTCCATTTAGGTCACAGGGAAAAAAAAAAGATTTTTTTTTTTTTCCAGGAAATTGAATTCCATCAGAGAGCAGCATTCTTTGGTCTTGCCTTCCAACTGCTAACCAGCCTTGAAAAGCCTGGGATGAAGGATGCAATGGAAAAACATCCATCAGTGCACTGACCAGTGATCAAAAGCACTTAGCTGGGAAGGGCAGGATCTGCCACTATTTTTTATTCTTTATAGTCACAAAGAGGAGCAGCTGATCTGACATCCATAAAAAAATAATCCAAATAAAAAAGGGGAAACCTCAATCAAAGAGTTGTTTTCACACGGAAAGCTGATACTTCAGCTTATCAAAAAAGGGCAACAGCTCTGGAGATTTTTCTAGTCATTTTCTAACTCCCAAGCACCTCGAGGTGAGACGGGACAAAGCAAAGTGAAACTTGATCCCTTTGGCCCCGAAATCCAACCAGGTCCCAGCCAGAGCCCTTCAGGGACAGGGAATCCTGGGCTCCCCTCCTGCCTCAGCAATCCACCTTCTCCTGAAACTTTGCTTCGCCCTTTGGCCTGGGCCTGTGGGACCATGCATGGGTCTCCTCATGGTGTGCACACTGGAGAGAAGCAGAAAGTATCCAAAATCCAGCTTTAAGGGCTTTCCAGGGTGTTTGATGGATCCCAGAAGTCCCATCTGAGAAAATGAGCGGCTCACTTAGGGCAGCAGCTCCCTGAACTACCTGAGGCTCACCCAGGATTTCACACATCTCAACACAAACTGAACTTTGCACGTTGTTCCTCCACCACAGCGGACAACTGGAGATGCTCAGGTGACTCTCAGGTGATGCTGGGCTGATCCTGGTGCTCCCTGAGCTGCCAGGACCTTGAGCCATCCCCAAGGGTTGCCTGGGCTCAGACACGAGCTGGCCTTGGAAGCAGAGAGAGCACCTGATGTCCATCACTGCAAACTGCATCTCTCCAGCAGCCTCAGAACAGCTCTGTGCGGATGTGAAGGGCGGCTGAAGTACGGAAAGCTCTGCCTGTGTTTATTCCAGACATTTTTTATGTTTTCTTGCCAGCTCCAATGCAGATCGTGTGGATTTCCAGGAGCTGCACTTGGGCCAAGGAGCACCACTCACTTTTAATCCATATTAACAAGAGCCTGGCCATCTGGATGCCTTTTGCAGTGCAAAGCCCTGTAAATTAAACCAGAGCATCCTCAGCCCCAGTGATGACCCCGTGCCCAGTCTGGGGCACACCAGTCACTTGTGAGACTTTCCAAAGCCCTGATGGGTTTGATCGTGGTGGCAGGGAGGGCACAGGCAGGGGAGCTCCTGCCGTACTCTTGGAGCCGTTTCAGAAGTTCCCTGCTCAGCCCCAGCTGCAGCTGCCTCAGCTGGGCCCAGCTCTGACTCAGCCACCCTGAGCAGAGTCTGACAGATTGGCTTAAATTGTCCATTAAAGTCCCCCAGCTAAAAGTAACCACAGATATTCCAAGGTATTCTGATACCCAAAGCAACAGAGAGGCTCCAGTCATCATTTCTAAGTCTGCAAGTGCCAATTTGCATCCTAGATACCCAATTTCCTTCCCAGATGTGGCTGGCAGATGCAGGCACCTGACCTCACAGAGAGACCTAAACAAGGATCTGTTTTAAAGGCAATCCAGGCACTTGTTTCAGGGCTGCATTTTACCTCATTTCAATCATCTGGAATGAAATGTCATTTTTTGGCGATTTGTAGAGAGTTCCTTTCCAGTTGAAAATTTGTAATTATTATTCTGGGCAGTTGTATCTGATGTGCCCCTTGTGGGTGGGGAGTTGAGTGTCCTGATGCCTCCAAGGACCCTTGTGTGTAACTCCAAGGGTTTGCATCACTTCTGGGAACAGAATCCCAGAATGGATCTGGGTTGGAAGGGACCTTAAAGATCTCTCGTTCCACCCCCTGCCATGGCAGGGACACCTCCCACTGTGCCAGGTGCTCCCAGCCCCAATGTCCAGCCTGGCCTTGGGCACTGCCAGGGCTCCAGGGGCAGCCACAGCTGCTCTGGCAATTCCAGCCCAGCCCCTGCCCACCCTGCCAGCGAACAATTCCTTCCCAATATCCCACCTAACCCTGCCCTCTTTTCAGAACACGAAGTCTCCCTGTCAGACAGTCCCTCCCTGGATTTTGGATTTCCAGGCCCTCATTAAGAAACCAGAAGTCTGGAATAATTTGCTTTTATTCTGCAGTTTTTCTCTGGCAATGATCTCCTGGGGTTAGTCAGCACATGGAGAGGATTAGGGAGCCCAGGGAGATGCCTTCAGGACTCCTGGAGCTAATTAAAGCAGGGAGAGGTGGCCAGAGGAGCAGCCACAGATACACAGCCAGAAAGAGGGGCTTTGAAGAGACAAGTGAGAGAAACAAAGAGGGAATACCTGCAAAGAACTGCAGTGATTAACACCTTTCATTTTCATTTTCAGCCGGCTTTTCCCTCTGGATTTTGCCCACAGGAACAACACTGTGGCCATTATGGAAATTTCCCCTAAAACAGCAGGAACTGTTTGCTCACTTCCAGCCATGAAAAGCTCAGCTGCTGGGTGAGCACAAGGCAGTGGGAGCTGGAGATGTTGCCTTTCCCTTTGATTCCTGGAGATCGCTCATTAGAAAGTCCTGCTTTGCTTAATTTGTTAGAGCACAGGAAAATCTGACATATTTGGGCTCACATTCTCCTGGATATTTTTTTTTTTTTGCAATGAGAAACAAACTTTAATGAGGGTACAAAGTAATTTGACTGTGTCTGAGGAGGGAGTAAAGGGAGGAAAGTAAATTGGTTTTCCGCTTCATAAAAATATCTATTGTGGTTGGTTTAAGCAGCTCCTGCTGTTTGGGGAAGAAACCTGAGGTCTGGAGGCCGAAGTTTCCTTGTTAGCAAAGGTTTGGCTTTGCCATCCTTTCCTCTTCCACTGAGTTGTACCCAAAGAGAATTCCCAGGTCACAGGTTGTAGTTTGGGCTCTGCGGGAGCTTCCCTGTCCCCTGCAGGGATGGGGAGGGTATTGGGGAACAGCCAGCCCGAAATCCAGGGATTAGAAATCCTTGGAGGTTTCCAAGACCTTCCTGAGTTGGTGACAGTCCCAAAGGCTGGGCAAGAGACCTCCAGACCTGCCTTTCACTGCTGCCCTGGCCTTCATATCACGAACAGCTGAGTCCCAGTGATGTGTCTCCTCTCCAGGGAGAGAAGGATCCATGGCCTGGCAGAGCTGCTCCTGTGCTGGGGCTGAGGCACCTTGGAACCGCTCTGGGCTCTCAATCCGTGCCTAAAAATTGTGTGTGTCAGATTATGCCCCTTTCTGATCCAGAGATGGGCTGAGAGGCAGTCTAAAAACTTTTATTCCATTTTCAGTCTCATGAGAAGGGTGAGACAATACCTTTGTGAGATGTTATAATTCACACCATCACAATCAGAAGCCAACTATTTCCTAATTCCAATACACTATAAGCATTTCTTGGCCTATCAGCTTTTGCTACACCATGTTGTAAATGCCTTAAAGCTAATAATCTAAAATTACTCTTCGTGGGTCCTACTACAATGCATCTTTCATAGTTCTATTTCTCCAAAGTATCTAGCCTTATTTGCACTACATAAACTTTCTATCAAATGTTAAAATTTTACTATCAACCATTCCCCACAGGGGCGGTGGGGAGGCATCAATGGACATGGAGAGCTGTGGGAAGGAACACAGTTCAAAGGGAACCCCAGGAGCAGCAGCCAGGAGGAACCGTGCTCCTCCTGCTCCAGCACGGCCCCTGCATGACGCTCCGGAGGGCTCGGGGCTGCCTGTGAGAGAGCCCGGGGCTGCCGTAGGGACCCCTCGGGGCTGTCTGAGGAAGGGCCCGGTGCTGCCTGAGGAAGAGCTCGGGGCTGCCTGAGGAAGAGCTCGGGGCTGCCTGAGGAAGGGCCCGGTGCTGCCTGAGGGAGAGCTCGGGGCTGCCTGAGGAAGGGCCCGGTGCTGCCTGAGGGAGAGCTCGGGGCTGCCTGAGGAAGGGCCCGGTGCTGCCTGAGGGAGAGCTCGGGGCTGCCTGAGGAAGGGCCCGGTGCTGCCTGAGGAAGAGCTCGGGGCTGCCTGAGGAAGAGCTCGGGGCTGCCTGAGGAAGGGCCCGGTGCTGCCTGAGGGAGAGCTCGGGGCTGCCTGAGGAAGGGCCCGGTGCTGCCTGAGGGAGAGCTCGGGGCTGCCTGAGGAAGGGCCCGGTGCTGCCTGAGGGAGAGCTCGGGGCTGCCTGAGGAAGGGCCCGGTGCTGCCTGAGGAAGAGCTCGGGGCTGCCTGAGGAAGAGCTCGGGGCTGCCTGAGGAAGGGCCCGGTGCTGCCTGAGGGAGAGCTCGGGGCTGCCTGAGGAAGGGCCCGGGGCTGCCTGAGGGAGAGCTCGGGGCTGCCTGAGGAAGGGCCCGGTGCTGCCTGAGGGAGAGCTCGGGGCTGCCTGAGGAAGGGCCCGGTGCTGCCTGAGGGAGAGCTCGGGGCTGCCTGAGGAAGGGCCCGGTGCTGCCTGAGGAAGAGCTCGGGGCTGCCTGAGGAAGAGCTCGGGGCTGCCTGAGGAAGGGCCCGGGGCTGCCTGAGGAAGGGCCCGGTGCTGCCTGAGGAAGGGCCCGGGGCTGCCTGAGGAAGAGCTCGGGGCTGCCTGAGGAAGAGCTCGGGACTGCCTGAGGAAGGGCCCGGGGCTGCCTGAGGAAGAGCTCAGGGCTGCCTGAGGAAGAGCTCGGGGCTTCCTGAAGAAGAGCTCGGGGCTGCCTGAGGGAGAGCTCGACAGCTGCTGCTCCCCCAGGAGATCCCAGCCAGGACTGGTCTCCTGCTGCTTTCCAAGGAGATCCCAGCCAGGACTGGGCTCCCGCTGCTCCCCAGGGAGATCCCAGCCAGGACTGGGCTCCTGCTGCTTTCCAAGGAGATCCCAGCCAGGACTGGGCTCCCGCTGCTCCCCAGGGAGATCCTGGGCAGGGCTCGGCTCCCGCTGCTCCCCAGGGAGATCCCGGGCAGGCCTCGGAAGGCGAGGCAGGGTCCCCTCCATGCCGAGAGGCCCCGGGGCTGCTGGAGAGGGGCAGCCGGAGGACGAAGGGGCAAAGTGGGCCTGAGGGGCAGAGCTCACCCCGAGAGGCCGCGGGGAGCCGTGGCGCTCAGCAGGACAATAAATTACTGCTCTGGTGGTGGGGACAGAAATGCTCACAGCTGAGCAAACGCCTCGCAATGGGCTGGGACAAGAATGGGGCTGAACACGGCTCCATGAGCGAAGCAAACGCAGAAAAGCAGCCCCGGGCAGGAGAGCTGGCAGCAGTGCGGTGCTCGGAGGTGATTCCTGAACACAGCCCTGAGCAGGGACAGGCTCTCTCTGCTTCTCACAAGCTGGTGGAATTACACAGATCTGGGGAGGATGAAAGCTTCCAGGGAAACTTTTGTAAACGATTTGGGCCAGAAAATAGAAATAAAATAAAGAAACAATGAAAGAGCGAGAGCACTTACTCTGCCATTTTCAAACCAGAACATTCTGACTGTTTCAAAAAACACTGTTTTTATTTCAAAATGGACTTAGATGTGCGAAGAGTAAAAATAATCACACAATTCAGACTGAAATAAAGAGGTTTTGTTTTGTGCCAGGCAAATGCTGACAGCCAGCTTTAACCTCTGAGGCTGCAGAGTGGCTGGAGGAGGTGCTGATTCATGCAAGGGAAGAGCTGTTTGGGATAAGACTGAGAATTAACTATTTTTGCCCCCTGAAATTTTGTCACAGAATATTACAGGTTTCAAAGGCAAGTGGGCAGAGCAGCGGGGAGTGAATCCATGAAGGGCTGTTAAGTTCAAAATCATCAACTGCAAGCTGGAAAAGATTGGGAAAATAACCAGGCAAAGCCCCCCATTGTTCCTGCACACAGCTCCTGGTGTCCCATTAACCACTCCGGAGATGGAAACCTGGTTACCTCAGCCTTTGCTGTGACCCGGAATAGCTGCTCTTGTAGATCATCAACTAAACCTGAAAATGCTCTTGTTTTACCTTCTGATTTCCCAGCCTAAGTCATGAACTGAGTCACTGCCACAGCTCCTGCCCCCAGCAGGCTCTGACCCCCTCCTCAGCCCCACTGCTGCTGCAGAGCTTCACCCTGGAGTCAAACTTCCACAGCCATTCCCTTTTTCTTCAATGCCCCCCTCCTCTTGTCCCTCCCTGGTACAGTGAGGGGTCACTGGGAGGTGCTGGTGCCCCCTGTGCCACCCCCATGGCTCAGCAGCCTTTGGAGACCAGCACCACTCCCCAGGTCCTGCTGGAGCTGAGCTCTTCCAGCAGGGAGCTGGGATTCCAGAGGAGCCCAGTTTGGATCCAGCCAGGGTTCATTTCCAAAGCCCTGCCTTGCCTTTTGCCACCAAACCCCCTCTGTCATCTCCATCTCCTAAAAACATGTGGATGTTGGTGGGGCAGCCAAACAAAGCAGGGAAACAAAGACATTGCAGAGGAAATTAAAGGCATTTTCTGAGCTATTGACAAAATACACAATAATCTCAAGATAAAGCTGCTGAGTGAGCCCAGAGCTCCTCCTCTGAGTGCAGGCAGCTCCCTCTGCCCTTCTGTCCAACCTCTTCCCTCCACTGTCAGTTTGTGACACATTCCCAGGAAACTCTGGAGAAGCAAAGGAGCCCCCAGTGAAAATGCTGGGATGGGGATGGAGCCTCCTCACACAGGGACAGGAGGGTGAGGAGTTCCTGCCACCTGTGGTGCTGATTCTGTGAAATATTGACAATTCAATAATATAAAGAATAGATAGTATATATAATATATAACTTATATCATATAATGTATATTATATAATGTATATTATATAATACATAAATATTCTATTCTATTTTATGTAATATATTGTAATAATATATTTATATTTAGATAAAGAACCCTACAGAAAGTAATATAAACCAATACATTTTTACATACTGCAGATTCCTATTTTTTTTTTGGTACATCCAGGATTTCTGAGACATCTCAGCATCCCTCCTCATCCTCCCAGAGCAGGGGCAGTCCCAGGCCACCAGAGCTGATCCCTGTGCCAGGTGTGCTCCAAGAAGAAGGAACACCCTGACACTTGTGCAAACACAGAGACTCCCTGGGGCCTCTGCAGTGGATTTGACTTTGATTTTTGCCTGTTTGCTTTAATTGAAAGGAAAAGGTCATTTTAGCACACATTCCACAGAATTCACTGCCTATTCCCGGCTGGAGACGCAGTGTCTCTCTTATCTGACTTTTCCATGACAAATTAAGTTCCTCAGACACCTTTTGAGGATGTGAAGTGATTAATATCTACCAGAACTCCCAAACAGAATAAACTCTGCCTCTCCCTGCTGCAGCTTTAATGAGCTCCTCCTTGGGGGAGGGACACAGAGCCCTTAACCCTGTGTGACGCCTTGGGAGGGGAGCACAGATTCCAGAACTTCCAGGGAATTCTCTCCTGCGTCTTGGACAGCCCAAACTCTGCCAAGATCCTTCTCCCAGCATCTGAACACAGGAGTGGGGCAATTATTTGTATTAAATAACAATAGGGACATCAGTTCTTATTTATAGGAGTTATTATTTGATTATTCCTGCAGCTGGGCCAGGGCAGCTCAGGCTGGAGCTCAGGGCAAGGTTCTTCCCCCAGAGGGTGCTGGCACTGCCCAGGCTGCCCAGGGAATGGGCACGGCCCCGAGGCTGCCAGAGCTCCAGGGATGCCCAGGGTGGGGTTGCTGGGGGCTCTGGGCAGGGTTTGGCTTTGGGATTGATCATCCCCGTGGGTCCCTTCCAGCTCAGGATATTCTGTGATTCTGTGACTCCTCCACTTCTGATCCTCCCTGAACATTTCCTACATCTCCCTCCACCATCCTCTGGTTCTGTTAAATTCCTTCAGACATGGTCAGGGGGCTGAAAAGGCAAAGAGACACCCAGAAATAGGGTGACCCCATAGAAATCTATTTCCTTGGGAAACCAGCCTAGAAACAGCAGGAAGCATTTTGGGAAGAGCCACTGCAGCCCCAAAGAGCACGAGAGGCAGCAGAGCCCCTGTGTGCAGCAGGGAACTGGGAGAGACTCCCAGCCAATCTTTGGGAGTGTTCAGCAGCTTTGAGCACACCTTGGAAAAACTGAGATCAATCCTTTTGGAGTGATGAATGACCCAGCTGAGGGAGCAGCTCCGGAGCAGAGGCTGGGCTGGGAGCTGGGCTGGGCTGAAGGTGCTCTGCCCATTGGCCTGGCTCGTCTCCAGCCTAGCTCCAGGAGCCCCAGAATGAGGAGCTGTTTTAGGGAAGTCATGACGAAAGTTAAATTGTGCTGCCTGGGGAGGAATTGTTCCTTTTCTCCATTTTGCATGCAAATGGAATTAGAGAATATGCTGGAAGGGACACCAGGGATCACCAACATCCAAGGAGACAAAGAATGAGGGGACACTGAGCATCCCAGCAGTGACAGATCCTTGTGGCTGGCCAGGAAAATGCTTCCAAGCTGTGATTTGGGGTCCAAAATGCACTTCTGTTCAATTCCCAGCACTTTGCAGGAAAGATTCCAGTGTTCACATCATTTTCTGGGAGGAAAATCAGAAACTTTGGCCTTGTCTCATCTCATTTTGGGGAGGTTTTGGCATTAATGGTTCATTGCTGCTTCTCCACAGCATCTCAATAGCACTGAGCTCCTGCTGTCACTGGGGCTTGGTCCTGGGGGCTTCCTAGAGGTTTCTGGGCCAGAAACATTTGGCTCCCAGTTTGAAATGGCAAATTCACACCATGCAGGTCTCCCAAGACGATGGAGAAGGGACAATTCCCACAGGAAGAGCTCTCCATCGCTGAGGGGGCAGCGGAGGGTGGGAATTCAATCCTTGGCAGGTCCCTGGCAGCTTCTCACACTTTGTGCCCATAAATAACTGCACAGATCTCCTGCACAGCCCTCCCTGCACCTTCTGGTGCAGCAGGTGGAGACTTTGCAGGTTTTCTGTGGTTCTGGGAAAAAATAGCACTGAGAGAGTTCCTGGAAATGCTGCTGGGAGCTGGCAGGGAGGAATGCTGCCAGGAGAAGAACTGGGAGGGGAAAGTCCCCCAGCCCGGGGTCCCAAACACCAGGCAGGGCAAACCCCGCAGCATTATCTGAGCTGGCTGCAGGCAGAAGTCACCTGTCCTGTTATTTCTTTTCCCCCTGCTTTTCCAGGGAGGCAGAGGGGTTTTACTCCCACATCTGGATCTCTCTGCCAAGGGGAGATTCGGAAAAGCTCATCAAGATTAATTTTTAAAAAGGATAAATGAAAGCACATTAAGCAACCTATGTAGGCACACTCATTTGGAATTAAGGGGTTTGTAATTAAGTTTTTCTTAATTCACTTTTGAAGTGACTTGAGCCAAATTGAATTAAGGCCACTTTAATTTTAAATGAAAGTATCCAGGCCTAGGTTTAATATAATTTAACTAATCCACTTGCAATTCACACCACTAGTTAATTTCCCCGTGTAAGCAAGCCCTTAAACAGACGGCAGGGACACAACTTTGTTTTCCCTTTTCCATCTAGAGAGGGAGCCACAGAACTTCTTTTCCCCATGAAAAGTCCTGTTCTCTGTGCATTTAACCATTTCCAGGCAGTTTAACCCCCTTCTGCAGGCCCGGGGTGACCCTGGGTGGGGTGTGCCAGGTCTGTGCTGTGACATCCCCAGCTGGAAGGAGACAGGGATGAGCCTCTGGTGGCTCTGCTGGGCCATCGCTGGTGTCCCTCTCCCAAACACCTTCCCTCTCCCAGCATTTTCAAGCTGATTTCACCTAGGTTAAATAAAATTTGGCAACAGGGTCTGGAAAGACAACACTGGCCTGGCTGAGGGGGCAGGATGCAGGCAGAGGTTTGGGTGGAGTAGATCCAAAAGGACTTTGACAAACTCAGGAGAGAAGCCATCACTGCATGGAGGGACTGGAACCACTCCAACCAATGAGTTCCGCTTAATTAATGCCATTTAAAAAGCTCCAGAGGTCAGGTTCTGCTGCCCTGGGCTGTGGCAGCACTGTGGGGGGTGGTGCTCATCTGGGTTTATTAAAATAAGGGATCTCTTGGCACCTCTGATGGTGACAAGTCATGAACAGAGCAGCCAGAACATGACCAGGGAGCCGTGGGGCTGGAAGGGACCTTGAGGGTTGGGGGAGGAAATATTTGCAGTGGGGTCAGGGTCAACCCAGCTCATGCAGGTGGCACAGACCCAAAATTGCTTCAGATCTGAACTGTCCCAGCTCAGGGACTGCCCTGGCCAGGCCAAGTCTCTGAAGGGTTAAGTGATCCTTGGGGGGCACAGAGCCCCCTGAGAGCCTGGGATTCATCCAGAGCATCTCCTGCTCCCAGCAGGAATCACCAGCAGGAGCTTCTTCCATCATTGCACTCAGGGTGGGTGCTGTGTGCACAGGGCCTGAGGGAACGATAGTGCCAAAATAAGAATCATGAAATGGTTTGGGTTGGAGGGGACCTTAAAGCCCATCCAGTGCCACCCCTGCCATGGCAGGACACCTTCCACTGTCCCAGGCTGCTCCAGCCCTATCCAGTCTGGCATTGGGCACTGCCAGGGATCCAGGGGCAGCCACAGCTGCTCTGGGCACCTGTTCCAGGGCCTGCCCACCCTCCCAGGGAGGAATTCCCTCTATAAATCAGTGGGGACCAACCCTCTCTTAGTTTCAAACCATTCCCCCCTGTCCTGGCACAGGCCCTGCTGAAAGGTCTGTCCCCATCTTTCTCAAACCCCCCGATCTGAAATTCACTCTCAGAGCTGTGCTGGGGCTCAGGCAGTCCAGGTTTGTCTCCTGACACCCAGGGATTGCTGCATCCACACTTCTCCCACAGCAGCTCCCCTCAAAGTCCCCCCAGAGAACCAGGGAGTGCTGCCCTGCCCTGCCTGGGGCACAGGGCAGAAGTTGCTCATCCTGCATTTTCTGGGGTAAGGGAACTCCAGCAGGAACAGACCTGGAATCTCATCTTGCACCTCCTTCCTCTAGCAGAGCCCCCCTGGGGTGCAGAGGCTGCTCCTGTCTGCAGCCCCAGCCGGAGCAGCTTCCCTGGGAGCTCCCAGGTGCCTCCACCCTTCATTCCTGCAGCCCCTGAGATTCCCTGACTCCAGCTGTGCTTCCCACAAGGCTTTTCATTCCCTGACTCCAGCTGTGCTTCCCACAAGGCTTTTCATTCCCTGACTCCAGCTGTGCTTCCCACAAGGCTTTTCCCAGCAGTGCCTTGGGCAGGCCCTGCCTGCGCCTGCTCAGGGTTTGGTTTCTCAGGCATCTGAGTTTTCCAGCAGGGCGAGGGGAGACACATATCATATCAAACATCATTTAATTCAAAGGAAATCTCTTCTCATGGGAAAAGAAGGGAAAACACCCCTCTGCTGAGGTGGTTTCAAGCATCCTAATGATGGCTATCCCTGAGCTCCCAAAAGCTGGCTCCCTGCCTTCCCCTGAGCAGAGGATGGGAAGGAACTCCTGCTGTCAGCATTTTACTTCATTTTTGACCCACCACCTCTCCTCAAATAAATTCCCACTGAATTATCTGAAGTGAGCAGGGAGCGAGGGGTGAGAGGAATTCAGGCTCGCAGTTTAATACTGAAGTTATTTCAGCTGGAAGATGGAGTGCATCACATGCATTTAAAAATCATTTAAAATGGGGAAAGAGATGGTTGGAACTCAGTGGGAAGTTGATGACTGATTTGAATTTGTGCTCCAAAGGCTTTCTGGAAAATAAAAATCCCTAGAGAAATCCCCTGGGATGTGGGGAATGGTGTAATTCAGAGCCAGATGGAGGTGGGACCCAGGGGTGGAGGATCCAGGCTCTGTGTCCTGGGACAGGATGGGAGTCCCTGGCTCCTGTCCCCCCTTGGCCACCCCTCATCACCCCCAGAAACCTCCCAGGGGAGGAGTCCTGCAGGGATCTCTCCAGCTGAGGTGATCCCAGCAGGGAATGCAGCGTGTGGGAGCTGGAGCAGGGACCTGCTGCATTCCCAGCTCTGTTTGGGACCCCAGTCCCAGCACGGAACCTGCTGGATCAGCCTGGCTCCTGCCTCAGCACTGCCATCCTTGGCACAGGGGGGGCAAATAACAAATCCCCATTTCTGTGATGGGTGGGACAAGGTGCTGACAGTGGCCAATACCCTAAGGGAACCCAGGTAATTTCTTCCCTTGGTTTGTACTTTGTGCTTCCCCACCTGCTCACACACATTTATATTTTAGGGGGTTTTTTTGTCTTAAGGTTCATTTCATTTGCAGCGCATATGAGATGAGTCCAGGAGTTCAGGTGCGCATCTCCTATTATTGACGGGGTTTCAAAGAAGTATTTGTTATTATGATTCCATCTCTTGAGGGGATTACATCCATTCTGAGACATATCCTCATTTTCTGAGGCCCTGAGTTTCTTCTCCACTTTCCAGTACACTCAGGATTAACATCCAGGCTGGAAAATGCTTTCAACTTCCACTGCAGTCTGTCACGTTTAATAAAATCACAAATAAATAACAAATCTTCACTTGCCTTTGCCCACTTTTCCTATTGGTGAACTTTTTAGCATTTTTGGAGGACAGGTGAATATTCCTGGGGATGGGTGGTGTCCTCAGGGGTCTCCAGGCTGCAGCAGGGCTGATCCAATCTGTGCACAACCTCCATCTCACACTGTTCTCTGCAAACCACATCCCTGTGAACCTTTGACTCAGAAAAGCAGCCTTGAAATCCCTGCTCTTCCCAGAAAAGTCGAAATCCATGAGTTTGTGCTGCAATTCTCACCTGCAGGATAGGTTTTACAGACCCTCTACTCTCACAAGGGCTGTCTGGGGGGCTTGGATGGTAGGACAAAACAGAGTTCGTAAATAGATAAAATGGGGAGAAAATGCAAACCCCAGCTGTTTGTTGGTTTGGAAAAGAAACAATGCCTCCAGCTTCAGAGGCAGCAAAAAGTTTGCAGCATTTTATATGAGCCTGGATTCCCGTGTGGGTTTTGGAGTGAATTTTACATCAAGTTTTCCTGGAAAGATTCCAGCCTGCAGCTGAAAATCAATTTCTGCAAAGGTACCAAACCTGGGTGACTTAAATCCCGACCAGGCTGAGTTTTCCCAAAGCTCCCAGGAGAAGCGGCTCCGTTCTCAGGAACAGCAGTCAGCACTGGGGACGAAGATCCTGGCAGGAACAGGGCAGGGTTATCAGCCCCCACACCTGGCAAGCCCCAGCCAAGCAGGAGGAGAGGCCCAAAGCAGCCCCAAACCCCTGCTGAAAGCAGCAGAGACCTGGCCCAGCACAGGAATGACCCAGACAGGGCAATGCTTCCACCAGGGATGGCAATGGGCTCTGAGCTTGTGCATTTCAAGGTTTTTATTTTTTTTCCCCTGCCTCCTAGGAAGCAGAGATTATCTGGAGTGTGTTCCTGTGGCTCAGGGAAAGCCATCAACATGCAAATTCCAGGGCAGCAGGGTTTTATGCTGATTGCCAGCCCTGTCCTCTGAGCAGATCCAGCGCAGGGCTCCAGAATTTCCCAATGAGCAAACTTCAGCCCAGGATTGACAGCCCTGCTGGGCAGCCTCTGCTCATGGGGGGAAGCTCAGGTTTAGAGATGCACATTATTTCTTAATTCAGGTTTTAACTCAGACTTGCCTGAGCAATCAAAGCACTGGTGATGCAAAACTTCTGTAAGAACCTCACACGGGCATGGTCTCTCCACATGAGGATTCCTGGTGGCTTCCAACTGCCAGAGGGCAGGGATGGATGGGATCTTGGGAATTGGGAATTGTTCCCTGGCAGGTTTGGGGAGGGCGGGGCTGGGATGGAATTCCCAGAGCAGCTGTAGCTGCCCCTGAATCCCTGGCAGTGCCCAAAGCCAGGCTGGAGCACCTGGGACAGTGGAAGGTGTCCCTGCCATGGCAGTTGTGGGATGAGATGAGCTTTAAGGTCCCTTCTAATCCCATCCTTTCTGGGATTCCGTGATTCAAACACCTTTATGTGTTTGTTTTCTCCAGCAGTGGGCACAGCTAGAGGATTCAAAATGTCCTTGAGCTTCAGGAATAAAAGGCAGAAGAATAAAGAGGGGAAAAAACCTAAACAACCTGAGCAGCAGCTGGGAGAACATCACCAGGTGGTTAAAAAACCTAGAGGGAGCCTCAGTGCAGCTTTTTGTTAAAGCAGCAGTGCTGAGCTGACCTTGCCTCATCCAGGTGAGGCAGCAAAGCAGGGATGGAAACAGGGAGAGATGGAAAGGTTGGGAGGATGGGAAGGTGGAAGGATGGGAAGGTGGAAGGATGGAAAGGTGGAAAGATGGAAAGATATGCAGGCTCATGTTCCAGCCCTCCCCGCCCAGAATTCAAATTACAACATTAGTATTCAGGATCTTTGCATGTGTTTAAATGTGGATTAAAAATGCATTAATTGGTCTCGTTTTAACAAGCTCTTCTCTTTGTATATCAAATATTTGAAAGATTCAGTATTATCACCTCTTGTCTGGCCTGGAATTGAAGAGGAGAAAGGAAATGTAATTGAGGACTTAAGGAGTCTCCTCCTGTTTGCTCAGCACCGGGCACTCGGATCCAAGTCTCGGGGGAAATGACTTTGCTGAGTCCATGAATGACATCCAAAGGCAGCACAGCCTGGCACTCAGCTCTGCTATCCTGGCAGGAGCAGCTCTGGGCAAGGAAAGTCCCTCTCCAGGCGGTGCTGCCTTGGAGGAGCTGCTGGAGCAGCTGGTGCCACCTGACCTGGCACTGGCAGGGCGTGTCTGCTCGGGTGTGGGAACAGGAAGGACACCCTGGCAGTGGGAATTCATCCCCTGTGCCCTGTCTCTCCATCCCTTGGCCAAAGTCTGCTTCCAAGGCCCTCTGATTCCTTCGGTTCACTTTTCAACAGCAGATTGACCCAAAGGTGGATTTTTTACCCCTCTCTCCACACTCCCGATGGCTCAGGTGAGCCCCGTGTGCAGGCACAGGGTGTTTATTTGAGGCACCGCTTCACTCCCAGGGGCTTTGCAGCCTGATTTCCTGTGCCTGCAGTATTTTTGGCCCGAGCAGACGCGTGGAAAGGGGGAAGGGAGAACACAGAGTGGCTGCAGTCCCACACAGAGTGGCTGCTCGTGCAGTGGCACACGTGGGAAGTGCCACCTGCCAGGCGGGCAGCGATGGCACCGCGCGTGCTGCGGCACGGCTCACGGCAGAGGGGCTGGGGACACAAATCCACTGCTGGGCTGCAGGGGGGCATGCAGCTGACAGCTCCCACTCCCTGCCTCGCTCCCTCCTCAGGGCAGGAGAAAATCCACAGGGGGCACAGGAGAATGGGGAAAGCATCCCTAAAATCCGAGCCAGTCGCAGACTGCACCCTGCGCCGAGCAGGATGTTAATGGAGAAATGAGTGTGCCTGGGAGTCATTTGCCAAAAAAAATTCTCATCATAACATGTTGATTCATCAAAGCCAGCATATTTCATAGGAAAGGATAAATTTCAGTAGATTTTACATTTGGGGGAAAATGGAGAAAAGTTTTCAGAATCATCCACAGGTCACCATGACTCCAGAAATGGAAGTATTCTATTTTGCTTCAAATTTGCTCTTTGCTTTGAAATAGAAGTTCAGCTACAGGACAAAAAGAAAGACTGAAATGGAAATGAAACCTTTGGAAATTACCAAACTGAAATGTTTCTGTGAAACCAGACAGGGCTTTTTTTTTTTTTTTTTTAATTAGTTGGTCAGAGTCTTCATTATATAAGCCTTGTTTTAGATATTCAGCTTTTGCATGGCAGGACAGGGGAAAAAACATTTATAATGTCCTGAAAACTTTCAGTCCATAGGGCAAAGGTTTTGTGCCAGCAGCAGAGCGTGCAGAAGGGGCCTTCTCTGGTCCAAACTGTGAGACCACCCCTCTCCACCAGCTGCCTCCCTCTTCCTACAGTGATTATCCTGGATTTAAAGCTCTGTCCCTGACCTTGCAGGAGGGGAAGGCATCCCTCAGGTTTTTTACCCTTTTCTTAATTAAGAAGTTGTATTAAATATTCAGAATTTCTGCTCAGTGACTTTCCTGGGAAGCACAAGGACATTCTGGAGAGACAAATCACTTTCTCATTAACACCTGCCCAGGCCTCCTCCCTCCTTCCATGTTCCTCAGCCCAGGCTCTGCTCCTCCAGGGCCACAGAACTGCCAGAGAGGGGCTGGAGCTTTTCCTGAGCTGGGAATCCAGCAAAGCCTTTCAGTGACTTTGCCCCAGCTCCAAGTTTGGCTCTTTGGGAGCAAAGGGAGCAGGAGCAAAGCTGTGGGGAGGATGTTTCTGCTCCAGGCACCTCCAAGTGCTGCTGGCTCTGTCTGTGCATCCAGGGATGGCTTTGTGCAGGCCATGGAAAGCAGCAGGAGCTCAGATATGCCAGCCTGAGCAGCAGCAGCGTGGCAGACACCCACAGACTGCCTGGGGTGACAGCCAGCACATCCCTGAGCCTGTCACCAGGGTCCTCACAGCCCCTTGGGATGGGGATCCTTGACACCCCCACAGCTTCTGCTTGGGATGGATCCACCTGCTCCTTCCCTTTTGTTTCCCTGCTTTGTTTTCTGCTTGATCCCTCAGTTCTCCAATTCCAAAAGAGCCCTCAATGCAGCCTGGCCTCCCACATTTAATCCTGGATCAGGAGCACAGGGCCATTCCAAGGTGCTGAAAGACAGAGGTTTGCTCATTTGAGAGGGGACTGTTGGATCCTGGAGGTGAGAGGTGTTAAAGTTGCTGTCATGGGGGAATGTTCTTTCTCTTTTCATCAAAAAGAACCTCCTAGGTCTGGTTTTTCTGCAGAGATGAAGCAACCACACCCCCCAGTATCTCCTGCTTCTCCCAGCATTCCCAGGCAAGGGACAATCCAAGGATCACCACCATCCCCAGGGTGCAGCCCAAGTTTTGCACAACAGTTTGAGCATTTCCATGGCCAGGGAGGCAGCCAAGCAGTCCTGGCTCCTGCAGCCCCGTTGGTTTTTCCTGCTGCAGAGCTGGGAATGATGGGCTCTGCATCCCATCCTTCCCAGGCCAGGAGCATCAGGAGCAGCCCAATCCAGCCAGGAGCCACCCTGCTCCATCTGTGCCGAGCCCAAACCAGCCCCGCTGGGCTCCAGGCCGCCCTGGGGCAGAGGCAGAGGCAGCTGGGGGGCAGGAGATGAGGATCCAGGCTCTGCAGGGAGGCCTGGAGGCCGTTCCTGGGCTTTTAATTTCCAGGTAAGAAAGATGGGAGTGGGGAAAGGTGTGTGGAGTGGGGAAAGGTGCTTGGTGTGGGGGATATTTGCTCCTGGTGGTGTCTGAGCTGGTTTGCAGGAGGAATTCCAGTGTTTGTCACTCAGGAAAGGCAGCCTGGGAAAGGTTCACTGGAGCTTGGTTGGGAACAGCAGCTCTATCAGGAGGGTAATGCTGCAGTGAGGGAACTTCATTTGAGGGTCTTTACACTCTGCAGCTGAAGTGATGCATGTGACAGCAACAGCTCTGGGGCAGGTGTGCAGCCACCAGGAAAGGCTGGTGATGGAAAGGTTTCCTCTTTGCTGGGGAAAAAAGCTGGGTTTGAATCCTTCCAGAGCAGGAGCTCAGCGGGAAGAAATGTTACAGGGAGAGTACAAAAGTGAGGAGCAGCTGGAGGAACTGGAGTTGTTCAGCCTGAAGGAATGGAGGCTCAGGAAGGCCTGTGAGGTCGTACAGGTGTCCCTTTTCCTCAGTGAGGGGCAGGACTCGTCTTTCCAGGCTGTTCTCACTTCTCACTGGCAGCTGGGCCATGCTTGGACACCTCAGGTGGTTGTTGTTTGCAGGTCTGACCACTCAGGGTCTCACAGCCAGCCCAGGGCTCCAATGGCCTTTTCTGGGCAGGGCTAAAACCCTCCTGGCCCTTCTCTACAGGGGAAGGGTCTGGGACCCAAATATGAGCCTCATCCCCAGCAGTGGAGGACAAAGACTCACAGCTTCATTATCCCAGTGCTCAGCTAATGAGCTTGGCCATCCTGGAGCTGCCCACGGCCTCCTCCTCCCGTGGGAATTCATCTTCTGCCCCAAATGCTCCGTGTGGACCTCAGCCCTCGGGGCTGTGCTGTCCTGCTGGCCCATGCTGCTGGCAGCCCCTGTCCCCCTCAGGAGCAGCATTTGGGGCTGGCTCCCTGCTCCAGGCTGGGGCAGGCAGCGATAGCATCTGCTGAGCAGCAGGCAGGGAGCTGCAGGGTTATTGTTTGCTAATAGATTGCTTTTGAAAAGCTGCTCAGATGGGACCAGGCAAGCTGCAGAGGTAATTAAAACTCTGCCTATGCAAAAGGCAGGATCTGATTATTTCCCTTCCCGAGCAGGCAGATTAAACCAGGAGGGTTTATTGCACCACTTCTATGAGTGAGGGGTTCCTTTGAATAAAATTCATAATATGGAATATAACAAATACAACTCTTCAGTTTCTTTTCTTATTTAAATAAAAAAGGACAAAAAAACCACACAAGAACAACAAAAAAGAACCAAATCCAACACACCCACAATTTTATTTTTCAGCTGCCTTTCTCCTTGATTATTCCTTGGATTTAAACAGTTCCTATAAAGCAGAGCACAGGTGAACTTATGAAGGACTACTGTTCCAAAGCTCATTTCTTATCTTTTAAGGCTCTTTGCTCTTATCCTAGAAGGCTTTTCTGTGCCATCCTACCTAAAATAGGAGGGTGGGTTGGTAAAGAGGCTCAGAAATAGCAGCAAAGTCTCCTTGTCACCTCCCCTTGACAAAAGGAATGGCTTCAAGTCCATTAAAGGTATTCCAGATATTTTAGAGCCAGGCTCACGTCTGTAATCTCAGTCTCCCTGACAGACTGTGGTGCTGCCTGTGGGATTTGGTCTCTGCACCACTCTGGCCAGGTTCAGACCAGATATCTGGAAGGAATTCCTCCCTGGGAGGGTGGGCAGGCCCTGGCACAGGTGCCCAGAGCAGCTGTGGCTGCCCCTGGATCCCTGGCAGTGTCCCAGGCCAGGTTGGACAGGGCTTGGAGCAGCCTGGGACAGTGGGAGGTGTCCCTGCCCAGGGCAGGGACTTGGAATTTGGTGATCTTTTATGTCCCTTCCACCCCAAACTATTGTGGGATTCCCTGATCTGCAGTTTCCATTGCCTTGGGCCAGAGATGGGAGCCCAGGTGTGCTCAGGAAGAGGCACCCACCCTTAGCTGGGGGCAGAAGCCTTTTGCAAGCTCTGAGCCAGCTCTGTGTCCTGCAGGTCTCCTCTCCACAGAGGAGAACCCTTCAGAGCTGCTCCTGCCCTGGTGCTGCTGTGTCCCTGTGTCCCTGTGTCCCTGTGCCTCTGCAGGAAGTGATGGGCACTGTGGGGGACACAGCCAGCTCTGGGAATGGCTGTGGCAGCTGGGCTGGTGAGAGAACCCAGAGCAATGTGGGCAGTTGGAGAGGGAAAAAACAAAAGAAAAAAGGAAAAATTAGTTGGAGCTATTTTCCTGGTGCGTTGGAGAGGGGAGGCTTTGCCTGCCCTGGGCAGAGCTGCCAGCTGAGTTTCTGTCCAAACAAAACAGGCTGTGGTGGATTTAGAGTGGCCTGGAGAGCTGGGGACAGATCCCATCTCCTGGGCACTGAAACCTGCCAGCAGTGCTGGTTTTCAGCTGAAAAATGGCCTGGAAAGAAGGACTGTGTTGCAGGGAGGTGGCAGCACCCTCGTGCCTGCTGTCCCCACCTTCCTGCCAAGGTCACTGGGGCTGTGCAGCTCAGGCAGCTGGGTCTCACCTACTGCCAGGTGGGTGAGAGAGGGATGAGAGGTGTATAAATATACAGCCAGCACAGCCATCTGGGTCACACGGGTTCATGAGGGCTCAGTCCTGTTCCTATAAAAAGATCTCAGTATCCGCCAGCAGAAGAGGACCAAAGGCTTCCCCTCCTGGGATCAGAAACCTTTTCCAACCTTCTTCACCTGAGTGTGTCCCCTCCAAGCTGCTCAGTGCAGATCAGGAGTCAGCCCTGCCAATCCTGGCCCAGGGTGAGCTGTGCTGCACAGACCCTCCAGGCTGGGCTGGGGGCTCCTCTGGCAGAGGAGAATCCATGCAGAAATCACAGGGCCCAGTCACAGGGCCATGGTCCATCACAGAGGGAAGTGGCTGATCAAGGAGTCCTTTCTGCTCTAAAACCTGCCCAGGCTGTGTGAAACACCTGTGTGCAACCTCTGTGAAACGCCTGTGTGCAACCTGTGTAAAACCTGTGTGAAACACCTGTGTGCAACCTCTGTAAAACACCTGTGTGCAACCTGTGTGAAACACCTGTGTGCAACCTGTGTGAAACACCTGTGTGCAGCCTGTGTAAAACCTGTGTGAAACCTCTATAAAACACCTGTGTGCAATCTGTGTAAAACACCTGTGTGCAGCCTGTGTAAAAACACCTGGGTGCAACCTGAGTGAAACACCTGAGTACAATCTGTGTAAAACACCTGTGTGCAACCTGAAACACCTGAGTACAGTCTGTGTAAAACACCTGTGTGCAGCCTGAACCACCTGTGTGCAACCTGAGTGAAACATCTGTGTGCAGCCTGAAACACCTGTGTGCAACCTGAGTGCAACCTGAAACACCTGAGTACAGTCTGTGTAAAATACCTGTGTGCAACCTGAGTGACACACTCCTGTTCAGCCTGTGTAAAACACCTGTGTGCAGCTTGTGTAAAACACTCACATTTTGGGAGTGCTCAGATCTTCCTGTGTGCCCTCAAACCCAGCACGTGTGTGCAGACATCCACACATTTTATTGCTGATAGGAAATGAAACCCCCGATAAAAAGACATTACCAAAAGATTAAAAGCAACACCGAATCTAATTTCAATTGTTTGTGGCAGGAACCCAATTTTCAAATGATAATGGCAATAATTAAAAAGTCCCTTATCAACAGAGACAAAAGTGCTGCCTGTTGGCAGGTAGAGCTGAGGAACGGGGTGAGCTCAGGCTGCTCAAAGCTGAAATCAATTTTCAGACAAAGTTCAAACAAGCCCCAGAACAATTCTGCTTTTGTTGTGCTTTTTCCATGAGGGGAGGAAGATCCTTTCCCCATGCATGTACATGGTTTTTTTCTCCTATTTTTCTCTCTCCTTTTATCCACAAGGTCACATTAGCTGGAACAGACCCTCATGTAAACAAAACTATTCTGCTATAGAAATGAGGTTCAGAGAAAGTTCATAAGCAGCTCAGACCTTCAGTTTGGGCTTTACTTGTAATTATGGATTATCCTATTTAGAATTAACAAATGCACCTGCTCAGCCTTTGAAGAGCTGGCCAAGGAGGGCTCTCGGAGCTCTCTGTACTGAGACTCCTGAACTCTACCATCATCCCTCCTGTGCAGTGGGGAGCTCACGAGCACAAATGAGTCTAATTAAAAAATGTCTGGATGGACATCTGGAAAATGAACCTTTTTTGCCCTGAGAGCTCTCAGGTTTCTGCACATACACTTTTCAATGGTAACAGAGTACAGAATTTGAGATTCAGGCTTTTATTTCACGGAATAGAAATCCATTGTATGATCCCCTCTTTTCCCCCTCCAGAGCTCCCCAGGCCAGCCTGTCCAGCCCAGGGACAGCCTCAGGAAGGGCCACGGGGCTTTCAGAAGGCCTCGTTCACCCCAGTAGCTGCAGGGGATGGAGGGAGCAGAGCTTCGCCTTCTGCAGGATGCCCAGCCCAGCCCGGGCAGCTCTGCCCTGGTTCCAGACTCTGGGCCCGAGGTGTTTGTGAGGAGATGACACTTCCAGGTGCTCAGCAAACCCACTGGTGCTCCTTAAGCAGTGTTAATTGTCCTAATTAGTACAGGGAGTCCCCAAGGAGGGGAAAGTCTTTATCCATATCTTCATTGTTATTTGATTGCAGAGTTCAGGACAGCTGATTTCACTCTGAGCTCTCTGTCCTGGAGGATATCTCCATCCTGGCCTTCCTCACATTTCTGGTGCTGCAGTGACTGAATCCTTCCTCGTGAATGTCTGCACTCCCAGTCCCATACTGGCCACCTCTCACTGTCACCTGAAGCTCCTTCTGCTGGCACCATGAGAGTGGCTCATGGAAACCCTGCAGAAAGGATCTCATTCCACATTCAGTTGTGTTTGTGGAGCTGCTCTAAACCCACATCACTTTCATCCTGGCTGCCTTCTCCATAAACAGGATTTTTCCTCCTGGGAGGAGCCATTATTGATCATGTACTGGTCAAGGCTGATTTTATTTATCAGCACAGGAGTGTGAAGACAGAAAACTGTGACACCTTTTTTGTTTCCCTTCTGGTCTGGAGGAAAATCAAGGGAGGAAAAGGGGGGATGGGGGAACACTGCTGGGTTAAAGGGGACTTGCTTTGCCAAGGTTTTCCTGTTGGATTTTCCTCCTGTGGATAACAAGTGTGGAGATGACAGGACACACCTCAGCCACAGCTCTTCATCCACTGGGATCCACCTGGAGCCAACCCTTGTGCAGTGCCTGAGGGCACAGCAACAGAGAGGAACCACGGGAGCGGGGGGGCTGGAAGCAGCAGGGGTTCCCTGGATGTGTTGCTGCCGGCACTTTTGAATTCAAGCTTCCCCAGACCTCTCAGTGCTGCCAAAACCAGCCCCAGGGTAACAGTGGGTTTTGATCAGAACTTTTACCTTTGGAGAGGAGGGAGGTTTCCTTGATGAGGAAGAACTCTTGTAGCAGTCAGTGGTTTAGGAGACCCTGCAGCAGAGCCTGCTCACCCCTGCACCCGGAGGGCTGTGTTCTCCTGCTTTGGGGAGGGCTGATGGATGTGCAGAGCTGGCAGCAGCTCAGTCCCAGCTGGGTGATGCAGCAGGGCCACAGTTACACTTGTGGGGCCGCCAGAGCCTTGGTGCCAGCTCTGGCATGTCCCTGCCCTTGTCAGCAGCCCCTCAGGGAGGCCCTGTGGCCCCAGCTCCCCCCTTCCCTGGAGCCAAGCAGGTCTGGTGGGAGCAGAGCATGAGGCAGAGCTCAGGGCGACCTCAATTTCTCAGCTCTGATGCTTCAATTATTTCTGCAAGGAAAGTAATCTTTATTATTTAATAATGGCTGAAGCCCTCCAAATTATTCATCAGCTCAGGAAGGGAGCTGCTGAAATCCTCAGGAAGGGTGTGATGGGGGAGTCAGCACAGGCTGAGCTCCTCATTCTGGAGGTCTTGTCCAGCCACAGAATCAGGGAATGGTTTGGATGGAAGGACCTTAAAGATCATCTCATTCCATCCTCTGCCATGGCAGGGACACCTCCCACTGTGCCAGGTGCTGCCCCCCAATGTCCAGCCTGGCCTTGGGCACTGCCAGGGCTCCAGGGGCAGCCACAGCTGCTCTGGCAATTCCAGCCCAGCCCCTCCTCACACTCACAGGGAACAATTCCTTCCCAGTATCTCACCTGAATTTCCCCACTTTTAGTTTGACCCCATTCCTCCTCATCCTGTCACTCCAGTTCCTGATGAACTCAATCCGTCCTGTCCCTCGCATGGACCGTCCCTCTCAGATGTGGAGCTTCATCCTGGAAGGGCTCTGAGGTCTCCACACAACCTTCTCTTCTCCAGGCTGACAGTCCCAGCTGTTCCAGCCTCATTTGTGCAACTTGGAGAGAGATTGTATTTCTGCAGCACCACCTTGGGTTGAGCCAGGAGCGATCCCCCAGGTGAGACCCAGAATCTGCCCCTGTCCATGAGTGATCCCAGGTCCCCATGGGTGCTTTGGGGGATGCACTGCTGACTCTGTTCTACTGCAAGTGTCCCCTGCCCACACGCTGAAAATAATATTTTTGCACTGGAGCAAGAAGTTGAACCTGTAAAATGCTGGAAGGGGTTTTGTGGAAGTGTTGTACCTTCATGTTTGAAAAGAAAAAGCATCCTTGCTTGCATATTTAATTGCCAAATTATCATATAAATGTCACATTACTTAGGATGCCAGAACTCACTGATATTTTAAATGCTTCCATGTTTTAATTCCTTGCCAGTCAACCTTTGCAAACCTAATTGCAAAGAGAAAATCACTGATGGCATTTTGTTCACCATGTTTGGAGATGAACTGAGTTTCCTGACAGTCAAGAAAAATTTTCAGCTGATTTTATTTTGTCCTTCTTGGTAGTGACAGGAGCTCTTCCTGCTGCTCCTCGCTGGGATAAGATGGATTACTGTCTGGAAAGCCATGGAGCAGCAGTGCCAGAACAGGCCTGGGTATTTGGGTTAGCTCTGCAAACAACTCAAAAATAAACAGAGGAGCCCATGCAGAGCTGGAAACCTTGGGGAGGCTTCACTCAGAGCAGCTTTCCCCTTCCCCATTGCTTCCATCTCCCTGTGAAAGCAGCAACTGAGAGGGACCAGGGACAAAGGGGTTTTCCTGTGGTGGCACAGGACATTTCCAGTGCCTTGGGAATGGCACTCTCAGTCAGTCTGGGGTTTATGAAACACCCCACACCCCTGAGGGCTCCTCGCCCACCCTGGGCACCAGAGCCACAGGGCTGGGCTGGGCTCTGTGCACCTCTGCAGCAGCCCTGAAGCAGCCCCCAGCAGCTGGCTGCCCTCCTGGTCCATGGGCATCCCCTGACAGCCACGTCCAGAGTGCTGGGAACATCCGAGCTCCTCAGCCCAGCCCAAAGCTCCTTAGCCCACCCAGCACTCCTCAGCCCAGCCCAGAGCTCTCCTCAGCCCAGAGCTCCCTTATCCCAGCCCAGAGCTCTCCTTATCCCAGCCCAGAGCTCTCCTCACCCAGCCCAAAGCTCCTCAGGGATCTGTCTGGGGCCTCTCCCATGGGAACCCATGGCCATGGCAAAGGGACACGAAATCCTTCTGTGCTGAGGGAGCCCAGCTGGCCCTGGCCAGGCCTGCTGCAAGGGACACTGTAACCCCTGGGCATGGTCTGTGCCACTCCCAGGGTGACAGCTCCGTGTCACAGCTCCGTGTCACAGCCTCTGGCATGGTGTGCCACTCCCAGGGTGACAGCTCCGTGTCACAGCTCCGTGTCACAGCCTCTGGGCATGGTCTGTGCTGCTCCTGGGGTGACAGCTCCGTGTCACAGCTCCGTGTCACAGCCTCTGCTGGCATGGTCTGTGTCTGCTCCTGGGGTGACAGCTCCATGTCACAGCTCTGTGTCACAGCCTCTGGGCATGGTCTGTGCTGCTCCTGGGGTGACAGCTCCATGTCACAGCTCTGTGTCACAGCCTCTGGGCATGTCTGTGCCACTCCCAGGGTGACAGCTCCGTGTCACAGCTCTGTGTCACAGCCTCTGGGCATGTCTGTGCTGCTCCTGGGCTGACAGCTCCATGTCACAGCTCTGTGTCAAAGCCCCGGGGGATGGTCCGTGGCACTCCCAGGGTGACAGCTCCGTGTCACAGCTCTGTGTCACAGCCCCGGGGGATGGTCCCGTGGCACTCCCAGGGTGACAGCTCCGTGTCACAGCTCCGTGTCACAGCCCTGCTGCCTCCAGAGCAGCAGAGATTTGTCACCAGCTCAGCATCATGTCCCATCGTGTCCCAGCACAGCCCAGCCCCCTGTTTGACAAGCAATGGAGAGAGGGCTGAGCAGGGGCTGCTTTCCCAAATCCCCAAAGTGATGAGGCAGGGCTGGGAGCACCCCTGGGGCTGTGGGGATCACGAAGCAGCAGGAGGTGGTGCCTGGGGACTGCCCAGGCTGCTCCAGGGTTTGCCCTCCACTTCAATCTGAATTTTTCCCTTTGAAAGCAGAGTCTTGTTCTCCTGATGTTCTTCCAGAACACCTCTCAGCACTCTGGGGCTGGAGCTCCACATTCCAGCCCCTGCGAAGGGCTGCCAACCCTTCCCCCCTTCCCTGGCCTTCTGGCTGCAGGGTAGTCAGAGCACTGCCTGGTCTCCCCTGTTCCTGCTCTCTTCTTTAGCCTGAAGTGGAGGAAACAAACTCATCTGTGCTATTGCAGACATTTAGGGCTCCCCAGCCAAGGTAATCATCCAGTGACATCTGAATTGCACGTTCTGTAAATACCTGTAAAAGCTGCTGCAGGGTTTGGAACAGGCTGATTACAGCCCAGGAGAGGAACGTGGCCCTGTGGATGCTCTCAGGGCTAAAAGAGGCAATTTCCCAGAGGACTGTGGTCATGCAGAACTGTGTCAGTGTAAAATGTGTGGGTGCAAGGCAAAGGTTGGGAAACAAAGGCCTCATTTCCACTTTGATTTATTTTCTCCTTCGGGAAGATCTTTCTCTCACCTTCCTAAAGACCAGAACTAGTCCAGAGTGCTGACACTCACGTTCCCATTGGTTCTGCTTAGGTCTGTCCCAAGCTCTGCCTGGATGTGCAGAGCTGGGCTGGATCCCAGATTTCTCAGGACTTCTGGACACCTTGGTCAAGGCTGTTCTTTGTTTGGGATTGCATGATTGGGTTTGGTGTGTGGGATTTCTGGGGTTTGATCATTCGGTTTGGTGCTTTGTGGTGTGAGGTTTTTGGGTTTGGATTGTTTGGTTTGGTGTGACCAGAGCTTGTGTTCCAGGATGTTTCCATCCCTGCAAGGACAAGCTTGGAATAAAACTAAAACTCACTGGCAGTAGCAGAGGGAAGAGAAGGAGCCATCCATTCCCCCCTGGTGTCCCCAAAGCTGAGCTCAGTGTGCAGCCCTGGCACAGGCTGGGCTGTGGGGCTGTGCAGCTGCACCTCTGCGTGCCCAGACTGCCTGATCCAGGATGGGCTCATTAGTGCACAATGAACAATCAGCATTGTGGAAACCTCCTCAGAAAAATGCTGCATTATTATATTTTTCCCCTGTTCTGAGCAGAATGTGGGGTGTTCCTCCAAAACAGGAGTTTGTGTTCACTTAGAAACCCCAAATGTCCTGAGCTGGAAGGGACCCACAGGATCACCCAGTCCAACAGATCCTCAGCAACCCCACCCTGGGATCCCTGGAGCTCTGGCAGCCTCAGGGCTGTGCCCATTCCCTGGGCAGCCTGGGCAGTGCCAGCACCCTCTGGGAAGAACCTTGCCCTGAGCTCAGCCTGAGCTGCCCTGGCCCAGCTCCAGCCGTGCCCTGGCTGCTGTCCCAGTCCCTGTCCATGTCCCTGTCCCAGTCCCTGTCCCCATCCCTGACCCTGTCCCTGTACCTGTCCCAGTCCCTGTCCCCATCCCCCTGTCCCTGTCCCAGAGGTCGGTGCTGGCTCTGGACTGCTCAGGTGCTCTGAGCTGATCCTGTCCCTCCCATTGATCCTGTCCCTCTCTGGGGTGATCCTGTCCCTCTCTGAGCTGATCCTGTCCCTCCAGGGTGATCCTGTCCCTCCCAGGGTGATCCTGTCCCTCCCTGGGGTGATCCTGTCCCTCTCTGAGCTGATCCTGTCCCTCCCAGGGTGATCCTGTCCCTCCCAGGGTGATCCTGTCCTCCCTGGGGTGATCCTGTCCCTCCCAGGGTGATCCTGTCCATCCCGGGGTGATCCTGTCCATCCTGAGTGATCCTGTCCCTCTCTGAGCTGATCCTGTCCCTCTCTGAGCTGATCCTGTCCCTCTCTGGGTGTGATCCTGTCCCTCCCAGGGTGATCCTGTCCCTCCCTGGGTGATCCTGTCCCTCCCTGGGGTGATCCTGTCCCTCCCAGGGTGATCCTGTCCTCTCTGGGGTGATCCTGTCCCTCCCTGGGGTGATCCTGTCCCTCTCTGGGGTGATCCTGTCCCTCCCTGGGTGATCCTGTCCCTCCCAGGGTGATCCTGTCCCTCCCAGGGTGATCCTGTCCATCCTGGGGTGATCCTGTCCATCCCTGGAGTGATCCTGTCCCCTCCTGGGTTGATCCTGTCCCTCCCAGGGTGATCCTGTCCCTCTCTGGGCTGATCCTGTCCCTGCTCTGAGCTGATCCTGTCCCTCCCTGGGTGATCCTGTCCCTCCCAGGGTATCCTGTCCCTCCCAGCACTGCAGGGATCAGTTCCCAAGCAGAACCTGCCTGGGCAGCCCAGCCCAGCCCCTCCCAGCACAGCCAACACAGATGCATTGGCTGCCCTCAGGTTTTGTTCTGGATTAGGGACGTGATGGAGCCCTGACATTTCAACCAGGAGCTGAGACATTTTAAGTTGTGTGCGGGGAAAATTAAGGTCTTTGCACTTTCCAGCAAGGATATTGCAAGGAGTGGGAAGCAGGCAAGATTCATTACAGCCCCAAAGTGCAAAATTTCACACTTCCATCTGCAGTTTCCTTTTTTAACTGTCTGTCATTCTGAAATGTTTGTATGAAATACAGGAAGCGAGGAGCAGGAGAGCTGCAGGGATAAAGCTGCCAAGTGTGCACACCTCTGACGTGGGGTTTTGTGTTCCTTCCCAACCCCAGCAGCCCCACTGGGCACACTGGAATTCCACAGGCTGGGGAGAGCACGGGTGTCAGTCCAGCACAGCTTCTGTAGGAGAACAAAGGAATGCTCCAATGAGCCACAGAACCTAGAGAAGACCAGAAACAGAGCTAAACGGGCCATAAACAGAACAGTTCCACTGCTGCCTATTTCTGTTCACATTGGTTGTTGTAAAATGCTCTTAATTATGAGAGTACAATTGTAAGGGGCCTTTTGGTGGGATTCTGTGTTGGAGCTGTTTGTACACAGGGAGGTGCATCACGAGCAGCATGGAATGACCCATCCTTGGTGACTCAGCCGTTCATACTGGGTGACAAAGATGGAATGACCCCTGGAGTCCTTTCTGCTGCTCTCACAGAGCTTCCTCTGCACCTTTGACTTTGCAGTCTCGTGGCAAGGGATCTTTTCACCTCTGTGCAAAGGGATCTTGTGTGGAAACCTGAGATTTGTCTGAAACCTGGGACTCGTGTGGGCACCTGGTAGTTGTGTGGACACCTGAGAGCTGTGTGGAGCAGGGCTGGGTGGGAGAGACGAGCCCTGCTGGGGAGGCAGAGCGGGCACCGTGTCTGGATGGAGCCTGGCCCAGCCTGCAGGCAGGAGCAACCCAGACAGGAGCTGCAGGGAGAAGGGGAGCTGGATTTCAGTGGGCAGGAGCTGTGCAGGGCTGGCACCCCTGATAAGCTCCCTCGATGGCCCCGAGGCTCAGTGCCCCGGCCCCGCCGCCTCCCGGAGGACCTGCCTTGCCTGCCCGGCCCCCGCCCCGCCTGCCCTGCTTCCCTGCTCCTGCCCCTGCCCCGCTCCTGCCCTGCTCCTGCCCTGCCCTGCTCCTGCCCTGCCCCTGCTCCTGCCCTGCTCCTGCCCCTGCCCTGCCCCTGCCCTGCCCTGCCCCTGCCCTGCTCCTGCCCGCTCCTGCCTGCTCCTGCCCTACTCCTGCCCCTGCCCCGCTCCTGCCCCTGCCCCTCCTGCCCCGCCTGCCCCTGCTCCTGCCCTGCTCCTGCTCCTGCCCCTGCCCTGCCCCGCCCCTGCCCGCTCCTGCCCCTGCCCCTGCCCCTGCCCCTGCCCCGCTCCTGCCCCTGCCTGCTCCTGCCCCGCCTGCCCCTGCCCCGCCCCTGCCCCGCTCCTGCCCTGCCCTGCCCTGCCCCTGCCCCGCTCCTGCCCCTGCCCCTGCCCCTGCTCCTGCCTGCCTGCTCCTGCTCCTGCCCCTGCCCTCCCCTGCCCTGCCCCCTGCCCGCCTGCCCCTGCTCCTGCCCTGCTCCTGTCTCCTGCCCCTGCCCTGCCCGCCCCTGCCCCCCTCCTGCCCATGCCCCTGCTCCTGCCCCTGCCCCGCTCCTGCCCCTGCCCCTGCTCCTGCCCCTGCCCTGCCCCGCTCCTCCCCTGCCCCTGCTCCTGCCCTGCCCCTGCCCTGCCCTGCCTGGCCCCTGCCCCGCCTGCCCTGCTCCTGCCCCTGCTTCTGCCCTGCCCTGCCCTGCCCCCTGCCCCCCTGCCCTGCCCCTGCTGGCCCCTGCCCCTGCTCCTGCTCCTGCCCCTGCCCTGCCCCTGCCCCCGCTCCTGCCCCGCCTGCCCCTGCCCTGCTCCTGCCCCTGCCCTGCCCCTGCCCCTGCTCCTGCCCTGCTCTGCCCCTGCCCTGCTCCTGCCCCTGCCCTGCCCCTGCCCTGCCCCTGCCCCTGCTCCTGCCCTGCCCCTGCCCCTGCTCCTGCCCCGCCTGCCCCTGCCCCGCTGCCCTGCCCCTGCTCCTGCCCCGCCTGCCCCTGCTCCTCTCCTGCCCCTGCCCTGCCCCTGCCCCGCTCCTGCCCCCCTGCCCTGCCCTGCTCCTGCCCCTGCTCCTGCCCTGCTCCTGCCCTGCTCCTTCCCTGTCCTGCTCCTGCCCTGCTCCTGCTCCTGCTCCTGCCCCTGCCCCGCCTGCCCCTGCCCCTGCCCCTGCTCCTGCCCCGCCTGCCCCTGCCTGCTCCTGCCCTGCTCCTGCCCTGCTCTTCTCCCTGCCCCTGCCCTGCTCCTGCCCCTGCCCTGCTCCTGCGCCTGCTCCTGCCATGCCCCGCCTGCCCCTGCCCCTGCCCCGCCTGCCCCTGCCCCGCCTGCTCCTGCCCCTGCCCCTGCCCCTGCCCCTGCCCACTCCCCTGCCCCTGCCCCGCCTGTTCCTGCCCCGCTTTTATGGCTCGGAGCTGTCAAGCCGGCGGGGAAGCTGTGATGGATTCATTCTTTTCCCTTATCCAAGGCTGCACTGCACTTTCTGCAAAATACCAACGCTTGAAACGCACGAGACAGCAGAGAGAGAGACAGAGCCCCGATAAATCACTGGGGCCGGGAGCCTTTATTGCCACTGACAACAGCCTGCCAGGGCTTTGTTTTCCTCCTGCTGCTCCACTCCCTTGTTTTGCTTTCTGTTCACCTTCCCTGGGTCCTGTTCCTACTCTCAGCTGTGTGAATTGCCATTAACAATTAATTAATTTGGGTCAGAATCCACTCGAACTTGGTGCTGCGGAAATTCAGAGTTTCATCCATGTTTCCTCCTTCTTCTTCCTCTGCCATTGCTTTCCTTCCCCAGATTTCCTCTCAGGTCCTGCCCCACCTCAGGTGCCTTGTCCTGAGCCCAAGGGCTGCCTGGACATGCCCATCCATGGGAGATGCCCTAACCTGGGCCACGGCAGAGCCTTGGTTTGGGAATGGGTCTGCTCAAGGCTGGAGCTGCAGCAGGAAGGGGCTGAGGGTTTTTACAAGTGCCAGATGAGGCCAGCTCAGCACTCAGCTGTGCAGAACAGTCTGCAGGGGCTCCAGTTCATTCTGGGCATTTTCTGAGTCTTAAAACTTTCAAATAAGCAGAGACCAAAGAGAAAACGCTTTCCCAAAAATAGTTCTGGGAGCTGTGAAGGTGGGAGTTCTCCAGCACTGCCGGAGCCAGGGAGGGCTTCAGCCAGCCCGGGGTGGTGCTGGCTCCTGGATGAAGCAGCCTGGCCCTCCAGGAATGCTGAGAGCCAGCAGGAACTGAACCCCAGGAGCTGCTGTCTCTGCACCACGGGGAGGGAAATGAGCAGCTCCAAAAGGCCTGAGGGCCCTGCTGGGAACGCTGATCTGCCTCTGCAGGGCTGTCAGCTCCTGAACAGCTGGGGATGGGCTCTGCTCCTCCAGAGCTGCATTCAGACCAAAATCCCCACTGGACTGATTTATTTGGAAGCCTTGGTTTCCCTGGGGGATACGTGTGGGTCAGGGTTTTGGGGAGCACACCAAATCACCCCGAGCTGTGGTGGTGCTTTGATCCCAGAGGAGGCAGATTAAACAAATGGGGGGTTGGGATATCAACACCTGTGAAAAAAATTAGAAAGGACCTAATTCTACCAAAAGCTGGGCCCATAATGTGCCGTCCTTGCTGATTTCCAGGGCACTGAGCTCTTGCTGTCGCTGGGGTTTTGTTACAGACAAAAGCCCTGATGAAATCTTGCAGTGCTGTGCTGAATGTTACCCTGCCTACAGTACAGGAGATTGCTTTTCCTGGGGCCCCACTCCAAGAGCCTCCAGTGGAAATGCTGAAGCCCCAGGAAGATGAGGGCTGTTCTTACCTTCCCAAAGCAGCTGGTGAACAACGAGCCTGAGGCTGGAGCCAGGAGGGGCTTGGAGGCATCTGTTCCTGTGAAGGCTTTTGGGGTGGTTTGGCACCACAGGGTGGGGAGGGAGCTGTTCCCACACCCACACCTGCTGCTGGCTGCTTTGGGTCCACCCTTTGGCTCCCTGCATCTGCCCCCTTTAAAGCCCAAGGGGCTCCAAAGCAGTTTTGAAATTTTTGCAGGCAGAATCTGTGAGTGGGAAATGTTTTTAATTTGGGTTGATTACAAGAAATCTGCATTTCCTCACTGCCTGTGTCCTGCAAATCTCCCTCCTGCCTCTCACTACATTTTCCTTTTTTAAGGGGGGGCGAGGGAAGTGCGATATAACCCCAGCAAATCTCCTTTAACTGATGTAAATCCATCCCTGTGCTTCAGCAAAAACCTTAAGCTCAAGTTAGAGTGGCTTCAAAGTCAGAATTTTTCCTTCCCCCCTCTTACACCGGGAGTTTCCTGGCAGGTGTTGTGGCTCAGCACAGAGGACCTGTGTGCTTGTTGGGACACAAAACCAGGATAATACATAAATACAAAATAATAATAATAATACATAAATACAGCCCAAGGAGCTGCACCTGCCCTGGGCCCAGGTCATTCCTGCTGCCCAGGACCAGCCTGAGCTTTTGCCATGAGCTGGAACAGAGGAAGCTGATCCTGTAAAACTGGGAACACGAGGCCTTGGAGAGCAGCTCTGGGCCAGCCTGGCAGGAGGGTGTAAAGCCTCTAGAACTCCTCAACAACTCCATGGATCTCTCCTGATTTACACCAGAGGAGTGTAGGGCTCTCAGCACATGTGCCAGATGGTCTTTTATAAGCACAGGAATTATTTAAGAATGTGGCCATTACTCCAGTGCTAATGAATTACAAATAACTCCTGCAGGAAAGGCCTTTTGCTGACTAAGAATGTGTCCCCAAGATAAGCTAACAGTTGAGGTTTAAAGGGTCAGCAATTTTTTAAAAAAATATATTTTATCTGAGTAAGTTAAAGGGGACTGGAAGGATCCCGCTTGCCTCATTAGCAAATATTGCCCAATTTTTCTTTCACAGTGTAGCAGGGGTGAAGAGAACGACATAAAATAAACACCTGGCAGGAGTGCATAATCTGCATAAATTCAAGTGGTTACACTCGACAGAAAACCCAACCAAAATGAGCCTTTGGAAGGTGGCAAATCTGCCTCAGCATTGATTATCTCCGTGCATGGCTGGGATTTCAGAGAGCTGGGCAAATCCTGGTGCTCTGGCTGACACCCTGATATCCCAAAGTGGATGGATGGATGGATTGATGGATGGATGGATGGATGGATGGATGGATTGATGGATGGTGATGGATGATGATGGATGGATGGATGGATGATGGATGGATGGATGGATGGACGGATGATGGATGGATGGATGATGGATGGATGGATGGATGGTGGATGGATGGATGGATGGATGATGGATGGATGGATGGATGATGGATGGATGGATGGATGGATGATGGATGGATGGATGGATGGATGGATGGATGGATGGATGGATGGATGGATGATGGATGGATGGATGGATGGATGGATGGATGGGATGGATGGATGATGGATGGATGATGGATGGATGGATGGATGGATGGATGATGGATGGATGGATGGATATGATTGGATGTGTGGATGGGATGGATGGATGGATGGATGGATGGATGGATGGATGAGGATGGATGATGATGGATGGATGATGGATGGATGGATGGATGATGGATGTGATGGTGATGGATGGATGGTGGATGGATGATGATGATGGATGGATGGATATGGATGGATGGATGGATGATGGATGGATGGTGATGGATGGATGGATGGATGGATGGATGGATGGATGGATGAGGGATGGATGGATGGATGATGGATGGATGGATGGGGAGATGGATGGATGATGGATGGATGGATGGATGGATGGATGATGGATGTGTGGATGGATGGATGGATGGATGATGGATGGTGATGGATGGATGGATGGATGGATGGATGGATGGATGATGGATGGATGATGGATGGATTATGGATGGATGGATGATGGTGGATGATGGATGGATGGATGGACAGACACCCTTTGATGCCAAATGATGGATGGATGGATGGACACCCTGATATTCCGAGGTAGAACAGGGCCAGTCCCAGCCCCAGAGCACATCCTGGGCCCATCCTGGCTCCTCCAGGTGGAGGCTTGGTGCACCTTGGTCACAAAAATTAATCCTGAGCACTGGTGCTCTCCTCCACTCCCTTTGGAGGTGAAATTGTTCCTGGCTCTGTTGGTGCATTTTTTGTGTAGAGGATTCCTGGTGTTATCCCTCCTTGGGTCTTTAGGGATGGCCATTTCTCCACTAGCCCAGTGACCAAGCAGGGAATGGCTCCCAGTGCCAGAGGGCAGGGCTGGATGGGATCTTGGGAATTGGAATTGTTCCCTGGCAGGGTGGGCAGGGGCTGGGCTGGAATTGCCAGAGCAGCTGTGGCTGCCCCTGGAGCCCTGGCAGTGCCCAAGGCCAGGCTGGACATTGGGGCTGGCAGCACCTGGCACAGTGGGAGGTGTCCCTGCCATGGCAGGGGTGGCACTGGAAGAGTTCCCAGGTCCCTCAGAGCTGGCTGCAGAGGAGCCTCCCCGTGCCAGGAACACTCAAGGCTTTCTCCAGTTGTCTTTCGTGCACGTTTGCCTGAAAATTCAGCCACTCTGGGATGCTTCAGTGGGATGAGGGGAGAGGAAAATGCAGAGGGTCTGCCTCTAAAAGGGATGGGGAAAAGCATTTTAGTAATTTTTAATGCGTGGGTAATTTTTGGTGCCAAGGAACATATCAGCAACAGAGCTGATCTCATCAGAATAATAGAAAATCCATGTTCTTGGCCATCAATTATTGATAAGGGTTAACAGGGCTGTATCCATCCAGGGTGTTGTCACGTTGTTCTTTGTTGTAACCCTTGTCCATCCAATTTTCTGCTTCCCTCGTTCCCTCATTTCATCTTTTACCCAGATGTTTTCAACCCTCCCCCAGCTGTGCCATTCCATGGTGCACCAGAGTGGGGTCAGGGCAGGGCAGGGTGGCAACAAATGGCAGCTCCTGGCCAGGATTTCCCCTGTCCCTCGCTCTGGGATGGGCTCCAGCAGGAGCAAACCATGGGAATTCCTGTGGGAACAGCACCCAGGGCATGGGGACAGCTGAGCCTGCTGCTGTCCCAGTGCCCCAGTGAGGAGGAGGATGCAGGGGAGCTCTCCAGCTCCAGGGTTAATTCCAGGCACATCCCAGGGGGAATGCAGTGAGGGAATCTGTCCCAGAGCAGCATCCCAAACCCAAATGGCCAAGTGAGGAGGTGACAACAAGCAGCACCTCCCCAGCACCCCCTCACTGCCTGGTTGACATCTGCTCTTCCTAAAAAACCCTGCCTGACTGTGGTGTCCTCAGGCAAGGAAGGGAAGGAAGGTTGACTTCTTCCCCCCACATCCAAAAATCCATATTTGAACAAAAACTGGGAAAAAATCCTATACAGAGGCAACATCTTGTAATTAATCATAAAAACTATTATTGTGTGGGAATGGTTGTTTAGCAGAGCAAACACCTGCTCTGGTCTATCTTCTTTTTGTCACGGTTTTGGAGAATTTTCAGGAGTTCGGAGGTAAACCTTGGTTTTCAGTAGCTCAATTTCTTTTTTGGTGATTTTTTCCATTCCTTTTTTTTTTTTTAATGTTCCTTCCTCAGTGATGAGACATCCCAGTCAGTATTGGGAATTACGTTTGTTTTCACATCACCTTCTGGGTCCATATGTGAGAGGCACAGTAGGAAGCTGGCAGCAAGTTTGAGGGTCCCTGATTTATGATGGATGCAAACTCCAGAAGTTTACAGGGCCATGAATGATGAAATGTGCGGATCCAAGGACCCAAAGGAGGTGCATGGAACCAGTTTGTGTTTGGGGAGGGAGGGAGAAGGGACAAATAGGGGAACAATGTGGGGTTTTTGCTGAATCTGTGGGACTCTGCTGCCAGACACCCCAGTAGCTCTCTGGCCATGTCCTGCTGCAAACTGGGCTTCCCAGATTTTACTCGTGACTTGTAAATAGTCCAAGGGTAAAAAAAAAAAAAAAAAAAAAAAAAAAAAAAAAAAAGCCATTATTATGGTCAGAAAGTACTTTGGCTGAAAGGCTACATTTTTTATTATTTGTGTGTTGCAGTCCACAAATTACAAATAAAAGCCTGGGTGATTTAGTTTTAATGATGTTCCCTGGTTTCAGCTGTCCCAGGTGTGCCAGGTCCAGCCCTGTTCAGCCACTTCATCACTGCCAGGGAAATGTACAGCCGGTTATCCACCCTGTGCCATGGATACAGCTGGTTATCCATCCCTGTGCCATGGGTACAGCCGGTTATCCACCCTGTGCCATGGATACAGCTGGTTATCCACCCTGTGCCCTGGATACAGCTGGTTATCCACCCCTGTGCCCTGGGTACAGCTGTTATCCACCCTGTGCCCTGGGTACAGCTGGTTATCCACCCTGTGCCATGGATACAGCTGGTTATCCACCCCTGTGCCTGGATACAGCTGGTTATCCATCCTGTGCCATGGATACAGCTGGTTATCCACCCTGTGCCCTGGGTACAGCTGGTTATCCACCCCTGTGCCCTGGGTACAGCTGGTTATCCATCCTGTGCCCTGGGTACAGCTGGTTATCCACCCTGTGCCCTGGGTACAGCTGGTTATCCACCCTGTGCCCTGGGTACAGCTGGTTATCCATCCTGTGCCGGGTACAGCTGGTTATCCACCCTGTGCCATGGATACAGCTGGTTATCCACCCTGTGCCCTGGGTACAGCTGGTTATCCACCCCTGTGCCCTGGGTACAGCTGGTTATCCATCCTGTGCCATGGATACAGCTGGTGATCCATCCCTGTGCCATGGATACAGCTGGTTATCCACCCTGTGCCATGGGTACAGCTGGTTATCCACCCTGTGCCATGGGTACAGCTGGTGATCCACCCCTGTGCCCTGGGTACAGCTGTGTTATCCATCCCTGTGCCCTGGGTCACAGCTGGTTATCCATCCTGTGCCCTGGGTACAGCTGGTTATCCACCTGTGCCATGGGTACAGCTGGTTATCCACCCTGTGCCCTGGGTACAGCTGGTTATCCATCCTGTGCCATGGGTACAGCTGGTTATCCACCCTGTGCCCTGGGTACAGCTGGTTATCCATCCCTGTGCCATGGATACAGCTGGTTATCCATCCTGTGCCCTGGGTACAGCTGGTTATCCACCCTGTGCCATGGGTACAGCTGGTTATCCACCCTGTGCCCTGCATCCCTTCCTGGGCTCTGCTGCTGCACTTGGGACTGGCCTTGCTGCCACCATCCCATCCACCGCCAGGCTGGAGCTGGACAGGGGGTTGGGGAATTCAGGTAGGGAACAGGGGATTGGGGAATCCAGGCAGGGAACAGGGGGATTTGGGGAATTCAGGCAGGGAACAGGATTTGGGGAATCCAGGCAGGGAACAGGGGATTTGGGGGAATTCAGGCAGGGACAGTGGATTTGGGAATTCAGGCAGGGAACAGGGGGATTGGTGGGAATTCAGGCAGGGTAACAGGGTTTGGGGAATCCAGGCAGGGTACAGGGGATTTGGGATCCGGCAGGGACAGGGGATTTGGAGAATTCAGCAGTGCCCTGGGGATTTGGGGAATCCAGGCAGGGAACAGGGGGATTGGGTATCCAGGCAGAACAGGGGTATTTGGTTAATTCAGGCAGGGAACAGGGGGATTTGGTTATCCAGCCAGGGAACAGGGCATTTGGGAATTCACCAGGGACAGGGGATTGGGGGAATTCAGGCAGGGAACAGGGGGTTTGGGGACTTCAGGCAGGGAACAGGGGGATTTGGGGAATTCAGGCAGTGAACAGGGGATTTGGGGGCATTCAGGCAGGAGGGGTTTGGGGCATTCAGGCAGGAGTTTGTAGCTGATCCTTCCTCTCTCCCTGCAGGACTGCTGCGTTTCCTGCATCAGACACTGCCACAGTGAAGGGCTGATCTCTGCACATCTCCCTCCTTCTAAAGCAGGGAAATTTTGAAAAACCCCTTTGGAACTTTTTAAGTGAAAATTTTCTCTCTGAGGGGGAACATTCATGTTCCATGTAGGTGTTTGCGTAGAAAAGACGTGGGAGAAAGCAGATGGGTGACAGCCAAAGGGTCACCTCTGGTGCGGAGAGCCGGGAGCTCTGCCTGACCCGCTGGGCGGGAGGGAGGGAGGAGGGAGGGAGGTGAGGGAGGGATGGGTAGGGAGGGAGGGAAAGGGAGGGAGGGAGGGAGGGAGGGAGGGAGGGAGGGAGGGAGGGGAGGGAGGGAGGGAGGGAGGGGGAGGAAGGAGGGGAGGGAGGGAGGGATGGATGGAGTTGCTTCCCTTTGGATTTCCCTGTAGCTGGTGCCTCTAATCTGTGCAGAGCTGATCCAGCTGGCAAAGCTCCGTGTCCAGAGATGGTGCAAACACCCCAGGGGCAGAGCAGGGAACCCTGAAGTGATTCATTACTTTGTTCCCATCCTCAGGTCCATGGCTGTGAATATTCCATGGGGTTTGGAGCTGAAGTGAGGAGTGCTGGTACTGGGTATCGCTCACATTTTCCAAGTGAAAGGCTTTGCAGTTTTCCTGCTTGCAGTGAACCCTTTGGATGCCCTCAGTGCTTTGGGAAGACTTCCAGGTCCCCTCAGCAGAGTTCCCTGTCCCCATCTGTGTCCCCTTCCCCTCCTGGCCCCGGGAGCTGCTGCTGCTCACGGATCAAACTCCACCCTGTGATGGAAGCTGGGGCTTGAGCCATGAGCTGCACTGGGAATGAGGGTCCTGAGCTAAAACTGGCACCAGCAACTGCCCAAACTCGGTGGTGGAACATAAGCTCAGCCCTGGTGTCCTTGGGCAGCCTGAGGGCACGTGAAGGGCCATGGGGCAGCAGCTTCGGGCATCAGCTGAGGAACTGGAGCTTCTACAACAGCCATCTCTGGAAAAATCCCAAAGAGATCCCAAAATGCTGCCTGGGGGCTGCTCCTGGGTCTGGCTGTGCCTCTCTGGTGAGCTGAGCCATGAGGGAGGGTTCCTGCTGGGGCTGTCAGGGGGTCTTTGGCTGCCCAGGAAGCAAAGGGGCTGGGTTAGGGGTTAAGCTTTGGGGTTTGAGTGCTGTGGGGGAGAAACTGTGTAACCCTGGGCTTCCTTTGGTCAGAGCAGGGGCTGATGACACCAAGAGTGTGGCTTTCATCCCTCTGTGGGCCATTCATTGAAGAGCTGGACTCGATGATCGTGGTGTGTCCCTTCCAACTCAGGACATTCTGTGGTGCTGTGAAATCCACCCCATTTCCCCCTGCCCCTTCAGGATCACTGCAAGGCACAGGCTCAGGCTGGCAGTGGGATGTGCCCCAGCCATGTGCTGGGAGCTGGCATCCTCCTGCAGCCCAGACAGGGCTGTTCCAGCACCTGGATCCTGCCTGAGCCCTGCACTGAGCCGTGGTGTTCAGTGCTGCCAAGCCCTGCCTTCAGCAGCCAGCTCCCAGGGGGATGCATCCCCTCATGCTGGATAGAAACCTTAAATTTACATCTCCAGTTAAAGAGCAGCTTCCCAGATAAGGCTTCAGGCTCTAGTGAGGATGAACAGAGACACCTCCCCCATTACAGATTTCGTCCCTTTTTTCTGATGAGGCTCTGGCTGTGCAGGCGTTTTATGGGTTCCCCCAGAGGGAGTCTGGTGCAGCGTTAAATCTTTGCTGTGTCAGGCTGAAAAGTCACTCGAGATGGTGCTTAAACACCTCCTCCAGTCCCCAGGCAGCCGAAAATCCTTCCCTGCTCGATCACAAGTGGGAGATTAAAATCAGCACGTGCTGTGCATCCAGCAGGGGTGGGGTGGGATGGGATGGGATGGGATGGGATGGGATGGATGGGATGGGATGGGATGGGATGGGATGGGATGGGATGGGATGGGATGGGATGGGGGGGCTGTGGGCCCTCCCCGTTCCCTGCTGCACCCACCTGCTCCAGGGCCACCTCCAGCCACTCCTCCTGTCCCTCCTCCAGGCCTCCACTTCCCTCCCCTGCTTATGGAAATGATGAATGTCCCCGAGCAAGGACTGATCCCCAGCACAACAGCAGCAATTCCAGAGCGTTCCAAAATCCACATCACACAGCTGTGCCCGGCCTCCTCCCCCCGTGGGCAGCACAGAAACCAAACAAACACAGTCCTAGTTGTTAAAATAACACTGCTTGTTGCTCAAACAGGCGAGGGCTGGGCTGCAGAATGAAAGCTCAGAATGAGAGCTCTTATCCCTGCAGCTCACCTGGCTTTGTGGAGCACCCCCGGCATCCCGGCCCCGCTGCGCTGCGGGACTGCGGGGGTGGGACGGGAATTAGAGATGAAGTGGGGCTGGAACCGTGAACTTCCTGCCTTCATATCATTGTCGGAGGAGTGCTGTGCGTTCGATAACATGTGCCATGCACACGGTTATTTCCTTGAATTAGATAACAGCAGATAACACAATGATCCTAATCTGCCCCCCAGGCCGGCGCTGGAAACTCGGCATTACAGAGCCCGGCTTATCTGATCCCGGCTTATCTGATCCCGGCGGCTCCTCCCGAGCCCCCCCAGCTCCCCTGGTGAGGCATTGCCCAGCTTAGTGCGGCTGCAGAACCGAGCTCTGCTGCAGAACCGAGCTCTGCTGCCTGGAGCTGCCCCCAGGCAGTGGGGCTGGATGCCCTCGGGAACGGGGGCTGGAGACCCTCAGGAATTGGGGCAGGAGAACCTAAGGAACTGGGGCTGGAGATCCTAAGGGGCTGGAGATCCTAAGGAACTGGGGCCAGAGACCTCTCCTGCCAGCTTCAGGGGCTCTCGAGGCCTTTATAAGGAGGGACAGGGTGGGGACACCAAAGCTGGATCCCCGAAGTGCCTCAAAGTGCCACATCCTGGGCGGTTCCCACAGGGAGATTGTCTCCCACCACTGGCTCACCCTCCAAGAGAATCCATCTCATCCCATCCAGGATAACATTGTCCAGGACCCACTTCAAGGCACTGAGAAACCCACAAGGGGTTTTTTTGGTTGTTTGTTTTTTTTTACTTTCCCCAAATCCCCCCCCCCCCGGGTCCTGGTCTTGGAGCAGTGCTGGGACAGTCCTGCATCACAGGCAGGACTTGTTTGCTGTGCCTGCCCCTCCTGGGATCCATCCCACCCCATCATCCCACCCCACCCCAGCCCACCTCTTTGCAGGGACAGCAATGCAGAGATCTCCCCTAGGGGCACAGCTTTGCTGCCCCACCTAAAGGCTGCTTGAGCCCAGCTTGGTGAGACACCTGCAACACCTCTGGTCCTGCAACAGGTCAGGAGGGCTTTGGACATGAAGGAAAATCCTTTCCAGCAGCTCCTGCTGGGAAAGGGGCTCAGACATGCAGTGGGTCCAAGTCTTCAGAGACAAAATCAAAGTGGTCCCTCTTTTCTTGTGCTGGGCAGGGCTGGGAGCTTGGCCACTTCCCAGCCCTTCCCAGCTGGAAGCAGCTCCCTCTCCAGAAGGAGGGATGCTCCTTCCCTCCCTCAAGCACAGAGGGGAACAGGTATTTATGTCTGGTTTTCCCCTGCTGGCATTTAATGGCCGTTTTAGCAGCACAAACAGAAAGTGCTGCCTGTTCATCATCCCTGTGTGGGACTGAGATGGAGAGCAGGGAAGGCAGAAGCACCTCAGGCTCTTTGCTCCAGTCTCATCCTCAGCAGTGATCTCGAGGATGAAGAATAACTTCATTTCCAGCTCTCATCTTGTCTCCTCTCCCTGCTCCTCGTGGCTCTGCTCGGGGCTGTGCCCACCCTGGCACAGGCAGCAGGAAAATCAGTTTGATGGAAATGCCTGGGGAGCCCTGACCCAGCCCAGGCTCCCGAGGGGCAGCAGAGAGGAGATGAAACTCGGGCTGCATGGGGAAGGCAGGCAGGGCAGTCCCCTCCCTGCCAGGGTGCAGGCTGGCAGAGCAGCACAGTCTGGGCTCAGAGGGGTGAGAGGATCCCACTGCACCTGCCTGGGTTTGCCCCGAGCAGAGCTCACTGGAATGGAAACCCCAGAGTGTTTAACCCGTTCCTATGCAGCCCACGGTGTGTTTGTGCTCCTGCTTGCCCAGCAGAAGTGTTAATGACCCATGTGGCAGCAGCTCTCTGGCCGCAGGGAGCAGCACAGCTTCCCCAGGCATTGTCCTGGAAAAGGCTGAGAGAAGATCAGAGAAGAGAATGAGAAGCAATTCTTACCTTCACTTGCTGCACCTGTTGCTGTGAACACATGGAATGTGGTATGGAAATTTTTTTACCAAAGGGTGGTTTCTTAATTAACCAATGATGATGATGTTTGGACTGGAGGACCAGTTGGGTCCACAGTCTATAAAAGCAATGGGTTTCTTAATAAAGATAAATTATTGATCAGCCTTCTGAAATACAGGGAGTCTACGTTAATTATTACCCAGCCAGGGCCCATTGCAGCAACAGACTAATTAACACCAGGGCAGGTTTGCAATGATACACTGATTAATGCCGGGCCAGGTTTGCAGATGTCCTGGCAGAGCTCTGGCTGCAGGAGCTGCATGGTGGCACCCACACCCAGCAGAGCTCCTGCCACACACACGCTGCTGTTTCTCACAAGCAAACCCCACCAGAGCCGTCCTGACTTGCTCGGGAAATAAAAGCAGTGCAGGGTCTTTGTGCCATGTGTGGAAAATGGCACATGGATAATTTAAAGTGTTCTTTGGAAGCATCTGGAAATGTATTGCAAAGTGGTTTGAGTAGTAAATGCCATGTTGGATTTTATGCAGGAGAGGACATGCAGCCTGCCGGGGGGGGATTTGCTCTCCCAGCTCCCAGCGCCTGCGCAGTTTGCAAACAGCCATTGGAGCTCCCTGGGCTCTGGCTCTGCTCAGGACCGAGAGCTGCTTTGTTCATTCCCTTCCTTTGCAGGAGGCCCTTGGTGTTCACAATCAAATCCCATGCACAAGTTGGTATTTTAGCGGTAATTTGGGGGAAGACACCTTGGAAGCTGCGTGGATGCCAGCAGAGAGCATTTCCCACCCAGGGCTGCTGCAGCCAGAGGTGTTCAGCCCTGCAGGGGCTGGGCCAGCCCAGTTTGGGGTTGGTCAGTGCAGCCCAGGCTCTGCTCTGCTCCTTACCCAGCACGTGCTGCTGACACAGCCCCAGGGAGGTGTTCCATGCTGGGCTGGAGCCTCCAGGACAGGAAGGATCTCCTGCTTCATTTATTCCACTTTCTGTGCTTCAATCCCACACCCAGCCCGGGCTGGGGACCACGGGCACTGCAGGGGCTGGGGCTGGGCAGGGAGGGGAGACACAGCTGGGAGAGCTGGGGGGGCTCCCCTGGAGAGGAGAAGGCTCCAGGCAGAGCTCAGAGCCCTTGCAGGGCCTGAAGGGGCTCCAGGAGAGCTGCAGAGGGACTGGGGACAAGGATGGAGGGACAGGAGCCAGGCAATGGCTCCCAGTGCCAGAGGGCAGGGCTGGATGGGATCTTGGGAATTGGGAATTGTTCCCTGGCAGGGTGGGCAGGGGCTGGGCTGGAATTGCCAGAGCAGCTGTGGCTGCCCCTGGAGCCCTGGCAGTGCCCAAGGCCAGGCTGGACATTGGGGCTGGCAGCACCTGGCACAGGGGGAGGTGTCCCTGCCATGGCAGGGGTGGCACTGGAGGGATTTCAGGTCCCTCCAACTCAAACCATTCTGGAACTCTGTCTAATTCTGGCTCCTGTGCCTGTCTGGGGGCACTTCTTGCTGTCCCTGCCCCCTGGGCTGTACCTTCCTTCTCCTCTTCCTCCTCTGCAGCTTTCCTTGCTGTTGTTACATTCTGGTTCAAGTGAGCTTTAATCCACAAAAAACAACGAGCAAAATGTAAAATATTATGATATGATGAATATGAATTTATATTGTAGTTAGCTCTAGGCACTCCCTTTCTTATTTCATCATGATTGTTAGACTTCTTTTATTCCTTTCATAAAGAAAAACATTTAATGTAAAAATAAAAGGAGTTTTGATGATTTGGGTGGGTGAATTTCAGTGCTCAAGGCTTTCCTCCACATGTGCTCAAAGATGTGTGTGAACTTTCATGCAAGAGCCTGAGGAGGAAACACCTCATCCGAGTCCTGTCAAAGGCAGGAGGAGTTTGATCACGGGACACAGAGGAGCAGAGTGGCTTTGGGTGGGGAAGGAGGGGTCCTTGTCACCCTCACGTTTGGGGCCAGGCTGGAAATGTCTGCCCTGACCAGGACACCCAGAAGGTCCAAGGTGATCCAGAACCTTCCCCAGAGTTCCCAGCTGGTACAAAGCAGGCAGTGCTGCTGTGGGCAGAGCTGTGGGAGAGGCTGCTGCACTCTGAGCCCACAGCCCAGCTGCTCTATCCCGTGGGATAAATCCAGCAGCAGGGATGAGCACTGGGGCAGGGCTGGGGCCCCTGGGGTCTCCATGGATTGGTGGGGCAGGATCAGGCTCAGCTCTCCCACTCACCAGGGTCTCCATCAGGCCTCTCCCACTGATTGCTGGGATCAAATTCTGCCCTTGACACAAACACTTCAGCCAGGAAATTTGATTTTTTAAGATTTTTTTTTCCAAAGCTGGAAAAGTTCTGGAGCTGAGAGGTTCATGGTGGGAACCAGCACAGCCAAACCGTGGGGATCAGGATCAGGGGCAGTAAATCCCCTGGGATTCCTGGTCTGGACCCTCCCGAGCTGTCCCCAGTGCCCCAAGGGTCAGCACTTCCAGAAGAGCACTGGGGGAGCTGTGTTCCCATCCCGTGGGGAGCAGGGCTCGGCCCTGTGCTGAGGAAAATCCTCTGCTGGTGTTTGCAGCTGGGAGAGGCTGTGCCCGTGCCCTGGAGCACAGGGACACGCCAGGAGGGAGCTGTGGCTTCCAGGCTTCGGAGAGACCGTCACAGACAATCATCAGCCTGGTACAAAGCCAATTACCAACTATTTTTAGAAAGCCTTTGACAGCCTCCCCCTTCAGACGCGGGGATGTTTATTCATTATATCCCCGATCAGCCCCGCAGCCCGGGCTCGGTGCCATGTCACAGGCACGGGGTGTCACACTCGGCCCTGGCAGTGGCACCGGCACGGCAGCCCTGTCACCTCCTCAGTGCCGGCGGCAGCGGCGATGGCAGCGCTGCCTCCAGGGCCAATTGAGCACTAAGCGGCCATCGGGCAGGGTGACACCAGCGCGGGGAATGCTCGGTCCCTGCCGAGCGCTGCGAGCGAGAAATCCCGGCCGCTGCAGGAGCCACCCGAGGGGACACAGCGAGAGGAGAAGCAGCTCAGGGCTGAGCTGGGAGGGGGCACGGAATGGGCACTGCTGGTTCTGGGGGGCGGCCCTGGTTCCTCCCAGCCTGGCAGAGCTGGGAGCTGCAGGGAGGGAACAGCCCTGGAAACCCAGCGGCTCAGCACCGCCCCTGCCCTGCCCCTGCCCCGTCCCCTGTCCCTGTCCCATCCCTGTCCCTATCCTGTCCCTATCCTGTCCCTGACCCTTCCCCTGCCCTGTCCCTGCCCTGTCCCTGTCCCTTCCCCTGCCCCTGTCCGTGCCAGCCCCGCTGTTCGGCCACAGTCCTGTGGAGGGGAGCAGAGCCTTGGGGGGCCTCCAAACTAAATTTACTCCTTCTTTTTAAAAGCTTTGAGGCCCAGGGTCTAATTCAGAGGTGATGTTCTACGTGGCACAAATTTCAGCTTCCCCTTCTCTCCCCCTTTCCCCACACAGAGGTTATTCTAGGCTAGCAGTTATTTTAACTCACACCTTTCCTTTGGTGCATAAATTACACTTATTTATATTGCTTTCTGCATCAGCAGCCAGGGGTAAGAAGTGTCCAGGGAGCCTCAGCAAACCTGACAGGCTCTGAATCGTGCCACCTTCACCAGCAATGCTGAATTTGCCCCGTGGCATCCCAGGCATGCAAACATCCTGACTGGAAGGGCCAAGACAGGATATGGATGTGCTCAGCACCCCTGTCCTGCTCTCCTGACTCTGTGAATGGTCCATGGTGCCCTGGCCAGGCTCAGAAACCCTCTGGGAGTTTGTCCTGGGGTTGGAGGGGGTAGAGCAGAGCCTGTGAGGCTCTTGCAGGGCTTCTGCCAAGGGAAGCATGGAGGTGTCACCAAGACTTCTCCATCACAGCAACGTGGGCTCCTCAAATACCCTGCTGGGAAGGGTTCCATGAATATCCCTGCTGGGAAGGGCTCCATGAATATCCCTGCTGGAAAGAGCTCCCAAATATCCCTGCTGGGAAGGGCTCCCAAATATCCCTGCTGGAAAGGGCTCCATGAATATCCCTGCTGGAAAGAGCTCCCAAATATCCCTGCTGGGAAGGGCTCCCCCGATATCCTCACTGGGAAGGGCTCATGAATATCCTCATGGGAAGGGGAGGGTGAGAGCTGCCAGGGGTGTGAGCCAGGCTGGGACACCTTTCTGCCATGGGGGGAAGGCTTTAGGTCCAGCAGATGGTTCAAACCATGGCCTTTAACACAGGACTGCTGTTTAAACAAACTGGGAGTTGACTCGCAGCTGACAGAGCCTCCAAAGCCCAGGTGATCTGTGTGCACCTCTTGCAGGAGCAGATAAAGTGTAGTCAGCTCGGCTGAATTAATGAATTGTGCCCCTCCATGTGCATTGTACCTTAAGCTGAAGGTAAAGCCCAGCTGTCAAGGTCTAACCAGGTGGTTCCCAGGATAAACCCCACAGTTCAGCCTGGTTAAAGCTCCGAGGGTTTGACCCTGGGACCAGGATCTGCAGCCCACGCTGTGTCTGGGCTTGTTGGATTGCGAGTGACAATTCCCAGGCACTGCAGTGGATTCTGCACTGAGCCACAGTTCCTGCTCCGAGCGCTGCCTCCATCCTCTGCTAAGTGTACCCAAGTTTTAGTGTTTAATATTTAAAGATGAAAGTTCTTTTGAGACATTTAAAGCAGAATTATTAACAGCCCCATGTAGAACTGACAGGTTAACAGTGCGACAATTAAAAAGAAAGGTTAAATACATTTTCTTTTCAGACCAACTGCTGTTGCCTAAGACTAATAAATCCACCAGGAGATGGTTTTTAGAGTGTGTGAGTGGCTGTGTGTCAGCTTTTATAGGCTGGAGTTTTTCAGAAATCACCACACTTCTCTTTCCAGGCAGCTACAGGTTTCAGACTATATTTAGCAGATGGGGCTTCTTCCAAAGAGTTGTGTGAATCAAGCTGGAAATAAAAAAAAAAATTAGAATATAAAAAAAGCAAACCCTACCAGCTGTGGGGCTTTAAACATTCAAGCTCACAGTTTGCTTGGCTTTTTTAATGTACCATGATCCTCTTTTGTCTTGATGGCTCTGAAAACACAGGGGCTGGAGAGCAGCAGGAATTCTGGCTCTCTGAGGGATCAGTTCAAGTACTGAACTCCTGTTTCTCCTTTGGAAAATTGCTGTCCCCCCTGGCTGGCAGGACACGGCCTTGGGAAGAGCCAGGGTGACTTTCTGGGGACAGTGAGGTGCCAGCTGGGACATCCAGGCCGTGGAATAGCCCCCAGCCCCTCCTGGCTGTTTGTGGGCAAAGTTCAGCCCTTTCAGAGAGGCATTTTCCACCTCTGCTGTGTGCAGTGCCATAAACATTCCCTCAGTGTCATTCCCCTGGGACTGCACAGAGATGTGTGGCTGCAGGGCAGCAGGACAGGCAGATTAAAGGGTGACCCTGTGACACGCTGAGCGAGGTGGCCCTGGGGGAGCCGGTGACCTCCAGAGGCCCCTGGAGCTGCCCTGTGACTGTGGAGGGAAGGGCACGCGGAGTTTGGGATAAATCCATCCCTGACTTTGGAACGTGAGGACAAGGAAGGACTCAGCTCCCTGCAGAGCCTGGGCACTGGAATTGCTGCAGGCTGGGGAGGGGGTCTGGCTGTGCTCTTGCCCATTCCCTCCCCCCAGGAGTTCTCTCCTGGCCCCTCTCAGGCCCCACAGGACCCCAGTCCTGCTCAGCATCCCCCTCCCTACAATTACATCTCTCTCCCAGCTTCTCTTCCAAGCTCCACGAGTCCCTGCTTGCCAAGGCTCCTGATGGACATTGGTTGGGACCCAAATTTGCCACCATGAAGGGTCATGTGACTTACAAGTAGAAGGGAATATTTACTCACCCTGTGCTTTTAGCATGTTAAAAAACCCTGCCTGATGTTTTAAATGAGTTCCTGACAGCAGCACTGGAGGTTCCAGACTATTAGAAGCACATCAGAGGAAGGCATTACAGGATGGCCACAAGCCATGGTTATAATCAACCTGGGCTTGATTTATTAAACTCTATAGCAACCCATATAAATTGATTAGCCATTTATTAAAATGGCTGTTAATCATGGATTATCCCTTCGCACAAATTTAGAAAACTGCCTGGGTTACAACCAGCCTGAAAGAGGGGGAGAAGCCCAGGGTTAAAACTTGGGGGAGAGCACCAGGCTCCCTTCCAGGCTCCATCCTCTGAGCTTTCCCTCTTCCTGCCCTCCTCCAGGCCATGGAGTGAGTGTGGAGAATGACACAACAGTGCCAGCTCTGCCCAGGGGTCCCAGCAGTGTCCCCATGTCACAGAGGGACACCCCACGGCATGGGCAGCACCCCTGATCAGCATTCCTGGGGGAACCATGGTGAGTGGCAGCTCTGCAAGGATCCAAACCGGGCATTAAACCACCCTCGGAGCTGCTGCTGTTCAGAACCTGGGAGCAGAGGGTCCCTGGAATGTTCCAATATATATTTCTGAAAGGTCAGTGTGACAGCATTATAGGGGACCTGGGAAAGCTCCACTGCCACCTCAGCTCTGCCCTATCTGTCACCAGCACACTCTGGTGTCAGCTTTTCCAGCCTCAGCACATCCCACAGCTCCAGCCTGATCTGATCTTCCCTCTTCCCACATCCCCATGGATCCACAACACCAAATGTGACAGGAAGGAACTGCTGCTGTCACCAAAGCTCTCATTCCATCCTTCCATCGAGGCTGTGTGAGCACCAGGGCTGCCCAGGGCTGCCAGGCTCCCTCTGGGAGCTGCACATGGAATCAGTTCCATGGTGTCTTTAACTCACTGTGTGCAGGGAGCAGGCAGGTCAGGTCCCTCCCACAGGGCAGCAGGGGAGCAGTGGGGCCATTCAGGAACACCTTGACCCTGCAGTGGTGCCTTGGGTGTCCTCAAATGGCAGCTGGAGCTCCAGAGTGGAGCTGCCGTGTCCAGGGGTTCAGGGCACCTGGAGAGCCAGGCTAGTTGGGAACACAGACAGCTCCTGGGATGCTCTGATTCAACAGGAGTCGGCACCTGCAGAGAGAGGAGTTTTCCATCCTAAATCATCACAGAATTATTGGATGGTTGAGTTGGGAGGGATCTTAAAGCCCATCCCGTTCCACCCCTGCCATGGCAGGGACACCTCCCACTGCCCAGAGTGCTCCAAGCCCCACTGTCCAACAAGGATATTGTTCCTCAGCATTCCCTGTGGTTCTCACCCAGCCAGTTTATGGCAAACAGCCTTGAGAACAGTCTGGGAAAGCTTTGATGATGCCTGTGCTGGATCCCCTCGGTGCAATTGCAGCTGCCCCGAGGTGGCAGGAGCAGGACAAGGGATGTTTCCATGGGGTTTCGTCGCCAGGGTGTGCAGAGCAGAGCTGACACAGACCCACAGAAACTTAATTAAAGTCACTCTGCAAACAAATCACCCTGGAGGCAGGAATGGGGTGAACCTCGGCAGGAACAGCACTGCCCTGCAGTGGGGTTTGTTTCTTTGGAGATGCCACAGTTTCCAGCCTGGGATCAGGAACATTCCCATGAAATCCGTTCTGGCACTGGATTTTGTGGCAGTTTTGTCACCTCGGAGCTCTGGTGGCTTTGCCAGGTGATCAGGCAGAGATGCAGCAGCATGTCCCACCCCAGCTGCTCTGGGCTCAGCTGCGTGACCCCACTGTCCCCAGCGATGCCCAGAGCTTTCACTGGGGTGTGAGAGGGGGAGGCTGGAAGGGGTTGGTGCAGCTGGAAGGTCTTTGCCCATCATTCAGCTGAGAGCAGGAAAGAGGGTAAACAAAACACATCTCGGCCATTCCAATTCCAAAATTCCGGTTTGTCCCTGTGGCCACACGTGGCAAGGCTTGGCTGCTGCCAGGCGCCTTAGGGGATTTGTCCATGCAGGGATTCTCTACAAAATTCATCTGAATTAAGCAAAAGCCAAAATTTCCAGTGGATTAGCTAAACTGTATTAAGCCCCAGTGTGAGTTATGCTAAATGAAATGGAGATGATGTTCATTTTAAGAAGGCTCCCGTGCATGTTTGAGGAACATGTAATCATCTTGGATATCTCCCTGGAGGAGAACCAGGGGGAGAAGCTCAGGAGCTGGGGGGATGTGAGTGCCTGCTGCTCATTCCAAAATGTGGGAGAGGGATGTGGTTTTCCCACCCTGAAAGCTGTGAGGGGGGCAGGGAGGACAGTGGCCATGGACGCTGGGCCATGCTGGGGTTCAAGGCTGGATTAAGGAGGGGTCTCTCTGGACCCCCCAAAGCTGAGCCCCCCAGGCCCATCCCCAGCACAGCTCCCTGGCAGTCTCTGAGGAACAGCAACGCAGAGGATTTGCCATAAGAACTCCCTTCCCCAGCCCTAATCCGTGTCACTGTAAGTACAGCAGAGAACCAGATCTGACAGCTGGTTGGGTTTACCCTGGCACCAAAATCTCCATGTGAAATACTCTGGGCTTTGAAGCCCTGTTCATGCCCCAAAGTGAGAGCAGCATTAACTGCCTGAGTGCAGCAAACAACCTGACTGACACAAATGCACTTATGTGGGGAAGAGGAACAAGCTGTGCTACCAGGAATGGCTTTATACCTCCAACTAAATCCATTCTTGCCTTTGTGCTGATACAACTAATCAGCAGTTAATATGCAGTCCCATCAGCACACGGAGTAACCAAGCCCTGTTTCCCCAAGATCTGCATTCATGCTTGATTGCGAGCTCCGATCAAATCCTTTCCTGCCGTTCCAATGGGTTTTGCTAAATTCTCTCCCCTGGTGTGGAGTCTTTGATAACTGGTGAGGTAGAAGCCCACGCTCTGGCCTGTTGTTCAGACAAGAAATGCTGATTGGGAGCATTTAGGGGCTTTCTCTCTTCAACCTGACCAGTGTTTTCACAGTGTGGATAAAACCTTAATTGTATGTGAGACTGCTTTCCTCCCCCATCAAATCTGCTTGAAACTGCCAATGGCTTCAAAAATTATTAAGGTCAGAATAAACATGCAGGAACACTCACGCATTCATTCCATCATCATATAAGCTTAATTTCCTTAGGCAAGCAGGCTAAAAATATCCCCTGTGCCCAGAAGAGGTAATTACACCGGCATAGAGCTCCATAGGGTCGAGCTGGTTCTCGCCAGGGTTTGAAGTGGTGCCCTGACACAGCACACCCCAGCCATCCCCTGCGCACCCCACACACCTCCCACAGCCACTGCAGCTCCCACCCAGCACGGGGGAAGTGCTGGATTCTGAATTCCCCCTGGCATGAATCCCAGTTCCCTGTGCCAGGATGGGCAAGGCTGGCCAAGCCTGGCAGTGGCTGGGGAAGGTGTCCTCTTGGATCACGTCCTCACCCCCGGGACAGAACGCTCCTGTCAGGCTGGGTTTGGGAAGCCAAGTGCTGTAAGAGTGACAGACAGCTCCAGATCCTCCCCTGCAAAGCCTCATCCCACAGCTGGCACCCCCAGAGCTTTCTGAGGGCTGGCAGGGAGCAAACCCAGCAGCCATGTGGGGGCAGCTGGAGCTGGGCTGGCCCACGCCCCAGCCCTCCTGCTGCCCTCCCTCCTCACAGGGCAGGGGCTCTCTGGCCAAACAAAGACAATTCCCACCAAAGCTCCAGATCCAACTGGCCTCTCTTTTCAGGGAGAGAGGAGTCCTGTGGCAGCTACACCTACACTCATGTGACCGCTTGAAAATACACTTGATGGCCACAGGCACAGTCCAAGTGTCCGTCTTCCCAATAATTCATACAGAAGCCAGGAATTACAATTAATCCTAAAATTATTTTTAACCAAAATAAGACCTCTCAGTTCTGGAGTGTCCAGGCTGCCCTGTGGCAGTCAGGGGGGCTCACAAGGGGGTGATGACACCACTTCACACACCCAGCTCCAGACACAAGGCTGGCTTTGCCCAGTGACCCCAGTGAGGTGTCTGCAGCCCATCTCCTCTTGACTGGAGTCAGTTCTTTCCCTGCAGGGCTTTGTGTGGGTGATCTCTCAGGACCAAGTCCTTCCTGCCAGGCACAAGGGACCCTTCCCCAGCTCCTGCAGCTGTGAATTCTCCACCAGGGCCAAATCACATTTCCCATTTGAAGCTCTCCACACAGGTAACCGGGTTGGCTGTTTGATGCCATTTTCTCTTAGACAGTCCAACAAAGAGTAATTAACCCTTTAGGAGGAGCCCCTCTCCCTTAGCATCTCACTCCTGGGCACTGCCATTGAAACACATTGGTTGCAGGAGGAACTTTTCCAGTTGCCTGGAGAAAACAGCTGTGGAGTATTTTCTTTTAGCAGGGCATTTTCACCATTCAAATAAAGCAGACAATTAAAAAATAAACACAGATCTGCCACATAGCTGAGGATGAAATAAAAATTGGACAGGTTGATTATAACCTGTCACAGCCACAAGCCAATCAATTCCTTCAGCAGGGCACAGAGGGACCTGAACGTCCCTGAGAGGAGTTCCAAGGCCTCTCGCGCGAGCTGCAAACTTTGATCAGGCAGGCTCATTTCTGAGCTCTGGAGCTGCCAGAGAGGGTCAGCACAGCCGGGCCAGGCTGGACACGGCCCTGGGGGAGCTCCCTCCGTGCCAGGGATGCTCTCTGAGCTTTCACCACCTTTGCACCTCCTGAGCTCTGCAGTTCAGTGCCTTGGGGGGAACCTGGGCCATGGCTGAAAATCCACCCTGAAGGAAAAGCTTCCCTACGCCTCACAGAGAACTACTTAAGGGAGATAAAGCTCCAACTCTGATCTATTCCTAGGGAATTTCCATAAATCATGTTATTTCAGAATCTTTTCCTCTGAGAATGAAGGCTAGAAGGGGTCCTCTGGTTTCATCTTTTGCCTGGCAAGGGATTTTTTGCAAATCAGCTTTTTGATAGCTGGATCAGTTTGTGTGAATTCACAGCTTAATGCAAAGGAGGATCCTTGGATTTGTGTGTGCAGTGTGGGCAGCGTGTTAAATTCTGAAAAAGCTGGAAGTTGGACCCACTCAAGGAACCTCAGACCAGCAGAGCCCTGCACACTCCAGATCCTCTTTAGTCAGGCAGCTCTTTCCATCCCAAAGTGAATTTAATCCCAGTCATGCCATGGCCACCACATGTCATAGCAGTGACCTCCACAATAGCCCTCAGAACCCAAACTCCTCCTGCTGCTCGTCAGGAGTGGCTCTGCAGCCCAGTCCCTCTGTGTGTGATCTCCTGGAAGCTCTCTGTGGGTCCAGGAGGGTTCCCTTGCTCCTTTCCCAGCATCTCTCACATTCTCCTCTCAATGTTTGGGAGCAATAATGGATGTGCAGAATGCAAGAACTAATTAGAGTGTCTCCTGCTTTCTGAAAGGAAGCAGAAACCACAGCAAATGACATTCCAGCAAAAATGGGGTCAGCTCAGATTAAACTCCCTTCCCATTTATCTTTGGTCTTTAGCATTAAATTTACCATACATATTAGAAACAAATTTTAATTTTCCACAGCATTGGGCAATATCTTCTCCTTAAAGCCTGGCAGAACATTCATTAGCATCCTCTCCCTCCAGTTCAGTGTGACTGTCTCCTCATTTGCACATAAATGTGAACTCTGCTGCCTGCACAAACTTGTCTGAGTGACACCAAAGTTCTGTATCAATACTCAGCTCACACCTCCCCACACACTCCTGTGCCTGCCCTCCACTCTGCTGGCTTGAAATAATTCCCAAAAGCTCTGGGAAGAAGAAGCTGCTGGAAAGACCAGAAGGGAGAGATAGAAGTGAATGTATCAGTTGGACTTCCTGCCTAATTAGAGCAGATTTCCCACCCTAAAGTCAGGGTTTAGAGTTAAGCCACAGCATGAAAAAGTATTTCCAGAGGGCAGTTCATCCCTCTGGGCAGCTGCTGGGAGCAGGAAGGGCAGCCAGTGGTGAGGATCTGTGCGGAGCCAACAGGGCTCAGCAGCCCTTCCCAACCTGCCCTGAGCCTGTCAGACCCCAAAAATCCTGGGAACAGCCCCAAGTCTCATTCCCATGGGTGTCAGAGGCATTCATCTTACCCAGCCTCAGGTGGTTTGGGGGCAGAGGACAGCCCTCCCTCCACGGGCAGTGGGCACAGACATTCCCAGGATGTGACTCCTGAGGGCTTTAGGGATGATCCACACCTCAGCTCTGCTTCCTCTCCAAGCAGAGGGCTCTCACTCCTATGGCACACTGACACAGGATGGATTTCCTGCCCATCCCTCCCAGAGTACTGCATTTTTAATAAACAAACACTGCCCTGTGTATCCTGCACCCGGAGGAGGGGATTTGAGCTGTAGAGAGGCACTTCCCATCTGCAGCAGAGATAATGGCACGTCCCTGTCCCCAGCCCCACGAGGACAGGACCTCACAGAGGGCAGAGGATGCCGTGGAAATCAGGAAATCAGGAACATCTCTGCTGGCTGAGAGACAAGGGCTGCAGAGCACTGAGGGCATTTCAGCTGCCAGCCCCTGGCCCGGGGGCAGAGCCAGCTGTGTGAGGTGGGAGCTGCCTCAGGGCAGGAGCTCCTGGCTCTGGGTCCCCTCACAGGCCTTTGTTCCTCTGCTGGGGTGCCACCACAGTGACAACCCCACAGTATGAGGGGACAGCGGTGACACCAAGGGAGGCTGTCCCAAGAGGCTCCAAGAGCCTGACATTCACCATGTACTGACCCTCTCAACAGCATCCAAATGTTCCTGCTCCTGACTCCAGCAGGGCAAACAGCAAAACAGCAGCAGGTTCTTACCTGGAGCTACCAGGGCATGAAGTCTTTCCCAGCAGATCACAACAATCTCCAGCAGCAGCAGGACCTGCCTGGCTGGGATAAAGCTCAGTGTCAGCAGCTCTGATCCTAATTTCACTCCCAAGCCTCCTGTACGTGAGTAAAGACTGAGGAGAGGTCTCAGTATTGGGATTCTTCCCTTGTAGATGTGAGGCTGGAACACAGAGGAATTATGAGAGGGCTCGATGGTGCTGCAGATATGGGGAGAGAAGAGCCTGGGAGGAGATGGGGGATAGGAGATAAATGAGATAAGCAGCCCTGTGCAGAGCTGATGGATAGAGAGGGAGTGTGGTTGCCTTTCCTACCTCACTCTCTTAAATATTGATCTGGAAGGGTTCTTGATCCGTATCAGTGAGCTCTGATTTACGCTGCCAACTCTGGCTGCCTGTGCTCTTTTCCCAGTGGAAAATCAAAGGCCTTGTACCTACAAATGCCCATTTTCCACTTGGCCAGAGCTCTGCCGAGGGGGAGCCCCGCTGCCTGCAGTTGTGCACAGATGTGCAGGGGCTGTGCCCCGCAGGATGTGGGATGGCGCCATGGCACAGGGGTGGGGACAGGCACAGAGCACTCCTGAGACCCCAAAATGAACATTTTTAAAGTTTTCTGCACCCACTGCCCTTCGATGTGTCTCTGGTTCAATCCCAGCCCGGAGGTGCCATTTCCACAGCCTCTCTGAGCTGAGGAATTGAGCTTTTCTCCCAGCTCCCAGTTCAGGTTTCCTGGCTGCAAAGCAGCACAGCCAGGGCACTGCAGGCACTGAGGGGCTGCCAGGGAGCAGCAAAAGCAGGTCCCAAGTCCCCGTGCTGGAAACAAACGTGCCTGCTGCTCTCAGCACTGCCTTCCCCTCACCCTGCTCCCAGGGCTTCCCTGGGCTGAGATGCTTTCATATCTGCAGGGAGGGGATGGGGAGAACAAAACTGTTCCCCCAAGATAAGAGTGCAAGCATCTGCTTTATTTTCTGCTTTCCACATCAATGAGGAGAATTCTCCTCCAGGGACCGGCAGCACTGAGCTCCCCTCCAGCCCTCCCCAGTCAGCAGCACAAAGCAGCCCTGGACGTGCAGATGTGAAGCTCCAGAAGATCAGAGCTGGGGCAGGAGGGGAGGCAGGGCCAAGGCAGAGCCCGAGGCCATGGACAGGAGTTACACCAAGGTCAGGCCTTGAAGTTGTGGCTACAAAAGCAAACAGAGGCAGAGCAGCTCTATTAAGATCCCCCAAAAGAAAAAGAAGAAAAAAAAAAAACAAACATAGGGAAAAGAAAAAAGGATGGCACAAAAATCCAGGCAGAAGCTGTCACATGAGAGAATGATTCTTTTTAAGCCAAAGATAAATAATATATAAATAAGGCTTTCTGCTACTTGAAGATACTAGAGTTGATCAGAAACTCAAATACCTCAAGGAAATGAGCTTTGTTCACTTGATTTCTTCCTCTGACTGCTCCTTTTATCCCTGTTTCCCCCTTTTACTCCAGCTCTCAGTGTGCTGTGACACTGTGCCCTTCTGAACAAAAAGCTCCCCCTCCAGATGGGCCAGCACTGACTCAGCTGTTGCTCAGATTTCTCCTAAGCCACAGTTCAGGAGACAAAATCTCCAATTTCCCTTCAGTTCTGGGATCACAAGAGGTCAGGGAGCAGGGTGAGGCTGCACCAAGGTCCTTCAGGGACTCTGTCACCTCCGGGGACAAAGGTGAAGATCAATCCCCAGAGCTGCTGCAGGGCTGGAGCCCCTCTGGAGCCAGGCTGGGAGAGCTGGGGGTGCTCCCCTGGAGAGGAGAAGGCTCCAGGCAGAGCTCAGAGCCCTTGCAGGGCCTGAAGGGGCTCCAGGAGAGCTGCAGAGGGACTGGGGACAAGGGCAAAACTGGTACCTGCCTCTATTTTTCTGCCAGAGTCACTTTAGGCTTCACAGCCCCTCCCTGGTCTCCTTTTGCCCCCCAGTTGCTGTTTTTCAGCAGGACGGGGCTCAAAGCTCGTGACACACCATGAACAGCCTCGTGCTAAATGCCAGGAAATTCTGCAGCAAAAGCAGGCAATCACTCTGGGCAGCTTAATCTTTGACTGCTTAAATTAAGATCTTTTACAAGGGCTTTATTTTCAAGGAAAGAGTGATCAGCTTGTCCTGAAAATGAGATTCTTTTAAAGTGTTTCATCTGCATTACCCACGTTTGACAAGTCTGACATGATGGAAGCCCTGGTGGAGGATGTACTTAGAGGGCTTGGTGTAAATTCCAGGCAGGGAATGGATCTGCAGCCTACTCCAAGTCAATTACTGCCAATGCCCCACCTCTGCTGCTTCCCACAAGCAAATAAATCCTGAATTTTTTGCTACATTCCCATCCCTGCATTTTTCTTTGCAATTAAGTGCTGCTTTATTTCATGGCTGTGTCTGTGCCTTTGTGTGAAATACATCATCCCAAAGCAGGAGAGAGGGTTTCACTACATCCCTGGGAGCCACCAACCAGCCCAGGAGCTCTCACACCAGTCAGACCAGTATGGCACCACCTGGAGCTCGTTAACCATGAAAGCAGTGGCTCCCCATTCTGCCCAGGGCAGGGGAGATGCAGTATTTTCCTGTTCAGCAAGGAAGTGACAAAAACAGTAATGGTGCCCTTGGTGAATGGCAGTGATGGGCACCCCAAGGAGCCCACTGGGAGACCAGCCAGGTGGGACATGCAAGGAAGGAGCATTTTACCCATTCCAGTTTGTTCTGCCCTTTTCCCCTGCTCAGTACGGGAGGGAGGCTTGGGGTGTGGGATGGGAAAGAGCAACCAGGTGGCCACAGGGCCATTCCCAGTGGCACTGCTGTGCTGGATGGAGCTCCTGTGTCCCAGTGGGCACTGCTGTGCTGGATGGAGCTCCTGTGTCCCAGTGACGCTGCTGTGCTGGATGGAGCTCCCATATCCCAGTGACACTGCTGTGCTGGATGGAGCTCCTGTGTCCCAGTGGCACTGCTGTGCTGGATGGAGCTCCTGTGTCCCAGTGACACTGCTGTGCTGGATGGAGCCCCCATATCCCAGTGGCACTGCTGTGCTGGATGGAGCTCCCATATCCCAGTGGCACTGCTGTGCTGGATGGAGCTCCCATATCCCAGTGACACTGCTGTGCTGGATGGAGCTCCCATATCCCAGTGGCACTGCTGTGCTGGATGGAGCCCCCATATCCCAGTGGCACTGCTGTGCTGGATGGAGCTCCTGTGTCCCAGTGGGCACTGCTGTGCTGGATGGAGCTCCTGTGTCCCAGTGGCACTGCTGTGCTGGATGGAGCTCCTGTGTCCCAGTGGCACTGCTGTGCTGGATGGAGCTCCTCTGTCCCAGCAGGAAGGGCAGTGCCTGTCACCAGCCATGAAACCAAGGGAATGAGCAGTGGGGGTTCCACCATCTTTCACTTTCAGGCAGTTGGCTCCTGTTTAAATGAGAATCTTAATTTTTACCTTGATTTGGGCTGGGCTTCCCTGTATTTACATCTAGCACAGAGATGCAGGACCAGGGCCCAGAGTAACCTGGTCTAGAGGAAGTTCCCTGCCCATAGCAGGGAATGAAATGGGATTTAAGGGCCCTTCAACCCAAATCATTCCATGATTCTCTGACCTTCTTGGGCTAAGCTTAAGCACAGGGACACTGATTCCTTGGGAGGAGAATTAGGACTGCTCCTAGAAAATCACAACCAGGCCCCTCTCTGCACCCTGGAACCATAAATTATCCATGTCCTTTTTTTTTTCCTTCTCTTTTCTTGCTCTTTTCCTCCTGGGTTAAATAAAAGCTGTGACAATGAGCTCAGACTGTTGGTAACATTAATCACACCTGGGTGTGGGGTAGAGCTCCTTTGTCACACATCATTTGACACAAATCCTGGCACTCCAAATTTCAAAGTGTCCTCAGGAAAGACTGATCTGGGGGAAAATGGAAAAGGATGGTGAAAAAGAGAGGTGGAGGGGGAGATAGAAGGGGGAGGATGGAACATGTCAAGAAGCCCAAATTTTGTGTTTCTGCCAGTCTTACCACATTCTCCCAGTCCCACCATGATCTCCCAGTCCCACCAGGTTCTCCCAGTCCCACCATGCGGCCGAGTTGTTGCCATGCTGGTGGGGCTTTCCCAACTTGCCCCTGGCCTCCAGGAAGCCCACCCAGGTGTGGAGTGCCCAGCCCTGAGCCCAGGCAGGGTGAGGGCCACGAGGAACCTTGCCCTGAGCAGAAGTGGAGAATTGCAGGGGATTAGTGGGGGTGGAGAGGATCACAGGAGCGTGGTGGGAGCAGAGCACTGCCTGACCCCATGGACAGCGTGGGAAGGGGACTTGTCCTAGGGTGAGGTTATGATGCTGTATCCCCATTCCTGTGTTCTGTTCATGCTGGATATCATGTTCTGTGCCTTCAAGACTGGCTCTGAAGAGTGAATGTTTTGTTTTGGTTTTGCTCTCAGCCGCTCCCCCACGGCTGGCGGGACACACAGACAGGGCAGTACATGGGTGCTGCTTTTGCTTTTTGCTTTGCTCCTGCTTTGCTCTTGCTTCTGCTTTGCTCCTGCTTTGCTCTTGCTTTTTGCTTCTGCTCATTAGTTAGTTTAGCTAAGCAGTCCAAATTTTCCTTGGACTGTTTCTTCTTTCCCTTTTTTGGACCTACTCGAACCTGCTCCGGACTGGGACCTGGGAAACACCGAGAGTTTGCACCTTGTGGCTGCAGCAGCTGCCCCAGCACCGGAGGGATGGATAACAGAGCGGCCACCGCCAAGAGAGACTTTCTGAATTTGTCATCTTTTTCAGAGCGGTGACAGAGTGGTGTCACCTGGTATTGTTCCTTTTGTGTGCTGGGGGTGCTGTGCCTGTTAAATAAACAGGTTCTTTCCACTTGTCTCCAAGGAATCCTTCCCGGCCCGGTTGTGGGGAGGGGCCGTGCGGGTTTGCTGTCTGGAGGGGCCCCTTTGGAGGTTTTCTCCCAAATTTGCCCTAAACCAGGACAGGAGTCCATCATTCCAGACTGGTGGAGCATCACCAGCTCTCCTCAATGAGGCACCCAACAAAACAGGAGGAACATTTATCTGCTCAGTGCCAGCCACTCTGTGACAGCTCCTGCACACAGCCGTCACTGTGCTGGGCTGGGATGGAGCTGCCCGCCCCAGGAACGCTGGGAATGCAGGGCAGGAAGCAGCAAAGTGGGAAAACCAAGCTGGGAGAGACAGGCACGGCTGGGGCACAGGGCAGAGTCACCAAAGCAGCACCAGGGGGTTTGGGCTGTGTCCTGAGCTCATGGTGTCTGTGTTTAGCAAAAATTCAGCAATGGAGCAGTCACCCTGCAGGGCTGAAGAAAATTTTAAATGCAGCAATCAGAGATATCCACAAGCTCTGATTTTCCATATAATTTTCTGAATTTGGCCTGTTTCTTGCTGTGGGCTGTGCAACACCTGTGGCTGACAGCCCTTAATAGCAGCCTTCTCATGCTTCCATCGGGATCTTGGGATGAGCAGTGGGAATGTCCCATCCACCTGCAGTGCTGCTGGAGATGGATGGAATACAGCTCCATGTGAACTCACAGCAGCTGGAAAACATCCCCCTCCAACACAGGCTGCCACTCAAAATAAGGCTTAAATACCTTATTTGCAAATACAAAGAACAGGAAGAAAAAACTCCCAGCTGGAGGGAAGCAGCTACTGGATAAGGGAAGATGTGTGTCCATCTGACAATTCCTGCAGGGAAACAATTGTTTTAATGAAATAAATCAGAGAAACGCAGAATGGGCTGGGTTGAAAGAGCTCTTTGCAGAGCCATAGAGCCTCCTCACAAACCCAGCAGGTTTTTACAAGTCCCTTCCTGCAGGAAACACTTCAAACCTCCAGCACCTCTCCCTTGTCAGCATCCTGCCCTGGGCTGGGGCAAGGTCTGACAGCAGCAGAAAGTGTGGGTTCCATTTCCTCAGCATGCAGGAGAGGGAGGGAGGGATGAGGGAATCGTGCCTGGTGGCCCAGGGAGGAGCTGCTGGGAAGACAGCAGTTTTCACACGAACCCACAGGGGGTTTATTTGCCTCCTCTGAAATCCAGTGTGTAATTAACTGATCTTTGATAACATTTGCCTTGTCAGGATAGAATTCAGATTTTATCTTGTCTGACAGCAGCATTTATGGTGTTAATGCTGGGAAAGAAAGGGAGACGCTGTAATTGTGGAAACCCTATTTAATTTGAGGATTCTGTTATCTTGTCACCAGGGCTGAGATTTCACTAATAGATTCTGACTCTGGCAAAATTATATGCTCAAATAGATGGGATTTTAACAGACAAGATCCCATTGATATTTCTGTGGAGATACAGTGGCTGCACTGAGTGTTTAGAGTCGTGGCTTGCTTTGGGAAATCATGGGAGGAAAAGGGTCAGAGCAGAGCTGGATCATCCTGGGGTGGGAGCAGAGGGTCCCCAAAGCAGGCAGGACACAGAACCCCTCTGGTGAAGTCTCCAAAGCACCAGCTGTGCCTTGGCCATCCCTGGTGTGACCAGGGAAGGAAGGACAGGCCCTGGTGTGCTCCAGGCTGGGTCTATAAACAAAGGTGTTTCCCTGGAAGGACAAATACCCACAGAATTTTCAATACCCTCCCCAGAAAATGGGCAATCAATTATTTCTACTTATGGCAAAATCATAAACTCCAGACTCCAGGAACCCATTGCATCTCCATCAAGATTATTGATTATCTTGCAGCTTGCTAACAACTGCTCCTGGGAGATCCTCTCCCTTCAGCCCAGCCTGATTCCAGCACAGATCCTGCACAAAGCCATCACCGGTGCATGGTGGGTGTGCATGTGAATGTGCAAGGCTTTGCAAGACCCTGCTTGCACTTGAAAAACATTTGCCTGGAAGCCCAGAGGTGCTAAAGCTGCCCGAGCCCGCTATCAGGCAGGAGCAAGGAGCAGCCGAGCACGGGAGCACTCGGCTCCAATGGCATAATCCAGCCATGCTGGATTTACCCAACACTTTTATCTGCCTCGCTGCTTTTCCCTCCTTCCTCTGTGTAAGATAAGAGCAACACTAAAAAAATAAATAAATAATCACAAATAGCCTTGTTAGTAGATATTGGAGAGGTTTTATCACTTTTACTTATTTATTTATTTATTTATAGCTGATTAATTCTTATCGGTGATGGCAGCTGTCAGCAAGACAAATGTGACACCCCATTAACACCTGATTCCCTAGGAACGCTGCACGGATGAGCGATGTTGTTTTGGTGAGGCACCCGCTGGCTTTGGCTCAGGGCCCTGAGGTCCGGGATATCTTCCTTCCCCAGGAGCATCCCAGAGCACGGGCGCCGAGGGAGCGGCCCTGCCTCCCCTTCCCTCCATCCCTGCCTCCCCTTCCCTCCACCCCTACCTGCCCTGCCTCCCTTCCCTCCCTCTCTCCCTCCCCTTCCCTCCCTCTCTCCCTCCCCTTCCCTCTCTCCCCTTCCCTCTCTCCCCTTCCCTCCCTCCTTCCCTCCCTGCCCGCTCTCTGCCTCCCCTGTTTTCCCTCGGGATGTGAGAGCAGCGTGTGCTGTCTGCTGATCCTGTGGGGGATTTGTGCCTCCCGGAGAGAGTTTTAAATAGCCGTGGGCTGCAGTTATTTCCTTTATTGCTCTGAGGAAATGGGGCTCGGGGTGCGACCCGAGTCAGGCTCGGCAGGCAGAGCTGGGGAAGGAAGGAGCAGTGACAGCACCGAGAGCTCGGGCAAGAGGAGCTCCCATTTCCCTTGGAAACACATCAACAGTGTGTCACAACATCCTGCTCAAAACACATAAAACATCCAGTGAAAGCCAAGAAGCTTTTGTTTTCCTGATGAAATATTGAAATTTGCAGCAGGAAGCAGGCAGAACTCATGGGGGAAAAAAGGATAAAAATCATTCTGCCAAAAGCTTAACAAATTCCATCCTTGGTAGGGAAGCCTCCTGACCACAGCTCCCTCTCAGGTCAGAATCCTAAAGTGGTTTGGGAAGGGACCTTAAAGACCATCTTGCTCCAACACAGGGACATCTTCCACTGTCCCAGGCTGCTCCAAGCCCCATCCATCCTGGCCTGGGACACTTCCAGGGGCAGCCACAGCTTCTGTGGGCACAACTTCTCCTCAGTACAAGTTCTAAACTTCCACTGCCCCATGTCCCCAAGTGCCACAAGCCTTGTAAACCCTTTCAGGGATGGTGACGGCACCACTGCCCTGGGCAGCTGTGTGAGAGCTTGACAACGCCTTCCCATGAGGAAATGTCCCCAAACATCCAGTCTAAAACTCCCCTGGTGCTTCCTGGGGATGTTTTCTCTCATCCCATCACTTCTTACTAGGGAATAAAATTCCTTCCTTGGGGAAGAAAAGGCTGTTTGTTAAGAGAGTTCTTTCTAATTCCAGTGAGACAAAAATTAAACTCCCAGAAAGATCTGTTTTGCTCCATCTTGCTTTCTTTCTACCAGTTCTGTCTCTAATGGAGTTACTGGGATACTTTTGAAAGCACAGAGTCTTATCTTAACTTCTGCTCTCTTTTTGGAGATGATTTAGTGCAGCTCTCTTATCTGGACAGAATTAAAGGTCTTAGAAGGTGCTTGTACCCTGTATCCCTCCTCCTCAGCCCTCCAAAAATACTGCAGACTTTAAACAAGTATAATTAAAGAAAATTAAGAAAAAATAAAAGAAGTGATGGTAAAATATTGTTCTTTTGTGAAGGGGGGTCAGAAAGCAAACAATCCTTCCACAGGTGGCTGGCAGAGCAATGAGGAAGGAAACCAGAGCTGCTCCCAGGGCAGATCTTCAGGGAGGCCTGTGGAACCCTGCTCTGCAGGTTGGCTCTGCTCGGTTTGCGCTGGCTCTGTCTCACTGCTGCCATGGGGGAAAGGCTTTGCCCTGAGCACAGAGCCCTCTCTTGGCTGGGCTCTTGTGTCCCCAGGACCTTCCACGGGGACACCTCTGTTTGGGACCCCTCCATGGGGGGCTTTTTGCTGCCTGGCTCAGGGATAAACCCGACAGTCAGGCTGAGCTTAGGACCTGAACCTCCCCCGCTGGTGATTCTGTGCCTTATCTGATGGGTCACTCTGTTATTGCAGGGGCTGGAGCTGCTCCTGCTGCCACACTCCCAGCTCTGCAGGAACACTGCACTTGTGAGCCAGAGGACTCTGTGCTCCCCACCCAGCCCTCACCTGCAGGGCCAGCTCAGGCACTTCTCTCTCCACTCCTTCCAGTTCCACTGGGACAAAAGCTGTGTTTCTGCCAGGCCTGATGCCCTCCTGGCTCCGGGGAGAGCCCTGAGCCCGATGAGGGGTGTGGAGCACAAACCCCTCGAGGAGCTCATGGGTCATGGCTCCCTCCCTTGAACACTGGGGAGCCGGGCTCAGCCTGCAGCAGCACAGATTTTGTGTGAATTGGGGCTTTGTTTTCCACACCTGGAATGCTCTCAGTCTGCCCCCTGCTCCTCCTGGAACAGGAGAGCCAGGACAAGGAGTAAAGGTTTTGTCCTGCAGGTGGAAAAGCAACCAAGAGTTAATGCCACACATTGGCAAACATCTACTGGATGAGATTTAGGGAGAGTGGCTGAGTGTGAGCACCCTAAATCCTCACACAGCCCTACAGGTACCCACTGCTCCACCCCAAATCCTCACACAGCCCTACAGGTACCCACTGCTCCACCCCAAATCCTCACACAGCCCTACAGGTACCCACTGCTCCACCCCAAATCCTCACACAGCCCTACAGGTACCCACTGCTCCACCCCAAATCCCCATGCTCCCTGTCTGCCCTCTCTTCCCCCATAGCTCCTTGCTGGGAGCACCATTTTTGTAGGTCACAGAGGAGAGTTGTGGTCACTGGCAGAGGAGTCACCCCCGTTGTTTGGTAACTCCTGATGGCAGAGGAGTCACCCCCGTTGTTTGGTAACTCCTGATGGCAGAGGGCTGCTGCGTGAGGAGAGTTTCACCCCGAGGGCTGACCCGGGCAGCCCGGAGCTGTCCCTGCTGTGCAGGAGGTGCCAGAGGAGCTCTCCAGCAGCTGGGCCTGCCCCATGGAGGCGTTACTGGGAGCACTGGAGTGGGCAGCGCTTGGGGGAATTCATGAAATCGTTCAGCCCTAGCACCAGGAAGAGGGGAGAGGGAAGGGCTGATGTGAGATTTGGAAAGAAATGAGGATTTAATGAGGTGCAAAGAGGCCACGAGGGAGTTTTCTGCTCTAATGGGGAGAACGTGGGGTGGGAGAAGGGGCCGGGACCGCCACAGCCCAGGGGTGCCAGGGGAGATTTGAAGCAGAGCTGAAATGCTGGAGGTGCCCCTGGGGCACTGCAGGGGGGCAGAGCTCCGGAGAAGTGAAAGGAAAGGGGAAAAAATGCCACATGGAGAGCAGCAGAACCCATTGCATTAATGGGATCAAATCTGCTTCTGCTCAGGATGACTGAGCAAGGCTCCCGTGCAGACGGTGAATTATTGGGTTTTTTAAGAACACATCTTCCCAGGCACACAAAACCAGGGACAAAAGTTTGAAGCTATTTCCTTGAAGAGTCCCAGCGATCTGAGTGATGATGAAAAGATGAAGGGCACAAGTCCAGGTGGTAAATCAGTCCAGAGAGTGCAGCCCAGTGCTGCAGCCCTGCCCTCCCTTTCCCTCATTAAACACTTTTATAGCCCAGGCTGGGGGCAGGTGAATTTACATTTAAACTTTCCTTCCCCCTCCGTGGTGGCACTTTCTGCCTTCTTCTTCCTTGAATCAGGAGATGCAGAATTGCCAAAGGAAAATAAAATAAAATGTCATCTTTTTTATTTAATATTTAACTGCTGCTTAGACTCCTCCAAGAAAAGACCCTGATATTACTGTTTGGATTGAATTACGATGGCTCCGCCTGAAAGTTATATATTGCTGGTGCTCCATTATTCATTAATCGCAGCTTTTCCTGTCAAGATCTACATGTACTTCTCAGCTGGTGCCTTGCCTGTGCAATGCCTCAGATAGGGAGGGAATGTAAAAAAGATGCCTCTTAATTGTTTGGGGATTTCAGACACGGCTTTTAAAATGTCACTGTCGGCTCCTGAACGATGGCATCCTTTTCCCTGTGAGCTCTGGATTGCCAACAGATGTTCCCAGCCCCGGCTGCAGCAGCTCCAGGAACTGGAGAGGAGCAAACAGCAGCAGGCCCAGGCAGTGAGCTCTGGGGATGGGTTCTGTCCTGGGGAGGAGGGACAAGCCCAGGCTCAGGGACTCGGGGTGTCTGAGCACCAGTCGCTGTGCCAAGGCTGCAGGAGGGGCTGGGCTCTTAGAGAATGGTGGAGCTGCCAGCAGACTGGCAAGTCTGAGGGGAAGGAAATCAATTTAGGGAATTTTCCGTCCTGCAGCTTGAGGGTGAGCGTTCCTGGGTCAGATCCTCCCTCTCCAACAGACCTCAGCTGGGTCTGAGGGCACCTCAGCTCCTGCTCTGGGGGATGGAGGTTAAGCCACCATTCCATGGATGGGGCCCTGCTCTCCTGGAGGTCCTGAACACCCACCTGCCCATGGGAAGCAGGGAACTGATCCCTTGGTTTGCTTGGCTTGTGGGTGCAGCTTTTGCTTTCCCTATTAAATGGAATTTATCTCAATCCATGAGCTATCCAGATGTTACCCTCCTGCTGTGAGGAGTGAGTGAGAGGCCATGAGGGGCTGGGTCTGGCTGGGGTTAAACCATGACATTTCTGCAAATAGGACACTCCTCAGGACCTGAGGTGGTGCAGTGAAGAAGGAAAACCTACAGGTTTCAGCAGAGTTGGAGAGAGTTAATGTCTGTACTGAGGAGAAATTGCTCCCAGAGCAGCTGTGGCTGCCCCATCCCTGGAAGAGTCCAAGGCCTGGTTGGACACTGAGGCTTGGAGCAGCCTGGGACAGTGGGAGGTGTCCCTGCCACGGCAGGAGTGGCACGGCGTCCAGCCCAAGGCATCCTGTGGTTCTATGAAGAGCCCACAGAACAATCCCATGACAGTCCCCAGAGGCACCCCAGGGTCTGGGGGAGCAGGAGGGGGCACCCTTGGGGCACGGGGCTGTACCTGGCTGGGAGAGTCTGCCCTGGAAGGAGCCCTGCTGCAAGCTCATTCCCATGGCCATGGTGCTGCCAGATCTGCCCTGCCCCATCCTCTGCCCCTCTGTCCCTGTCCCCCTGCCCCTGTCCCCGTCCCCCTGCCCCCCTGTCCCTGTGTCACTGTCCCTGTCCTTGTGTCCCTGTCCCCTGGTTCCTGTCTCCCTGTCCCTGTGTCCCTCTGTCCCTGTCCCTGTCTCTGCTGGCAGCAACAGGAGGGCTGAGCTGTGCTCACTCCCCAAGGGAAAGCCCAATGTCCCCAGATGTCCCTGGGACACCAGAGCCATTTCCTCGGTCACTGAAGGTGTTTATTATGGGGCAGGCAGGACCCCAGGGTGCAGGGACAGCCCTGCTCCCCTCGCTTGTCCTTCAGTTTAATGGGATACAGACATAAATCATAGATCTGATACTGCACATGGGCTCTGGCTATATTTTTTTTATAAAGAACATTTGCTCTGATTTATAGAGCCCTGGGTTTTGAATTAGTCTAGCTTGAAAACGGAATCAAATCTTTCCATCAAGTCTGGTTTTTTGCATTATGAATGGCTTAGCTGTTTAGTAATGGAATGCCAATCAGCCATTGCTGCTCTCCATGGGCAGTGCTGAGAGGATCATTTCGGAACATAGACTCTGTGATTACCTGAAATGAACTGTAAAATTGTATTTTGTTTAAAGCTTTCTCTTCTGCTGGGAGGTTTCTGAGCCGATTGTGGAGTCGCCGTGCGGGTGGCGGGATGGGGTTAGAGCAGGAGGGGACACGAAGGGAAGGGGCATTCCTGGAGCTCCTGCCAGAGTTCCCTCAGTGTGCAGCCAGGAGGATCACAGCCTGAGCCGAAGGGATGGCTGAGGAGCTCAGCCCAGCCACATCTCTGGCCTGTACACACAGTGGGATCATGGCTTTTCCCCACTTCCTGCCTGCTCTCCCTGCCTGGGGAAGGAGAACCAGCAGGAGAAGCTCTCCTGGCCCAGGGGCTGCTGGAGCCATGGATCCAGCCACGAGCCTGGATCCCCCGACAAACCTCAGCTGCCCCTGCAGCTGCTCTCTGGCTTTGCAGGCAGGAAAGGTGCAGCAGAGCCCTCAGTTTGCACAGAAGCTGTGCTGGGAGCAGGGCCCCACATGGGGCTGGGGCAGCTCCTGGCACAGCTGGAGACCCCCGGGGACAGGCAGGAGTTAGGGGACAAGGAAAACCCTGGAATGCTTGGTTCCCATTGCCCCCAGCATCTCAAAGCCTGGCCTGACACAGAACAGCCTCCCATGGACATGGAGCTGACCCAGGACCCTCAGCCAACACCCCAAGCTCAGACCCCCTGAGACCCCCAAGCTGCTGCAGCCCCACCAGGACATGAAACAGGTGAAATACTTAAAAATCCTCAGAGCCAGCCAGGCTGACTGTCCCCAGCAAAGCCCACCCTCCCTCTGGGCTGAATTTGTCAGAATTCAGCTTTAATGAAGCTTCCTCCAAGGAAGGCCCTCGACACCAAGGTGACAGAGCTCCCCCACCTTCAGCTCATATTTTTACTTTGTCACATACACAGGAGCATAAAAAATAAGCTGTTTTTCAATCAAACAACCCAAGGTTGTCCAAATCTTTCATATTCAAGCCGAGTGAATTATTCAGTGAATAATTTTGCTGTATTTAATGAGTTCCAGTTTGATTTGAGGATGTGTAAGTTTACAAAACCTCTCTGTCTGCTCCCATCCATCTCAATATGAGCCATTCGCTGAGGTATTCCTTTAAAGCCACGTTTAATGGCTTTGGGTTAGGTCTCATTAATACAGAAATGATTTTACTAAAGAGCTCACACGCTAAACCCACTCTGCAGAATACATCAGCAAAAACACTTTAAATGGGCTGAAATAAATAACTTTCTGGAGCTTCCATTTGCAGCTCCAGAACATCTAAGCTGAGATGTACTCAAATGGTTACATCAAATCCTTGTTTTGTAGAGAAAACTGATGCAATTCCACGTGAGATCACATCAGGCCAGGCTCAGGGGCACAGTTCCAGCCTGGCAGTGGGGAGAGAAAGGGCCCCTGTCTCATCTCAGCTGTCCTCACGTAAATTTGGATGTTTTGGCTGGTGCCTTGATCCCCTTTTTCCAGCCTCCCTGTGTGTGTTTTGCCCAGTGCAGAGGAGTCTCCCCTCCACACCCCTTCACAAACATAACCACAGGAATTCAGAAAAATCAGAAGGAAAAAAATAATATTAACACGAGTATCAGACCCAATTGGCTGTTTGCTGCAGCTTTGGGTCTCATGGGGACTGGGAGTTCTGGTTGAGGCTTTTCCTGCCATTAAATCTTGTTTTCCTCCCCTGTCCACTGCCACTGCTCCAACATCTGATGGGGCTTCTCTCAGGTCACCCCTGGGGACTTTTGCCTCTGCTCAGCTCCTGCTGACAGAAGGTGGCAGAAGCATCGTGAACCTCAATTCCCCTGTCAAATTCGCTGGAAAATAACTAAAACATTCAAAAAATGCCGAGGTGGGAGAAAGCAGAGATCCACACCCTGTACTCACAGTGTGGAGTTTCTTTAGAGCTCAATTGCCTTCAGAAAACGGACAAAGCGCCTGCAGGAAGTTTCCAATTTACAAATTGCGCGCAGGATCTCACCAGGAGGACGTGCCAGTGGTCAGTGAGGGGCACAGCAGAGAGTGGGGCTGCCCCTGCCTCAGTTTCCCTGCCGGAAAGCAGGGCAGGAGATTCCAAACCCTTTTTAGTTGAATTCCATTTGAGGCTAACACACAAAGAGCTGCCCAAGAGCAAAGCAGTCGCTACGAGGCGGCAGATTCTGTACCCGGGAGCAATTCCCATGTGTTTGATAGTGCCAGGAGATTGCCTCCCCCGGGGCTGGGATCCCTCCCAGCGGGACGAGCCACGAGCTGCGATGGATCGCTGCACTCTGGAATCAGCTGGAGCGTGTTCCTCGCAGTGGGCAGCTCCTTAAGCTTTTATCACAGCAGGGCAATATCGACAGCCTCTGAACCTCCCCTTCCCGAGCCCTTGCCGAGGGATGTGTTCAAATCCTCCACCGCTCAGCTCCCCGCTGATTTCCATCCGTGCTGAGCTGCTCACGGGGCTGTGTCTCAGCACAGAGGGGCTGTGCCCGAGGCTCAGCAAAGCGGCTTCACCCGGTGGATATCGGGGGACAGAGTCCTTTGGCGGGGAGAAACACCGGGGATTTCCTACAGCTGGGAAAATCAGTGGGAGCTGCAGGATGACACCCCAGGACCCCACCCCACAACCTGCCCACGCTGGGAGGGTCCGGGAGGGTCCCATCCTGGGACAAATTCCATGGGGGATGAGGAAGGGGCCCCAAAGGATCCCTAATTCCTAGGGACTGGCAGGCTTGGCCCTGCAGTGTGGTGGGGAAGAGGCTAAAAGAAAAATCTGGACAAACACAAGGTTTGATAGTTCACCCCTGCTCCAACCTGCCTCCTCCTCTCGGTCTCTGCTCTGTCTCAGAACTCCAGCCAAGGGTCATTAAATCAATGAGCCGATTTCCTGGTATCCAACCACTCGGGTCAGGACCTTGTAATGGTCGGGCCCGGAGCGCAGCCTGCAGCACAGCCCCTATTCATTATGGGATCGTTGTTATTGACGGGGCACTCACGATCCCCATCGATCCTGGCACACGGACAGGGCTGGGCTGGGCTCGGGGCTGGGCTGGGCTGGGCTGGGCTCGGGGCTGGGCTCGGGGCTGGGCTGGGCTGGGCTGGGCTCGGGGCTGGGCTGGGCTGGGCTCGGGGCTGGGCTCGGGGCTGGGCTCGGGGCTGGGCTGGGCTCGGGGCTGGGCTCGGGGCTGGGCTCGGGGCTGGGCTCGGGGCTGGGCTCGGGTTGGGCTGGGCTCGGGGCTGGGCTCGGGGCTGGGCTGGGCTGGGCTCGGGGCTGGGCTGGGCTCGGGGCTGGGCTGGGCTGGGCTGGGCTCGGGGCTGGGCTCGGGGCTGGGCTGGGCTGGGCTGGGCTGGGCTGGGCCCGGGGCTGGGCTGGGCTCGGGGCTGGGCTGGGCTCGGGGCTGGGCTGGGCTCGGGGCTGGGCTGGGCTGGGCTGGGCTGGGCTGGGCTCGGGGCTGGGCTCGGGGCTGGGCTGGGCTCGGGGCTGGGCTGGGCTCGGGGCTGGGCTCGGGGCTGGGCTGGGCTGGGCTGGGCTGGGCTGGGCTGGGCTCGGGGCTGGGCTCGGGGCTGGGCTGGGCTGGGCTCGGGGCTGGGCTGGGCTGGGCTCGGGGCTGGGCTCGGGGCTGGGCTGGGCTGGGCTCGGGGCTGGGCTCGGGGCTGGGCTGGGCTCGGGGCTGGGCTGGGCTCGGGGCTGGGCTCGGGGCTGGGCTGGGCTGGGCTGGGCTGGGCTGGGCTGGGCTCGGGGCTGGGCTCGGGGCTGGGCTGGGCTGGGCTCGGGGCTGGGCTGGGCTGGGCTCGGGGCTGGGCTCGGGGCTGGGCTGGGCTGGGCTGGGCTCGGGGCTGGGCTGGGCTGGGCTGGGCTCACAGCTCCACTGCAGCTCTACACTGACGGGCAGGAGGAGCACAGGCCCTTACTGGAACCACAGGCTCGGGGTGGAACGGCGGCTCTGACAGGGAAGCGCCAGGATTTTGGTAACTGCAGGGCTTGGGAAGGGCTCTGGAAGAGGAGAGACACGAGCTGGAGCGCTGTGCCCAGCAGGGGCCTGCTGGAGATGCCTGGAGAGCACTCCGGGCCCAAATGTCCCTGCATTCGCACCGTGCACTCAGTGTGGGGTCCCTCAGGACACGGAGGGGCTGAAGCAAGTCCAGGGCAGGGAAGGGAGCTGGGGTAGGGGCTGGAGCCCCAGGAGAGGCTGAGGGAGCTGGGAAGGGGCTCAGCCTGGAGCAAAGGAGGCTCAGGGGGGACCTTGTGGCTCTGCACAGCTCCTGCCAGGAGGGCACAGCCGGGGGGGTCGGGCTGTGCTCCAGGGAACAGGGACAGGAGCAGAGGGAACGGCCTCAGGCTGGGCCAGGGCAGCTCAGGGTGGATTTGAAGGAAAATTTCTCCATGGAAAGGATTGTCAGGCACTGGCTCAGCTGCCCAGGGCAGTGGTGGAGTCCCCATCCCTCTAGCGGTTTAAAAGCTGGGTGTAGGTGACCTTGGCAGTGCTGGATGATGGGTGGACTCGATGATCTCAGAGAGCCTTTCCAACCCAAATGATTCCATTATTCAATCCTTCCTCCTAAAACATTGCTGAACCTACTGTTCCAAAGCTCCTGGATCACTGGAGCAGGGCTGCCCATGTCCCAAAAACCAGGCAGAGCTGAGGTCCTTGCAGAGGAACTCTCCCCCTTGCAGTCAGCTCCTCATCACCTTTGGGTGGCTGCAGACATCTCAGGGCACAGCAGGGCCCTATGTGCCCCTGGGAGGAGTGGGGTGCACAGATTCCATCTGTCCAGCTTGATTCATGTGGCAGTTCCAGAGGCTCTGAAATCTGGTGTTATTTGCACAGAAAGAGCCAATGCAGTGACTTTCACAATAACTTTCTGTTGAATGATGCTGCATTCAGGCCCCAGGAAAGGGGACATGAGCAGCTGGAAAGACAAAAAAGAAAAAATATTTTTAATTGTACGGTTTTATTCCCTGCTCTGAAATGTTTCACCTCTGAAAGCAGAGCCTGGATGGGCAGGGAAGCACAGCCAAGGTTGTCAGGAGCCCTTGGCATGGCCAGGGCAGAGCTATGGCCTCACAGGGAGCAGGGCAGGGCTGCTGCAAAAACAGTGTCCTGTCATTGTCACCCTCCACACTCAGCTTTTGGGGCTGAACAAAACCTCTCTGTTTCTCCACTCCACCCTAAACACAGTCCCTGTCTATCTCCCCGCTGAGGCCTCCAGCTCCTCATGTGTGTGCATCACCAGATGAGATAAAGATTGAGGTGTAAGGACAGATGGAGATGGATTGGGGGAAAGCTGCCCAGCCATCCATCTGCTCCTGCACCCATCCATCCTGCCTCCTGAGCTCTGCTGCATTGCCCACAGTGGGGAGCGAGCTCTCCTCCCGGATGAAGACTGAGAGGAGATGGATAAATGTCTGAATGGATCTTTATTTAATGCATCCATCTTTCTTCTCCCAGACTGACCCATCAGACCATCTCCACATTTTTCCTCTGCCTGTTTATGCTCAGGAAGCCTGATCCATCCAGCTCCCAGTTAAGGATTTTACAGCTCCTCTCATCGAAGAGCAAATGTGTTTGACCCTTCTCAGCACCATAAAATTACTTGCATCACTCCTTGGGTTCATTATGGTTTTAGTGGAGAGGAGCAGAACCTGAGAAGGAGCAAATACCAGGTGCTGTCCCCAATTAAATGTCAGGTTAATCATCCCCAGGAAGGCATGAGCAGCATTCCAACAGCTAGGCAGGGTTCAGCATGAGGGACCAAGCCCAAAAAATCCCATAAAAGCCCCATAGCTCCCCTGGCATCACATCCATTGGGATGGCTCCAGCTTATCCATTGCTGGGGAACAGCAACCCCCACAGTGGAGGAAGGGCTGGAGATTCGGGTCTGACACCTGGAGGTGGGGCTGATTTAAGCCCAGCTCCCTCCCCTCTCCAGGCCGTGTTGGGTAACTCAGGATGGCTCAGAACACACGGCTGGGAACGTTCCCATTGCTCTTCCCTCCCTGGATCCCTGCTCCCACTCTGCAGAGAAAGGAGCTCACTGAGGGCTGCTGCCCTGAAAAGGTTGCAGCCAGACTTTATCACACCTTAAAAACCAAGAAAATTAAAGGGAAAAATATTGACTTGGAGGCCACTGAAGTACTCAGCACAAGACTGGGGCTTTAGAAAATGTCTATTTGGTGAAACTGAACTTCTGCAGAGGAGGCTGCATCCAACCCCCTCCCTTCTGGCTGCCTCTGGGACATTTTTGTCTTTGTTCGTGTTTCAGCCTTGATATTTGCAAAATAAAAGACATTTCTGGTTTGAAATGATTCTGCGTTTCACAATGTCAAGCTGATTATCGTGAAATTAATTATTACAAACAGAAAGTTAACACAGTAGAAACGGATACAAAACCTCCCCAAAATTGCCGAGGGAATTATTTGCACAGATCAAAAGCAATTTACTCTGCCAAGCTTTTATGTTGCAAATGGTTTTTGAGAGCTCCTCTTCCCAGCCCATCGTGGTTGGCAGGGGAGGTTTGCTGAACCTAAAATATTTGGCAGGGCAGGAAAATTTTCCCTCCTGCAGTGTAAGTGAGGTCAGTCTCTGGAGGTGGAGGGATCACAGGGAGCAAAACCCAGGGCAGCCCCAGGAAGGGGCTGAGGCATCCCCCTGTTCCCAGATCCACATCTATTACCAATCCTGCAAATGAGAGATGAGGGGATGAGGGTGGGAGCACCCGGCTGGATGAGGCAGGAGTCCTGCACAGCAAGGGGGTACCTTGGGTGCAAAATATTTTGGGAAATGCCCTGGCAGGCAGGAGGGGCCGGCAGGCATGGCAGGGCAGGGAAAGGGCAGCTGCCTGTCTGCTCATCTCCCATCCCAGGCAGTTTGTCCTTCACTTCCTGAGCTACAAATTCACTTGGACACATGTTCTGAATTTAGAAACAAGCACATTCAGTAGAATTCATATTTTATGAGGCTCCTTTTAGGGGCATATTGTAAAAAAATGACTAAATCTGATTTTTCCGTTCTCTTCAATCTCTTAAAACTTCCTAAGGAGTGTCAGGGAACATAAAAGGACCTGCTTAGGCTGTGCTGTGAACCAGGAGATTCAAGAGCCTGTGAACATCCCAGAATTTACCTGTATCAAAGAGACATTTAGAATTAGAACATGGTTTCCCCCATAGCAGCCCAGAAGAGCTTTGCCATCCCCCCTGACTCAGATCTGGGGAGGAATCCAGTTAAACATTAGAGACCTACAGCTCCAGGAGTGTGTTCTAGCCCTGCTGAATGGTCCTGGGCACGGGGTTTCCATCTTCTGCTTTATTCTTAATTTAATCTCACAAACCACACACACAGAATTGCATCCAAACCAGGTGAGGCTGTGAAGTTCAGCACTCAGACCTCTGAGAGCTCAGATTTGCCATTCTGATCTCACAGATAGAGGTACCTGCACGTCCCTGCACTCCAGCTGTCCACGGTGTGCTGAGAAAATGTCAGGGCCTCCCCCCTGCAGGTGTGGCTTTCCCAGAGGATAAACCAGACACAAAATGTGCAGCAACCCCTCTGCCTTGCCCCAAAACCTTCTCCCCAGAAGGGTCCTCAAACCATAGCTCCCCTTTGGAAATACAGGCAGGGTTGTCTTGGGCCGTGTGTGCATTAGCCCCAATGTCAGCGGAGTTTGGGAGGGTGCTCTGCAGTGGCTCCAGCCCTATCCTGTGCTCTGGACATGGCTGGGATGCTCCCAGAGGACCTTCTCAACCAGGAGCTGGACAGGAGCCAGTTCAAGCTCTCCAGGATGGCTCCAGAGTGTGGACAAAACTGGAGGAGACGCATCTCAGTCCTGTGGAGATGCCCAGGAGGGCCAAGTCCCCATCCCTCACCCCCAAACAAAGCTCAGAGGTTTGAGAATTCAAGTGTGCAAACTTTCTCTCCACCTTCTCCAATCTACAAATCACCCTTCAGACATCTGGGTTGGGGAAATAAATAGTCCCTGCCACAAGCAGCAAGAGATAAAGTTGTAAGTGTTCAAACGTGTGTCTAATCCCCTTAATAGATCTCTTGCTATTAATATCAGCACTCACTGTGGCTCTGCCAGGCCCTGTCATCATTCCTGGGGCTGACATCTGCTGGTGGCCTATCTGCCCCATCCAAACAATTTTCATATTTCAGACTCTTTGCATTCAGCACAAAGGAGCCAAACACCACGGGAGCCACTGAGACATAAATCTGCCACACATCCCATGGGGAAACAAAGGGCTGGAGGGACAAGGAAGAGGGCCCGGGGTCACTTGGCAGTGACAACCTCCCACACAGCTCCAGGCTGGCACAAATCTCCTGTTCACTGAATGTTGGAAGGTGCATTTGCTCAGGATCTGTGTGTGGGATGGTCCTGGGCACAGGACCTTGAGACCTGGAGGGGCTGAAGCAAGTCCAGGGCAGGGAATGGAGCTGGAAGGGGCTGGAGGCCCAGGAGGGGCTGAGGGAGCTGGGAAGGGGCTCAGCCTGGAGCAAAGGAGGCTCAGGGGGCCCTTGTGGCTCTGCACAGCTCCTGCCAGGAGGGCACAGCCGGGGGGGTCGGGCTGTGCTCCAGGGAACAGGGACAGGAGCAGAGGGAACGGCCTCAGGCTGGGCCAGGGCAGGCTCAGGGTGGGCACAGCAGGAATTTCCCCATGGAAAGGGGGCTCAGGCCTTGGCAGGGGCTGCCCAGGGAGGTTTGGAGTGCCCATCCCTGGAGGTGTCCAAGGAACAACTTGTTGTGGCACTCAGTGCCCTGGGCTGGGGACAAGGTGGGCATTGGGCACAGCTGGGACTCGATGACCTTGGAGGGCTTTTCCAACCTCAATGATCCTGTGACAATTTGGAAAAGAGCAGCGTTGACCTGAGAGTCTCCAGAACAAATCTGGCCCATTTGTGCCCTTACAACCAACCTCCCTGGGCACTCTGAAGGTCAAGTGGCCGAGTTTCCTGTCTGCTCTAATCACCACTGGTTTTTAAGACACAGCAGAGAGCAATCGAGGAGCCTCCGTGTCCTTCCCAGAAGTTAACGGGCCCTGACGCCTCATCCTGGCACCGAGCGCTCCATGAGGAGCTTCCAGGCTGAGCTTGCAGCTGCCCCATCCCCGGTGCCCCCGTGGGTGCCCAGCTCAGCACCTTCCACCCACGCGGAACGCAGGAGCTGCTTGCAGGGATTTACAGCCCCCATTCTCCCAGCTCAGCTCGGACCTGTGTCCAGCAAAGGGCAGCGCTGCCCAAGGAGAGGGCAAAGACAGAATGCAGCGAGGACATCGGGAATGCAGCATCCTCCGAGCACACTCCAGCCTGCTTTAACAGCCACGTGCTCTGTGACCAGATGCTGCCAGCAGAAAACTGCTCAGCATTAATTCACAGCAGCTTGGCTCATAAAGCTGGGCCAGGCACAGGAACTGAGCTCTGCATCCACTTTTCATGTCCTCTGTCCCTCTCTCCGTGCCTTTGTTGGGATGCCAAAGCCAATCAGGAGGTGCTGAACCTCCCTGGCTCGTGTTCATTTCTGGTAAATAATGACCATTAGTATTCAGGCCAAAGACCTCACAGCATTACCCAGTTCAATATTTGCTGCCCTGTAACAAAGGCAATCCATTTCACATGCAGAATGTGGGAGTGCAACCTTTTGTAACTTGAGTTTCTTAAATTTTTATCTCAGAAATCAATGAAGGAATTGGAATTCCACATCTCATTTTATGGCCCAGAGAAAAAGAGGGAGAGCACAAGGGAAAGTTATGAAAGAGAGGGAAAGGAATGAAAAACAACATCTGAGCTTATCCAGATATCCTTATAAATTCTTTAACAATTTAATTACTGGGCATTCTCTGCTTTGGTTTTAAAGCTCTGAGTGAGTGTTGGGGTCATTTTGTTGTGGGTTGCCCCCCCACACACACAGAGTCTATAGAATTGCTTGTGGTTTGTAGCTGATCTTCTTGAAGAAAGAAATTATTCTACACCCAATTAATCTAATTAGAACGTAATCAAGTTGTAGAGATCTGTGCAGCAGTGTGAGTGATTAGGAAAAATTACCTTTCTGCAAAGAGTTTAAATTTAATTTTAGTTCCATAATCTGAAGCCCAAATAAAGGAAAGTGTAACTTGCACTGCAATCATTTGTGCCACGCTGCCTCTTTCCTGGGAGAGCAAATTCCAGCTGGACCCGAACAAATCCCCGTCGTATTCCATGGCTCAATCCATGCAAAAACAGTGGGTTCCATTTTCCAGAGGGAAAATACTCAGGATTGCACGAGGGTGGGTGAAAACTGCACTGGGGGGTGGCAGGGTTTGGGTGGGGGGTGCTCCAGGGGTGACTTCTCTGAGAAGGTTCTAGAAAATTCCCCAGTGGGATGGACCCAGCATCAGCTTCCAGCTTATGGGGCCTGAGGGAACGGCTGGAGCTGTGCCAGGGGAGGCCAGGCTGGGGGCCAGGGACAAGTCCTGGCCCCAGAGGGCTCTGGGGCACTGACCAGGCTCCCAGGGAATGGGCACATGGCCTCACCTTCGGCCTTGAAGGAAAGGGGTGAAGGAAAAAGGAAAAAGAGATGGTGGAAGGGGGGTGAGGGGGGAAAATGAATTGCTTAAAACTCCTACTGCTCTTCATTACCTCCTTCATTACCTCCTGCTTGCTGCGAGTGCCAAGGTTCATTTCCCAGCTGGCAGGGCCCCGTGCCTCGGTGTGCCAGGGCTGCTGATCCCAGCAATGTTCCCTGGAACCGCAGGGGGCTCAGCCGGGGCTGTGCAGCCAAATCAGCATGACCAATGTCCTCGTGCAGGAAATCCAAAATTGTCCAGGGATGGATGGGGGATGGATGGATGGATGGATGGATGGATGGATGGATGGATGATGGATGGATGGATGGATGGATGGGTGGATGGATGGACTTGGGAGTGTTGGCTGGGAGCAGGGACAGAGAGGGAGGTGGCATCTGGTGGGAGATGGAATCACAGAATCCCAAAATAATTGAGGTCGGAAAAGCCCTCCAAGACCAACCTGTTCCTGATGCCCACCTTGTCCCCAGCCCAGAACCCTGAGTGCCACAAGTTGTCCTTTGGACACCTCCAGGGATGGGCACTCCGAACCTCCCTGGGCAGCCCCTGCCAAGGCCTGAGCATCCTGTCCATGGAGAAATTCCTGCTGTGCCCACCCTGAGCCTGCCCTGGAGCAGTCTGAGAATCAAAGAGGAGATCCCTCATGCAGAGAGAGCAGGAGGGTATGCTGCAATCAGAAATCACATGAAAACCTTTCCTGTCTTTGGTGACACCTGGCCAGGTGATGCTGCACCAGTCACCCGAGGGGTAATTTGTAAGAATAATCTCTCTCTTTTTTTGGTAATAATAAAATGTGCTTTTTGCAGAGAATCCTCAGAATTCTTTTAAAATCTGCTGTGTCTCTGCACAGCCCCTCAGGCTGGGTATGGCCAGGACAGCCAACACTCTGTTGTGAATGAAAACAGCAGTGAGGTGAGACAGCATGGTCTGAACACAGAGAATATTCTCCTTTTACCTCAGGGAATATTACTTTTTATGGATTTTTCATGGCATGTATTTGTAGCTTGTTCATGTTCTGTGCTCCATTCCCACAGGAGGCAACTTGCAGGGTTTTTCCTTTGGGCTTCTCTTGAAAAAAATAAGGATTTAAAAAAAAAAAAATTCAATATTCCAGTGAGAAAAGGAGGGTGGGAGCTGCTGGCAGTGATGGAACAGCCTGGATGTCACAGAGATCCCATTTTTATTGAGTTGCATGTTGTGAACTGAGATCTTCATCCTGCCAGGAGCTCCCCAGGGTTGGCAAGGTCTCGGTTGGTTTCCCAGCCTCCTGCTCCAGGAACAGCCTTGGTAGAAATGCACTGGGTGTCCTGTTTGCAACCCTCAGAACACATCTCCAGACAGACAGCTTCACTCCTGCCTTGGGATGCAATTTTAGAGAAGCGGTGTCAACATTTGGCATTTCCATTCACTAAATCTGTGTTTCTTTGGAGCTCATGGGGAAGGAGGTAGCTTCAGGCATGGTCTGGGGGTTCCTGACCTCTGCTTTTGAGGAAAACTCTGACTTTTTCATGTTTCTTGCCTGTTCTCCTGCACGCCCTCCAAGGAAAGGCTCTGTGACATGGTATCTTTCCTTCCCTGGCTGGAGCTGTGCTCACACGTGCATCTCACCCCTAGGGACTCTTTTGGAAATCCTCAAAATCCAATAAAAATTGGTCCCTACCCCAAAAAACTTGAAACCTAAATCCATGAGAAGTTCAGAGAGGGAAGGAGAGACAGGCACAGAGAGGACAATGATTTATCCAAGGTCACCCAACAAATCAGTGGCAAAAGATGTTCCAACCCATGCGAAAGTCCCTCATAGCACAAAAATATTTTCTTGTCATGCAAAAAATCCTCTTTCCTATATTTAGCTGCAGAATTACTCCAGAAACACATTAGTTCTCCAGGCTTCTTGGACAAAATAATGTTATTAGACCGAATGCCAGTGGAGGAAAAGAAGATTTGACATTTCACTGAAAATTGCACCCAGGACTATTAAGGAAGGGGAACTTATTTGGATGCACTGCAGACACGAACTCTTCAGATTTACACTTTTCAGTCAGAGCTGCCTGCAACCCTTCTGCAAAATCCGAGGAGAATTTCATATTTTTCCCCTCCTCTCCCTCTCTTTACTCTGAGACAAATCTCCAGGAAAATTCATTACACGGTTTAAGCGATGGGATTTATCATTCCATTCAGCTTCCCCAACTCGCAGCTCTCCTCGCTGTCACACCAGCGAGGTAATTCTAATTTGTTTCTTTCATATTTCACCCGTGATGTGCGACTCTGGATGACAGGGAGAAAATAGAGACGAGAGCAAGGAATGGCTCGGGGCTGCACGGGACGAGTTTCAGCAGCTGCATCACTGTCTGGGAATGGGGAGCCTCAGGAACGGGGAGACACTCCAGGCCAGCTCATGGGGACCTAATGCCAGCCTCTAGAGGGGCTCCTGCAGAGCGTGGGGGCAAACCAGGAGCACAGGTGGGTTTGTCAGCTGCCACAGAGGAGGTTTGTCACCCCAGAGAGGGGATCTGGCTCAGCTGTCCTTGGGGGTACTGCGTTCTCTGGCATCTTCACGTGGTCAGAGCCCTTCTTCCCACCTGGTGTCTCCTCCCTGCAAAGCTCCAGGGTGGAAGTAAAGCCCTTCACTCCAGGAGCACTTCAGACCTCTGAGTGATGGGGAATCTCTGCTGGGTGCTTGGTGTCACCAGGACAGGGTCACCAGGACAGCATCACCAGGACAGCGTCACCAGGACAGGGCCACCAGGACAGGGCCACCAGGACAGGGTCACCAAGACAGGGTCACCAGGACAGCGTCACCAGGACAGGCACCAAGATGGGGTCACCAAGACAGGGTCACCAAGACAGGGTCACCAGGACAGCATCACCAGGACAGCATCATCAGGACAGTGTCACCAAGACAGGGTCACCAGGACAGCGTCACCAGGACAGGGTCACCAAGACAGGGTCACCAGGACAGTGTCACCAGGACAGCGTCACCAGGACAGGGTCACCAAGACAGGGTCACCAGGACAGGGTCACCAGGACAGTGTCACCAGGTGTCGTGGGTTTAAAAGAAGTAGGTTTTCTGAGATATGTTGTGGCCACCAATTAGGTGTCCAGATTTTAACTGGCACCTGATTCTGGCCAGTGAGGTATTGGATATACCTCTGAGAACACAGGGGTAAAAAGCAGAGCTGTCCCTCGGGAGCTTCCTCTTTGGGTTCGGGCTGGGAGACAGGTCAGACCTTCCCGTGCCCGGCTCTGTCGGCTGGGCAGGCGGAGGGGAAGCCATGGGGCCGGGTGAGGTGGGGCCTTGGACGGAGAGGGGAGGTGAAAAGGCCCTTGAAGATCAAAGGGTGGGGGCACCAGGAGGGATTGGGCAGCCCCCCCAGGAGACGAGAGAGAGAGAAGCCGGCGCTCGGTGCATGGAGCTGTGGCCTTGAAGGCCTTGAAGCTGGCGGCATGCCCAGCTTGTGGAGAATGGGGGGGAGCACGGAGAAGTCTGGCCACCTATAAGCGCTTTTTTTAGCCCCTGTTCAGAAAATGAAAATCTCGCAGAGCATTGACCTTTTCTGGAGCAGGAAATGGGCAAGTGTGATGTGATGCAGGGTTGTGAGAGAACCCTAGATGGCAGGAGATGATGGAGTGGCCTTTGGCTGGACTTTTTCTTGTATGGCCATGGACAGAACCATGCTTCCTTGTGACACAGAGGCTGCATCCAGGGGGGAGACGTTGCCTCAGAACCGGGAGGGTTCAGTGTTGGAGACCCCCCTGCCCCAGAGAGTAGAGAAATATAGGAGAGACAGGATGTCCCGAAAGTGAGACTGTGCCCTTTTTAGAAAGAGACAAAGCACCCTTAAACAGACAACCCTCAAAGCAGCTCTGGTCCATGTTCATGTGGTGAGAGCACTAGACATGAAAAAGAAGAAGTCACCATGGCCCAAGAAGGACTCCTCCTCTTGATGGACTGAGAATTGAGTATTTACAGAAAGATGATGGACTGATGGTAGAATTTGAGAGATGTATTGTATTAGGAGAATCTGGTAGAGAGAAGAAGAAATGCTTTTGTGAAGTTTTCATTTTCCATGTGTGTGTGTGTGTGTGTGTCCTGTTTTGTAGTTTAGTTAATAAACTTTTTTCCCTCTATTCCTAAGTAGGCTGCTTTGCTTATTCCTAGCCCCATCTCACAGCAGAGACCAGAGAAAAAGTATTTTTCATAGAGGCACTGGCATTTGACAGTGTCAAACCATGACACCAGGACAGGGTCACCAGGACAGCGTCACCAGGACAGGGTCACCAAGACAGGGTCACCAAGACCGGGTCACCAGGACAGGGTCACCAAGACAGGGTCACCAGGACAGGGTCACCAGGACAGCGTCACCAGGACAGGGTCACCAAGACAGGGTCACCAAGACCGGGTCACCAGGACAGGGTCACCAAGACAGGGTCACCAGGACAGGGTCACCAGGACAGTGTCACCGGGACAGCGTCCTCCTGAGATAGGACCCCCAAACTGAGAGAAGACAGGGGAATGCCAGCAGCTGGCTTGGTCGCAAACACCCTGGAGCATCAGGGAAAAGCCACTAGAGCTTGAAGGCACCCAAGGCAGCAGCGTGTCCAGGACAGACACAGCATCCTCTTCCCTGTCCCCCATTATTGCCCAGGTTCCAGGTCCCATCTCAGGGGACGTGACAGTCCCTGCATCCCATCCCCCCTCCCTCCTTCCCCCAGCCCAGGGGGGACCTCCACAGGTCACTGTGAAGCTGGGAAAGCCTCAAGTGGAAGGACCAGTTTTGGACAAGACCCTAAATCTGGCCCAAGTACCATTTTCAATAAGTCCTTGATTAGGCTGACCTTTATCCTGTGCAAATAATAAACTGATGGTGTTTCCTATTAGCCTTGTATAAATACATCTTCTAAATAAACACCCTGGCCATACACCCAGACAGTTTGTTTCTCTCTGCCTGGAGTTATCACCCCATAAACAAGAAGCTGCTCCACGCGATCACCTAATTGATCCATTTTGCCTGATTCCCAATAAGCTATAAAAAGGTACATTTGCTGTGGGGAAAACTAAGGTTTTTATCATCTTCTGCCTCATCTCAAGGGAAGATGAAAGGAAGAAGCCCACTTAATGTTTGCTAAAATATTTAGAACAAGCTGTGAAAGATAGAAAACATTTTAGAACAGCTGTAAGTTATATTAATACAAGAGCCTGTCCTTGAGAATAAACCGCAGTCCCAGGCAGGTAAAAAAGCTATTAAAGAGATAAAGAGATCTTCCTTTGAATTGACACGTATCTGATTTGATTGCAGCACCATTCCCAAGCAGTTCCAGTGTTCCTTCTCCACTAATACCGAATTAATTCATTTTGATTATTGTTATTATGGCGAATGGCAAACGGAATTAGCGGTGATGAATCAGGCGCTCGTGGGTTGGGTTCCCACCTCCCGCCGGGACACGCCGGGCCCTGCGCGCGCTGCGGGGCCGTAAAAATGATGGAGGGCAAGGGAATCATCTGGCAGATTAAAAAGATTGCTTGCAAGGTACTGCCTGCCAGCCTTTGTACAAGACCCAAGAACATCCCTGTGATCTGCAGTGAGAGGCAGAGGAGTTTTTTCCCTGTTGAACTCCAGTTTTGGCTCAAGGGAGGGTGCTGTGGCCGGGGCGAGTGCCAGGGCTGAGCCTGGCCCAGCAGAGCAGCCAAGGGGCAGCTGCTGCACCTGCAGGGGTTGGCATTTGAAAGGCAAATTTCAGTGCAGAAAGGGAGCAGGTCTGGGAGGCAAGTCCAGAGCTGCTGCATCGCAGGGTCCCTTCCTCTTGCCCAGACCAGGTTTGCAATCAGCTCCTGCATTTCTCTCCTGCTTGACTTGAACAGAGTTGGGGTTTTTGCTCCACAGCATTACCAGGATAAGGGAGAATCATAGAATGAAAGAATGATTTGAGTTGGAAGAGACCTTTAAAGACCATCCAAGTCCACCTTCCAGTATCCTAGGTGCCTCCCAGCACCTCCTACCTTCTCCTGCAGCCTCCTCCAAGCCTGGTCCTTTGCATAGTCAGGATCAGCTCTGTCCATCCCAGAGCTCCAGAATCAAGGACAGCTTTGAGGTGCTGACATCCCCACGGAGCAGATGCCATGCCTTTGTTCGTTTGTTTGTTTGCAGACACAGGAATGGTGCAGAGCTGTTCAGCATTTCCAATCCTCCCGTGCTGAGCTGGAGAAGCAGTGGAGCTGTGTCTGCCTGTGTTTAACCCAGCAGGAGAACAGATGTGCAGGAGGGAGCACCAGGAGCACAGTCCTGGCTGGAACAGGATGGAGCCTCCCATGTGCCACAGCCACCGCCTGCTCCCATTCCATATCTGAGCCAAACTGGGGTGCTGAGCTCCAGGGATGTGGGAACAAGGGGAGGGTGGCAGGGGCAGGGAATAGGGACAGGGGAAGGTGCATTGCTGATCCCAAGTGTGGTGGTCCTTTGGGGTGAGGTCTGGGAAGCATTGATACCTCAGGGGTGTTTATTACAGCAGCAAAGCAGAGTTTGGGGGTGAAGGAGGGGGTGGCCACATCTCCCATTTCCCAGTGTCTCACCAGTCTCAGCATCACCCTGGCTGCTTCAGTAGGGTTTTTGTCTCCCTGTTAACCACTGCAGGGCTCCAGCATCCCTTCCCTCTGTGTATCCATCTCTGCCCCCCTTTCCCATGTCTGGGGATGCAGCTATTTCTGTATTACAGGGAAGTTTTAGGAGCAGAATCCATTAGGGGCTCATTTACAGCCGGAGCCCTAAGGCAGACACAAACCTCGCCTCAGTGAGATGATGGACTCATCCATCAGCAGCTCCTCGCTGGCCTGCTCTGCCTGGGAGCAGCTGTGCTGAGCACCAGCACCAGCCCACGCCTGTCCTCTCCTCTCTGGGCAGCCTGGGATGCTCCAGCTCTCCCAGACCCCTGTGAGCAGCAGCTCCCAGAGAAAACCGCCCAGCACTGTCCCCACGAGCTGAAGGGAAGAGATTTCCCCTCCATGCCCTGAGCTGCACCCTCTGCAAACTCCTGGGCTGGGTCCTCCCAGCTGGGTCACAGGGATGGAGTTTTAATCTCTCTGGGACAAGGGGAAAGACCCAAATTGTGTCCAAACCTTGCCTTCCTGCAAGGAGCTAGCAACAAAGTCAGATCCAACCTGAATTTCCTCCCAGCTTCCATTTTGATCAAATTCTTATCATTTCTGATAAGGGTATAAGAAGAACTTCCTGGATCAGATCAAAAGTCCATCAAAGCAAATCTCCTGGAGGGCTGGCACAGGAACAGGACAGGCCATAAACCATTCCCAGTTCTGGGCATTTGCAAATCAGGGCCTTCCTGAGCCAGATGGAGCTGTGTGTAACTTGTGTTTAAAAGCCCTTGATGGCCCTTTCCTGGCCACATTTCTCTAATGACTTTCCAAACCCATCTCTGTGTTCGGTGTCCCCTGGCCCTGCCATGAGTTTCACAATTAGATCAGGCATTGTCTGAACGTCCTTCCTCCAGAAGGGCACAGATAAAGTTATCTTGCATTTCATCTATTGCTGGCACCAGTCTGGACTCTAATCTTTCTTAAATCTTTGCCAGGATGTGCACGTCATGCCTGGCCAAAATCTGGTATGGGGCAGGGTCTGGGTGCCCAAGGGACCCCCAAATGGATCCCCCTGGCGTCATCCATCTCCATAAGGTACAGCCTCTCCCTAAAATCTCCCTAAATCTGAGTAAAGGTGCTCCTATTAGGACCATCCCAAAGGTTTGTACTTTCAGACCTCATAGGTTTTCCCATCACTATCAGGTTCCTGATCTAACAGGACAGAATAAATTATTTTCTTAAAAAGATGGAGAAGCAAAAGGAATTAAATTACATTTTTCAAAGTTGTGCCTCAGGAGAGGAGCTTGTGCTTCCCTAATCAGGCATGAAGAGAAAGCCAACCCTCTCCAGAGGGTGATGTCCTTGGTTCATTTTCAGCTGCAGGTGGGACAGCTCTGTCCCATCTGGCTGGTTATGGACTGGCTCTGATTAGATAATGTCAGTCTGGCTTTCCAAAATTTCCATCAGGCCTGGATGAAGTAAAACATAAACCACAGGTCTCTCCAATCCTGTTTTCAACCTCCGTGGTCAGAGATGCTCATGCAAGAATGCTGTGCTGTTCCCCCTGAAAATTTCCAGAATTTGGGGGAATTGAGGACTGAAGCCCATGGGTGGCGTTCCCTGCTGATCCAGACCTTGGAACCGTTTGGCCATGAACAGAGTTTTAGTGCTGAACGGTGACACTTTGGTTTATTGGTGCTCTCTCCACGCACCCCAGGTGGTGGCAATGTTCCTTCTGGTGTTTTCTGGAGTGGATGACAAGAAAGGAAGGATTGCAAGAAATAAAAAGAAAGTTCCTAACAACGAAAGGGATCAGCACACACCTTGGTCTCCTGATGTTATACACTGCTGACACAGGCCCTGCACTGCACAGATCTGTAACTTCCTTTAAATTAGCAATTCCACAGACACAGTAGGAGCTTGCATAAGAATTGTCCATAAAGGGAAGAGAGTCACAATATCAGCCTTGCATGAAACCCTGCTTTCTGCTTTTTAATTAAGATTTCAAGCTTGTGTCTCCCCTGAGGTGCTGCAGGAGGTTTTGCCAGACACAAGAAGCAGCCGGGGTCCCTCTCAGTAAATTGGCTTTCCCAGCTCTGCTCACACACTCTTTCCTCACAAAATTCCCAGTGCCAAACTCAGGGTACAGCAGCCACGAGAATGCAAAGCCCACAAGTTGAGGCCTGGACCCTTCCCTGCAGGCTCAGGTCCTTTTGTGACTCCCCTTTCCCAGCAGGGTCTCTGTGGAAGCAGTGGGACATGGGGTTTGGTCCATGTCACTCTCAGCATTGGACAGAAGTGCAGCAGCTCCTAGGATGACATTTCCAGTGTGAATACCTCTGTTTATATATTTTTAAAACCATTCTGCACTCTGCTGTGTTCTCTCAGTATTCCCTCAGTGCTCCTCTTTCCCTGGCTGCTCCTGCCTGCCGTGTATGCCTGAAGCTAGAAAGGGAAATCAGAGAGACATGAGCAATCAAACAAGTTATCATGCAGAATTAAAGGCAGATGTTGGCATTTCCATTTGTCCTGGTCCATTTCCCCACCACACATCCATTCCCTCCCCTCGAATCCCAGAGCAGTGGATTATGAACACCTCAAAGGCAAAGCAGGGAACCCCAGGGCTCCCTGTGGAGTGCAGAACAGCCCCACAGACACGGGGATCACAACCAGAAATCCCTGCCTCCCTCCCTCCTACATCACTGCCAGTTTTGGACCGGTTCAGGAGGCAGCAGAGGCACCCCAGGCAGCCCAGCCCGGCTCTCCCCCGGGCTCTGGCAGCCGCAGATGTGTCAGGAGCCGTGGCTGTGCACATCCATCACTGCCGGTAACGCTGCCCCTCCAAAGGAAAGCCTTCCCGAGCGCACAGCGCTCACACCCGGCAGCCACCCCGTCCCTGCCACGCAACGCAGTGGGGCAGGACCAGCCCTGCCGGTGCCCCAGAGCAGGGATTTGGCTGCGATTGCACTGACCCGAGTCCCCATCATCGCCACCTGCGACACAAAGGGAGAGGCACAGCACCGAGCCGCTGATGCCAGCGCTGGCTGTCACCGCGCGGAGGGGACACTGACAAAGGGTGCTCTGGAAGCACCTCTGAAGGTTTCACAATTACACCCATAAAGAATTTAATGCGCAGTAAAAGCAGTGAGTGAGTTATCGAGGGCTGCTGTGGAGAGGGAAGAGAATGTTTTGCCCTACAGATGTTCATAAAATATTTAGTAACTTTAAAAAGAGGAGGGAAAAATGCAGCTCGATAAACCACTGTTCCAAGCAGGTCCACTCTGGAATGCAGGATTCCTCTCGGACTCATTAGCTCCCAACGCGGCGTTAATGGGGCAGGGGCCGCTCATTCCTCTTCCCCCACACCACGCAAACAACTTTATTTAGAAGCTGAGATTGGAGCCCGGCTCCACCAATAACGCTGGCCTGGATGCAATTAGGCATCAGCAGAGCAAAACTCCCCAGTCAAAGGGAGAGTGGAAATCCAGGTCAGGCAGCTTCCTGCCCACGGCTACCTGCTCCCAGATGGAACAGAAATGAATCTGGGGAATGAGATGCTGCAGTGTGGCCTTTCCAAGCGTCTGGGTTTGACTGGGGCCAGAGGTAAATGTGTGGAAAGTGTTTTAGAAGAAATGAGTTGGCTGTCCTTTGCAGTGAGCTGGGGGCCTTCATAGAATCACAGAATCCAGGAGTGGTTTGGGTGGGAAGGGACCTTAAAGCTCATCCAGTGCCACCCCTGCCATGGCAGGGACACCTCCCACTGTCCCAGGCTGCTCCAGGTCCCAATGTCCAACCTGGCCTTGGGCACTGCCAGGGATCCAGGGGCAGCCACAGCTGCTCTGGGCACCCTGTGCTAGGGCCTGCCCACCCTGCCAGGGAAGAACTTCTAACCTAAACTTCCTCTGTCAGTCTGAACCCCTTCTCCCCTGTCCTGTCACTCCAGTTCCTGATGAACAGTCCCTCTCCAGCTTCCCAGAAGCCCCTTCAGATCCTGGAAGGGGCTCTGAGGTCTCCACACAACCTTCTCTTCTCCAGGCTGGACAGCCCCCACTTTCCCAGCCTCTTTTTGTGCCCCCCCTGCCATGGGGATGGACCAGTTCCAGCCACATGAGGAAGACCCGTCGAGTGCTTCATCCCCTTCCCCTGCTGGCCGTGCAGCAGGGTTTGCTCGGGCAGTGCCTGCCCCCATTTCCACGTGTGGCAGCTGAGCTGGGAGCAGGTGCCAGTGGGGCAGCCCTGGCAGGCTGAGCTGCCAGCCCTGGGCTGGAGAAGCTTGCAGAGCATCTGCCTTCCATAAATGAGGGATGAGCAGGAGATCTCCAGGCTGTGTGGAAAAGCCCTCCTGGGAGCAGCAATGGTGTCACTGCCCCGAGTGTGGGGGGCACAGGGAGCAGGGCAGAGCATCCTCACAGTGCCTCAGAGATACAGGAGCAGAAAAAAACCCCAAACTGCTGGTTTGGCATCTGCTCATCCCAAACAAGGATGAGAAGTTCAAAACACGTAGGGGAATAAAATAACGGGAGAACCAGAATCCCGTGCAATTTCCATTTGGATGTGTCAAAACAACTCCTTTTGGCACAGCACCAAGCTGCCTCTGCCCACACTGCTGGGGGACACCCACCAAGGCTAGGGGTGGCACCCCAGGAGCCACAGAGGAAAATTGATCCAACCTTCCTTGAGAACATCGGGGTTCTGAGCATCTCCCTTGGGGCACACAAACACCTGAATTCTCATTTGGCTGCAGAAAATACAAATAATCAGGAAAAAAGCATTTTGACAGGAATAAAATCTATTCTTTAAGCTGAAAATCTTTTCCTTTAATACAAGTGTGTGTTTTGAGTGAAAGGGAATTAAGTGCCTAAAAAAAGTTCTTTGAATTAAGACTCATTTCAATTTAAAGCTGTTGAAAGGCAGAATGCCAGGTGTTGTGCAGAGGTTCCTTTGTTCATTGTCACAATTCAACGCAGATTTGCAAAATACTTTGACTAAATCTGTTCTGATTTTTCTGTCAGAAACCTTTCAGGTGACAATTTTTACCCAAAATCTCCACTTGAGGCAACTCAGACAAAACAGTTTAACATCAGCCTGGAGGGAAGTATTTTGTTCTTACTTCCCTAAAGAAATGTACACTTCAAACACTCGCAGGAGATATTTTTCAGAAATCTCCAGTTTTACAGAAACCCAGTAGAGCAAGGATGCTTGCCTGGAAAAATCTTGGTCAAATCCAATGTATCCCATGGTCATCCCCAGATGGCAGCATCTGTTTTAAGGTGTCTTCACTCCAAAATTCAGCCCTGAGTGGAGTGCACCAGAGCAGGTGCAGAATTCCCAGCTGCAGACATGCGGAGCTCACTGCTGGTGCCTGAGCAGCGCCTGGGGAGCTGCAATGCCCAGGGCTGCCCGGTCCAGGCTGTGCCCCTGACACTGATGGGGCCATGCTGAACTCCAGCAGCTCAGCAGAGCCTGGCCCAGATCCTCCCTGAGCTCAGCATACCCTGGTAAACTCTGTGCTGCTCCTCCTTCTGTCCCTCTGTACCTCCAGGAGGAGTTGTTGGCTCAGATGGGATGGAAGGAGGGGTGGAAACCTCTGTGCACAGCCACCGCTTTTGCCTCAGGAAGGACCAGCCGGCAGCGCAGGCCCCTGTGAAAGGCTGAAAGCTGATTTATCACCAGCAAGCCCCTTTTCCTCACAGCCATCCTGAGCTCCCGAGCAAGGAACTCCTTTTCCTCCTCGGATTCTTCCAAGGTGACAGGAGTGGCTGTTGCCTTCCCAGTGGTGGGTCATGTTATGAGTAGAAAAGTTGTCAATTTTTTTTTAAAAAAAGTTGCAGAGTTAACAGGTTAAACCAATTGCTGCTAAGTTGGAGTTTTAACTATTTGTTGTTAATAATTTCATGTTGTAATCAGCTGTTGCTAATAGTTTTTCTTTAATTACTGTTGTTGATGGTTAGAAATCCCCCTTTGTTGAGTATCACTCTGCTGCTTCCTGGAGGATGGCACCCGGGACTGTGAGGAGGAGGTGATATGGGGGTTGGCATGCAAATGAGGAAACCCCTCACCAAATCTAGCAGGAAAAACCCCTAAAACAATGAGCCACCATGGAATTAAGAGACTAAGTGAGGTCTAGAGGTGAGGAGTGGAATCCAGTGTCTGCTTAACCTAAAAACACGTCGGCTAGAAAGAGGACCTCGAATGTCAAACCAAAAACCGGGAATGTCCTGGTGCTCTCCTGAGGACGGAAGCCCCAGCTCTGCCCACAGACCAGCGGACACCGCTGCACTGTTCATCCTCCTCCGTGCCACTCCTCAGAGCAGCAGCAGCGTGTGTGTGACCTGTCGGTTCTCCCCATCTGAGCTGATTTTTAATAAAGGCTTTAAAAAGGAGAAAGATCTCCTGCTCTATTTATTTCAGGTCAGACCTGCTCCAATGGTGCCCAAAACCACCCTGAACTGGGGCCAGGGGTGCTGCTCCTGCAGGACCTCAGGTAAAGAGACCTGAGGGGTCCAGTGCTCTTAAAGTTCAGGCCTTCCTCTCACACTGCTGGCTTGGTGTAAACTTCTTTACTGAAGTTTAGATTTTTTTTTTTTTTTCTTTTTCTGCTTTTTTTTGTTGTGTTGTTGTTGGGGGTTTTTTTGTTTTTCATTGGAAAAGCTCAATTAGACTTGTGCTTTTCCTGCAAGTCTGCTTCGGTTCACCTCGTTCCTGGAGGCAGCCCAGGTGTCTGTGGGGTGAGGCACTAAGGGCAATCCCTGCAGCCCAGAGCAATGGGGCTGCAGGACTTCACTGAATCCTTTGTGGAGAGTTTTCTCCTGCAAAAAAGTGCATTTTGGATGGCAAAGCAGGAGCACTTTCAAGCTCACTGGTGGAAAAAGGGGGCTGTAATTCAGAGCAGACCCTCAGCTGGCCTGATTACAGCAGAGCTGCCACCAAACCTGTGCTGGCTCAGGGATTGAGGCGCCATCCAAGCAATCCCTGACAGTGCTGGACTTGCTGAGCTCAGCTCAGCCTGTCCAGGTTTGCAGGATTTTATGCCACATTGTCTCAGTTTGAAAAGCCAGGTGTCTGCTGAGGAAGGCAGAGCCTCCCTTGAAATGGAAAATGTAAACACCCTCCCTCTGAATTATTGTAATTTTGAAATTATTTGAATTTGAATTAAGGGGCTTTCAGGCAAAGATATGGGAGCATGAATAAAAGTTTTTTATTAGGGATTTTTTTTTAATATTTAAAAATGCATTAATACAAAACAATCCTGCCAGAGTGAGAGCAGGCCCTGGCACGCTGTGTGTCAGCGGTGGCACAGCCCCATCCCATGGGGGCTCAGCCCTCCTGCAGTGCCAGCTGTGGTTCTGCTGGAGCAGGGATCCTGCACAAGGGGGGAGTTTTCCTCTGCAGCTCCAGGGCTGCTGCAGATGGGCCTGGGCTCCCTCTGGCAATGCAGGGCAGCAGAAAGCTGCTCCTCTGGGAATGCAGTGGGCAAAGGCTGCTGTGCTGGGCCAGGCTCAGATTGGATCCAGGTAGGAATGCTTGGCTCCTCCCCTGGGTGCAGCATCTCCCCATGGGATGCTGGAATTGGATCAGCCCTGCAGGGACACTCAGTGGCCATGGACAGCAGAGATCTCCTGGAGGGAGGATTGGCTGTGGCAGAGATCAAGAAAACTGCCCCAAGAACAGCAGAGAACTGCCCCAGCTCTGACAGGTGGGGACAGAACACACAGCCCCAGCCACATCTTGGTGGAGAAATCCAGCAGTGAAAAATGGGGACTCCACCTGCTCCAAAACCAGCAATTCTGAATGTAAAAGCAAATGGAAGTGTTAAGGTTGACTTGTGTTCAGAGCACAACCACAGGTCATCCCTGGACCACTGGGAGGTGTCAGAGGAGGGGCCAAACATCCCAGCTTGGACTGTGACCTGGGAGGAACCAAACTGGCCGTGCACATCTCAGGGTCTACCATCATTACTGTTGCTGTTATCAGCATGGCCTTGAAGCAAAGCAATTTTTAAAACCCACAAAAACATGAATGGTCCTTCCAGAATGGGTTCACATTTTCCTTGGCTAATGGCCCATCCTGTGATTCCTGTTGAGCCAAATCTTAAATTCTAAGAAAAACTCCATCATCTCCCTTCTGTTTGAAGGGGAACTGCCAACATGTCTCACCCATAATCGTCTGGATCTGAGGAGAGACGTTCAGATTTCTGACAGGAGGCAGGGAGCCAAGTCCCATTGATCTCCAGTGGAAACCCTCAGTGAGCAATCCCTTGCTCCCGTCGCTGGCAGGGAGAGCCAGGCTTTGCCTGCGTGGCTGGATTTGTTCTCCAGCTCTCACACCATCCAGTTGGAATTCCTGTTGCTATCCTGTTATTATCTCTGATTGAGGGGGATGGGAGAGGGATTTAAGGCATTCCACTTCCAGTGATGTGCCTTTACAGGCCTTTTTTCATTTGTTGTCCTCAAAACTGAGTTTCCTGGGAGGGTTTTCACCACTGGAGCAAAGTCTCACCCTCCTTTACTCGCTTTAGGCTCAAGCACAAGTGGGTCAGGGTAATGACTCACTTTCAGTATTTAAAGCCAGCCCAATAAATCCCTAAATGACTTTCTAACGGCGCAGTAAACATAATCAATGCACATTAACAAAGCACTGGGAAGCCAAGAAATTCTTTGGGGGGTAAAACACATACCATGAATCTTTCCATGTTGTTGTATCAGGCAGGAACCACTGACTCCCTCATTGTGTTCGACAGAGACAGATGGGAAATTTTTTCTAAAGCCATTCCTAGGCCAGCTCAGGTTTTTCCAAAGAGAATTTTTTGGAGCAGAAAGATCTAGGCCTGATTTTTTTAGGTATGTAAATGATCTAAGATTCAGGTATGTACATAAAGGGGTTTTTACAAATGGCAGAGAATTTGGGGTTTAAAGGACCTCTGGAGGTCTCTAGCCCTCCCAAGAAGACTTCACTGTTATCCCAGGACCTTGTTCAGGCAGCCTCTGAATACCTCAGGAATGACAGCTCCTCCCTCCAGCTCTCCCAGGGCTGCACAAACTTCCAGGGAAGGGAACTGAATACTGGGAAGATTTAGGGGCTTCCAAACAAGAATATTCCTTTTACACCCAGAGGGGGAAATGGGCCCTTCTCTCAGAGCCAGATTCTGGATGAATTTCACTCACTCAGACACAGACACAGGAAAGTCAAACACGTTTATACACCTCCACCTCTCTCCATAATCCTTACTGCAGAAAAAACCCAAACAAACCATCTCATGCTGCACCAGCTCAAAGAGAAACAGCAGGCTGTGGAAAGGCTTGAACATGAGCCAGTCTCAGGTCAGGACACACAAATCCTGCCCCTGGAGCACCCCTGAGCTCCAACCAGCATCGCCAGCCACTCCTGACCATCTCCAGTCACTCCTGACCAGCACCTCCAATCACTCCTGACCATCTCCAGTCACTCCTGCCCAGCATCTCCAGTCACTTCTGACCCTCTCCAGTCACTCCTAACCAGCATCTCCAGTCACTTCTGACCCTCTCCAGTCACTCCTAACCAGCATCTCCAGTCACTTCTGAGCAGCATCTTCAGTCACTCCTGCCCAGCATTTCCACTCACTACTGACCAGCATTTCCAGTCACTCCTGCCCATCTCCAGTCACTCCTGCCCAGCATTTCCAGTCACTCCTGACCAGCGTTGTCCCAGGATCCAGAGGTCCTGACCACCAGCCCTAGCCTCTCCTTGTGCTCTGAGCTGCACAGACATGTAGCTAAGCCCCTGCCCAAAAAACCCCACAGTAAAAATAGACAAGACAGATGGAGGCACAGATTTCTGGAAAGACGCACAGCAGGTCAGAAGCAGAGTTGCAATGAGAGAGAATGGAAGTAGCAGGTCTGACATCCCACAATTAAAGCTTCTCCTTTGGCTCTAAGGCACAAACCATACAGTTCAAAATGCCCTGGCCCAGATGCTCCAACCACCTTGAATTCAGAGGCTGCAAAGCCTGAGTCAGACACAGAGCTGAGATGCCCCAAAACAGCTAGAGGCCCAAAGTGCTTCTCCCAAGACCCATAATTCATTAATGTCACTGGTTTTTAGTCTCCTGAGACAATTTTCTCTGAAGCTGGGCATCCTCTCCAGCTCCCTCAGCTTTCCCTGGACTCTGACTCATCACCCCAAAACCCTTTCCCTTGGAAATCAAGATGTGTTGCCATTGCATCATTAGCTGTAATGGCAGATAGTGTTACTGATAGCTACCCTTAATTAGCAGCCCAGCAATCACACTAACTCTGCTTTGTGTTCTTTACCCCAGCTCTGTGTTTGGGTTCACAGAACACTTACAAATAGTATTAATAGTAGTTGCATCAATAATAACCACGGTTGTGAGATGTTTATGTAGCATCCATCTGCTCTGAGATCCATGGTGACAGATAACGCCGCAGCCATCTGGCCTTGCTGGGTGCGCTTGGCTCCTGCTTATCAGGATGGCAAATCAGCCAGCTCCATCTCCATCCCGGCAGCTCCCACTAGTTTCAACTTGCCAGCAGCCCTAAATCACCTCCTGAACTGCAGACACCCCTGGAGAGGAGATGGGAACCCCCAGGCTGAAGTAGGGAGCACCAAGATGAGAAGTGAGAGCTTCTCACTGCAGCATGAACAGAGAGAGGGGGATCTGCAAACCCACAGTGAAATAGGGACAGACCCCACTGCAAACCCACAGGGAAATAGGGACAGACCCCACTGCAAACCCACAGGGAAATAGGGACAGACCCCACTGCAAACCCACAGGGAAATAGGGACAGACCCCACTGCAAACCCACAGGGAAATAGGGACAGACCCCACTGCAAACCCACAGGGAAATAGGGACAGACCCTATTGCAAACCCACAGGGAAATAGGGACAGACCCCACTGCAAACCCACAGGGAAATAGGGACAGACCCCATTGCAAACCCACAGGGAAATAGGGACAGACCCCACTGCAAACCCATAGGGAAATAGGGACAGACCCCACTGCAAAGGCACACAGGCACTCCCACAGCAGTTACAGACTTGTTGAAACCACTTCTTAAGGTAATCCTGGCTCGGGTGTGGCTTCGAAGGGAATCCCCTTGTCCTGGGCCCTGGGTGCCCTGCTGTGAGGCCCTGGCACAAACACAGCATCACAGGGGTGAATGTAACGCCTGGGACACATCCCATCATGTCACCCCATCCGTGCCACCGCTGAACAAAGGGCGGGATCTGTCAGTGTATCTGCAGGGAGGCTCAGGCTCTGCTCCAGCAGGCCCAGCAGTGGCACAGGATGATGACACACAAATGAGCCCAGTGCCTGCTGGAAATGGCTAAAAACACCACAAAACTGGATCTTTTTCAGCTTCTCTCTTATTTCTTCCCCCCTGTGCTCAAAGCAAGAGCTCCAGGGTGAAAGGAAGAGCAGTCCCTGTTCTCCCAGCGAAAGGAACCAACAGGAAGGAACCCCTGGAAGAAGCCACTGAAGCTGCAGCAGTGACATCTCAGGAGCTTTGGCCTTGAGCACAGTGTCCTGAGCAGGATTTCCATCCAGTTCTTGCTCAGGAGGTCTCCCAGCAGAGCAAGTCTGAAAACCACGGCTCTCAGGAGCAGCCTGGCAAAGGATTAATGCTCATTCCTGCTTCCCACAGAGCCCCGAGTGCCCCTGGATGGGAGTTCTGCTGTGGTTGGGCAGAGCTGCAGGAAATGACTTCCAGAAAATCCCCATGGGCAGATCTGGGCTCCTCAGGCAGGAGGCGCTGCAGGGACAGACAATGCGGCAGCCAAACCATCCTCCCAAAGCCTTGGGATCTCCACTTCGGCTTCCACAGAGCCTCAGAAATCTCCAGTTCCACAGCATTTTGATGCTCTGTTCCCTGATCCCATGCACTGATTTCCCTGCTGGAGGGCGGGGGTGATGTGTTTGCTGCCAGCAGGAAACTCTGCTCTGCCCGGGAAGGCGCTCAAGGAGCACTTGCAATTTTGGAGGAGTCCCTTGGCTTGCTGCAGCCAAGGCACCCCAAACCAGCCGGGCTGCTGGAGCCCTGCCAGGCCCTGGCAGCTGGAAACACTTCATGGCAAACTGGGCATCTCCTTTGGACAATCCTGACCTCCAGAGAGCTGTACCAGAGCAAATTCCCAGCAGAGGCTTCGTGCCAGCTGGAAAGAGACGCTCTCTCATCCAGGAGCTCCAGGGCATTTGCCCATTAAGAAATCCAAGGCAATGCAGCCTAATTCCAACTTAGACAATCAGCTATTTCTGTGAAAATAGCAGAAATCCTCCCCAGAAAGCTTCCATTGACAAACCTCACCTGAATTCCTTTTCTACACTCTTTGAGGGAATTTTACAAGTTTTGAGGGCTTTCACAAGACTTTCTAATTTCAGCCAAAAATATCTTTTCTCGTTAGAAACTGCATTTGAAGGTAAAAGTGCTCATTCCAAGATAAATATCTGTCAAATCTTCTCGTCAAACAAGGAAAAAGATTCAGGAATTCTGGCACTTTTCTCTATAGATAAGAACAGTTTTGACCACCCAATCTTTTTTCCAATGGGAAAATCCTTCATGTGAAAGTGTGTCCCATTTCCTGAGCCACATTCCTAAGTGCTCCATGTTCAGGAAAAGCAGCAAAATTTGGTTTGCCCTTGCTCCCAGACAGACAAAAATCTCCACCTAAAATAAGGAGAAAGAACCACATATGTTAAAAAGGGGGAAAAGTTTCAAATAAACTCTCCTCTTTTTTTGCTCCTCCCAGCTCAACTGAAGCTCTTCAAAGTTTCTCCTCTCATGGAGTTGAGTCATTAGTCTTCAGATAAGTGATGCTTGAGCCTTTGATTAAAATGACTGGGGAGCCTCTCTGCATGATTAAAAGGAGATAACACAATAAAAGGAAGAGGACTTTGCACCATTATTATGGCAAATAAGTGCAATTCCCAACCTGGGAGCTGCATCAACTTGTCTAATGTAATAAATGCTTCCCCTGCTGGAAACATGTCAAATTAGACTTTGAGATGTCAGCCTGGAGTGTCCAAAGGCCTTGGAGTCCCTTGGGGCACTGTGTGACCACCAGGCTGGTGTGACACACACAGAGGTGGCACTGCCCATGGGGCACTGAGGGAGCAGCTGAGGAACACCAGGGCAGGCTCTGCCAGCTCTGAGAGGTGGGAGAGGGTGCAGACAGACCCACAGATGGATGGAGAGGAGAAAAGAGTCTGGGGAGGCCGAGGGATAGGTGGGAACGTGGCACAGGCTGCTCAGAGCAGCTGTGGCTGCCCCTGGAGCCTTGGTGGTGTCCAAGGCCAGGCTGGACACATGGAGCAGCCTGGGACAGTGGGAGGTGTCCCTGCCATGGCAGGGGTGGGACAAGAGCTCTGAAGTCCCTTCCAACACAGCCCATCCTGATGCCATGATCTGGGCTCCAGGAGAGACTGGCTGGACCTGTTCAATGCCCCTGCAGGTCTGCCCAGGTCAGAGCCACCAGCCACAGGTCCTTGCAGGGAGATTTCCTGGGGCTTGGGCAAACAGCAGGGGAACAGCTTTGTTTAGGCAGAAGAAACATCATTTCCAATCTTAGCCAAACTGGAATAAGGCTCTGAAGGGGGATAAAAGCCATTTTTTGTCCAAAGCAAATGTCTACCCAAGGATTTAGTCAGACCTACCTGATCTGACTCCCTGATGGAGACCAGCCAGGAGTCTCTGCTCTCTTCTGGAAGAAAGAATTGTTCATTCCCTCCCCAGGCACAATGTGGGGCTCCATTCTCTGATTCAAGGAGCTGCTGTAGTGCTGTAGTTTGTAAAAGTGCAGACAGTTCACAGGCACATCCTATTTGTGGCTTAAAATACACCAGTTTATCATGCAAATGATATGTCAACAGAATAGCTGCACTTGGCAATACTTCCTGGAGTAAATTAAGCAGTTAAACATACCATGTGTAATATTAAAGAGGTTATGTGTTACATATAATAAGCACTCAAAGCCAAGTTGTCAGGAAGCCAGGTTTCCTCAGAAATCTGAAATTCAGCTCACAGGAGCCAAGGTGCTCCTTCCCCCTTGAGCGGGAGATGTTTGGGAAAAATGGGGGTTCTGCCAGAATACCTCAGCACTGTGCTCCCAGCTGGGCCCCATGGAGGTTTTATCCATGGGATGAATGGTCCACTCTCAGCTCCCTGGTGGGCATTTCAGGAGCTGGGGCACACTCAGGGCTTGCTCTGTACATTTTTCATAGTTTGTGCTCTGTGCATCTGGGAACTATTTGCAGCGGCAAAAAATATTGCAGGATCCAGTCTTCTCAAGGCTTTGCACTTCCTGCAGGGTGGAAATACCAGGCAGGAAACGGAAAAAAAAAAAAAAGTCTTGGATTGTTTCAGCTCTGCAAATTGCTCCCCGAGGCAAGTAATTGTTGTAAAAAATATACACAAATATTCAGATTCAAGTTTAACCAAATACCAGGACATTGGGATTTATTCAAGTGTCAGCAGCCCCCAAGCTTGCCTGTTTATTTCAGACCCCTCTACATCAGCAAATGTTTTCTGTTTCACAGAAATTCAAAGTCAAACCTGGGGGCTCACAGGGCTCAAAAGAGTAAAATAAAATGTTCCTTGCATGCCCCATGAACTTGCTCATTACACTCTGCTCTCCACAGTGGAAACAGCTCTGGTGATTTATGGGGAATCAAAGCTAAAATCCCATTTGTTTACCGAGGTGATGCCTGTCTCCAGGGTGTTGTTTTAAAGAGATGTAGTGGAGTGAGGCACAAGGAGTTCCTCAGTCCCACCTTGCCTGGGCTCTGCCCCACCCAGACCCCAGCCCAGACCTCCCCTTCCCCAGTACTTCCAGCCTCTCCCAGCTCCCCACAACCCAGTGTAACCCCACTGCACCCAGTGTCTTCATGGACACCTCACTTTAAAAGAGAAGCTCATCTCTATCTCAGACTCTTTCAAGACTGCTGTGAGCGTTAAGGGTAGTATTTTTCACATATCCTACAAGCTCATCCCTCCCCCTGCACACCCATGTGCACATTCCTTATGGTTTGCTTCCTGACAGGGCCCTGAGGGCCTGAAGAGATGATAAAGTTTCTGTAAAGTAGGTGTTTCTCAGCCATTTTCCACAGTTCATGACCCTGTTTAAACCCCTGTGAGAAACAAAGAATGATGCATTATAAACCCCTGCAAAAGGATGGGTTTGAGTTAATTGCTTCAAAAACACGCAGTGATGAGAAATCCAGAAATACAACTGGACAAAAACCCCTCTGCTGTTAAACACACCACCCTGCTCCCGGGCTGGGCTGTGCTGGCAGAGCCCCCCAGGCACTGCTGCTCCTGCAGCCACTCCCTGCCAGGATGGGAAGATTTGGGAAAGGATGTTCCTCCTCCCTGCAGGTGTAATGAGGCCCTCAGCCAGAAACTGCTCTTGCTTTGCTGAATTAAACCATCCCACTCCTTGATTTTCCCTCCTAAAGGTGTCATTTCCTATTCATTAGTGTTTTTCTAGCTCTTCTTTGAATCTCCCCCAAGGTTTCAGTGCCCTTTTGGAACTGGGGATCCTGAGCCAAGCTCAGGTTTATCCCAGCTTTCCTGTGCAGAACTGGCTGGTGGATCACAAGTTGCTCATCAGGGACCTTCTGTCCCCAGGGCTTTCCTGGACTATCAGTTACCCAGTCCTGCAATGATCCTCTGCATTCCCTGGCTCCACAGCAGGACATCCTTCCCCAGATTTAACCATGTGGGAGTTGTGTGAGCTGCTCATCCAAGCTGTGTCGCTAGAGAGAAACAGAAACAGGCATTTCCCAGAAGAAATCCATCCCACTCCCAGGGTTATCTAAGGTCCAGTGAATAACTCCTGCTCTGGAGATGCCTCCACTTGTCCTAGGACCAGCAGTGGCCCCCCCTACCTGACCTTTCAGTGGCCTCAGCTCAGGGAGATGAATTATCTGACATCTGGTCGTATCAAACACTGTGTTTACTCGACCCGAGGCTCAGTGTCATTAACAGGTCTCTGAGAGAGCCTCTTTTCCTCCCCAGTCTTTGTGTCACTCCAACATTTATCCATGAAGATTTTACAGCTTCTTCTCTTTTCTCCCCCTGGCTTCTTCCTGGGGCCATTAAATGGGATGGGGTCCAGACCAGCCATTTCAGGTCTCCACGAGAAAAAAAGCTCTTTGCCTGGAATCTCCTTTTAAGACTCCATTTGGAAACCAATTACAAACCCCATTTATTTGATGTGCACCTCACTTTATCCATCAGGATTGTCCTATGACTTGAAGTCAAATGCTTTTGAGAAGTTTGGCCGACGTAAGAACCAGTGTAGAGGTGACTGATGAGCCTGAGACTGCTGGGCTGGGAGGGCACAAAGGATTGGCACACCCAGGGGTCCGACCCCTGAGCGACATAACTGCAAAATTCCATCCATTAGGCTCCTTTGAAAATCCCAGCTATAAACCTTCCAGGCCCAATTCTTCCGCTGCAGAGCTCCCCTGGCAGCAGCACTTGCTCAGGAACCTCATTCAGATGCTGATGGACACAGGGAGGGAAGGGTCCAGCTCCAGCTGCACTCAGGTCTCTCCTTCCCAGCAGCAGACTCCCAAAAGGATTCATATTTTCCATGTTGCTAATTTTAGGCTTTAACTTTCCAACACCCCCAGACTTGGAGACACAGCCCTGCTGCCTCTGCAGCTTAAATGCTTCCTAATGGCCTCAACCCCAAGATTTACACTGAGCCAACTCACTTTGAAACCCTTCCATAAAAACGCCTTCTGCAAACAGATTTGTTTCATTATCGTCGGGCCTGAAAGTGCCTGAAGTAACAAACAACTTCAAGCTCCTTCAGATTTATTGTGGCACCAGGTTTGCACTTCACTGCAGCCCCATGTACCTGGGAGCGTGTCTGAGTGGGGACAGGCAGGGGAGGTGGATGGAGAGCCCTGGTGCACTGGATCGGTGATTATGGTGCAATAAATATGGGATGGAGGATCTATGATAACATCTATTACGGCTTTATGAAATATTGATAGTGTCTGCATACATATTGCCTGCTGAACAGCTCGTTCCGGAGATGTTTAATGAAAGACATCTGTCGTTTTATCCTTGAATCTCCATGCAGGAGAAGGATGGCCCCGGTGAGGGCTGCAGAGCCGAGAGGAAATGGGCTGAGAGACTCAGGCTCACCTATCCAGAGGCATGGAGAGACACAGACTGGTTTGTGTACACAGAGCCTTTCATTTGGGGAATGAATTAACTCCGTGCTCCTCTGAAATCAATCCCTGCACAGACAACTGCCTTTAATGTGGCCAATAAAAAGAATGCACAGACTGCTGTGGAAAGGGGTGGAAGAGACTGGAGACTCCAGAAAAAGCAGCTCTTCCTTCAGACTCTTATCCCTGATCCTCCCCTCTCCCCACTGAACCCTGTGTGCAGCACTAGGACACAAGACCCCCCAGGGAATCCAATCCATGATACACAATCCCCCCAAATCCTGGAATCATAGAATGGTTTGGATTGGAAGGACCTGAAAGCCCATCTCAATCCATCCCCTGCCATGGCAGGGACACCTCCCACTGTCCCAGGTGCTCCAGCCTGGCCTTGGGCACTGCCAGGGCTCCAGGGGCAGCCACAGCTGCTCTGGCAATTCCAGCCCAGCCCCTGCCCACCCTGCCAGGGAACAATTCCCAATTCCCAAGGTCCCATCCAGCCCTGCCCTCTGGCACTGGGAGCCATTGCCTGGCTCCTGTCCCTCCATCCTTGTCCCCAGTCCCTCTGCAGCTCTCCTGGAGCCCCTTCAGGCCCTGCAAGGGCTCTGAGCTCTGCCTGGAGCATTCTCCTCTTCAGGGGAGCCCCCCCAGCTCTTCAGTCTGGCTCCAGAGCAGAGGGGCTCAGCTGTGTCCAACTATTCCCAAACCCAGAAGAGATGGTCTCCATTTTAGCACTACTACTTTATGAAAATGAGAGGAAGTCCTTGCCTTTTCCCCTAAATTGCACCACTTCCTACTTGAGGCTTCAAACCAATTTAGTGAACACCCTGAAAGCCCTCATGTGGACATTTCTTACACTGGTAACTTACATGGGGTATTAAATAGCACCTTTAGCTGAATGAATGGAAGTTTAAGTAGTAGTGTATAAAAAATAGATTCATGCCCCTCATGACCATTTATCCTGTTCCAGTTCACTGCCCCAGCCCAGTCTGGGATGCTGCAGGCTCTCAGCTCACCCAGCTCCAAGGAGGACCAGAGGGACGTGGTCGAGGGACGTGGTCAAGGGCCAGCTGAGCACTGCTATGGATCAGGGCTGGGGCTGGAGCTCCTCTCCAAGAGAGCAGAGGTCCAACTCGCCTGTCCCAGGCTCGGATGGAGATCCCCTGTTTGAATGAGCACAGCATGGCGCCAGCAGCCAAAGCCAGGCTCGGTCCTTCCCATCCCACCCTCCTTCACCTCCTGCCATCCACAGCAGTGGCTCTTCTCCCTGCCTCCCTCAACACCCCTTGTCCAACAGCTTTCCCCCCCTGCTGCCACATGGGTGCTGAGGAGCACGGGGACAGTGACACAGGACAGTGACATGGAACAGTGACACGGGACAGTGGCATGGGACAGTGACACGGGACAGTGACACAGGACAGCAACACGGAACAGTAACACAGGACAGTGACACAGGACAGTGACACGGAACAGTGACACAGAGCAGTGACACGGGACAGTGACACAGGACAGCAACACGGAACAGTGACACAGGACAGTGACACGGGACAGTGACACAGGACAGCAACACGGAACAGTGACACAGGACAGTGACACGGAACAGTGACACAGGACAGTGACACGGAACAGTGGCACAGGACAGTGGCATGGGACAGTGACACAGGACAGTGACACAGAGCAGTGACATGGGACAGTGACACAGGACAGTGACACGGGACAGTGACATGAGACAGTGACACGGGACAGTGACACAGGACAGCAACACAGAACAGTGACAAAGGCCAGTGACACAGGACAGTGACACAGGACAGTGACACAGAGCAGTGACACAGGACAGCAACACGGGACAGTGACACGGAACAATGACACGAGACAGTGACACGGGACAGTGACACGGGACAGTGACACGGGGCAGTGACACGGGACAGTGACACGCGGCTCTGATGTCCCTCCTGCCATTCCTGGGAGAGCAGCAGCAGGTTAGACACAGCGGCCTCCTCAGGCGTTTGTGGCTTCTCTGGCAGCATTCCTGGCTCAGCACTGCTGCTTTGTGCCCCTCTCGGCCCTGGGGACAGGGACATGTCACCTCAGCAGCAGGACCGTGTCACCCGTGCCATGTGCAGTGCCACACGCGGGCTGGTGGGGGGCACAGCCAGCGACAGCACATCAAAAACACATTAAACAAAGCCAGCAGCCTCAGCATGGGGGGGTGGGGGCCTGGGGGGAAAGAGGTTTTTATTTTGTTGTGTGAAGTGAATGAATAATTCATAGGCAAATCATTGACATGATAAATTCCTCCATTTCTCCTCTTTTGTGAATCGACAGCAAACAACTTCCCCATTCCTCCCCTCTGCATTTTCATTATTCAGAATTATTCACTAAACAATTGCTTGGAATAATTCTGGGGAGCAGATTCTCTGCCGAGGATGTCGTGCTGACGTCAGTGGAACTGGAGCCAGCAGGAGCTGGGTTCAGAGGCCCTGAGCCTTCCAGCACCAGGGTTTGGGCTCCAAGTTTGAGCCACCCCAGGCACAGAGAGGCTGGATGCCCCTGTTTGCCCTCTCATTACATGAGCAGAGATCTGCAAATCAGGTTTGCCACCGTGAAGATTATATTTACAAATGACCAGAGGCTGGAATTGCTGGGATGCAGTGGGAAATTGCTGGGGGTCAGACTGGGACCCCCAGCAGCACTTCTGCTACCGTGTCTCATCTCCAGCCCTGCAGGACCAAGGGACAAAGTGGGTTTTCTCCATTTCATCTGCTGCAAATGAGCTCTGCCCTTCCCAGGAACTCTCTGAACACACTGCCAGGCTCACCAGCGCAGCCCTGCCTTTGATATTCATGGGAAGTGAAAAGAAAACAACCCAAGGTTTGCTTTTTAATTTCATGGAAAATTTTGCAGGTGGCTTTTGCTTGGTTCTGCACTTCATTTATTCATTTACACACTGACCCAAACCCCGCATGAACAACTGAATGTCTCCAGAACACCACAGCTCTGACTCAGAAAGTCCTTGATATTTATCTGCCTGCAGTTTCCAATAAGTTAATCCCAGCTGACCTGAAATACCAAATTCCGAGGGAGCTCTTTGGCTGATGACTCCCAGTATCTGACAGGAATTGTCTGGGGTGCATTCCCTGTGTTTATTTATTATAAATGAGACACCTGACACCATGAGATCATAAGCAATTTCCAGCTCTCTCCAAATCACCGGTAGGGTTCCAGTTTGAAGCCTCACAATATCATCAATTCTGCTGCAAAACTTTTCTGTGCTGATTGCCAGTAGTTTGCAATGTGTAAGCTGGAGGGAGGGAATTGCTTGGAATTGCTTCCAGTTCTCCTCTTCACCTTCTAGTGGAAATCAGCCTGTGTTGAGCAGGCCAACCAGACTGTTGTGACCACAAAACCCTTAAAAATCTGGAGATCTGATTCTCCTTTGATTGCCAAAATGCAAACATCATATTCCTGTTTCCTGTCCTGCCTCGGTGAGGACGCTGACTCATTGGTCATTTCTTTGGTTTAGCATCTGCTTTCCCCACATCACACCCTGCATCTGGATCTAGGTGAATTCCTGTCACCACCTATCTGTTTACAGATTAATTTCCCAATGAGATACAACATTTCATAAACTTGATTTCTACAAAAATCAGGATCTTCCCTTGCTGCCAAAACCCTCTCATCAAAACTTCTCCCACCACAGCAAGAAGGATCTCCCAGCGAGGGAACACAAATGCAGAGCTGCTTCCCTGGAGCCTCAGAAAAGTGTCCAAGCGAGCAGGAAGGAGCTTCCTGTGCAGCTATGTCCCGGTTTAGGGCAAATTTGGGAGAAAACCTCCAAAGGGGCCCCTCCAGAAAGCAAACCCACACGGCCCCCTGCCCCCAGCCGGGTCAGGAAGGATTCCTTGGAGACAAGTGGAAAGAACCTGTTTATTTAACAGGCAAAGCACCCCCAGCACACAAAAGGAACAATACCAGATGACACCACTCTGTCACCGCTCTGAAAAAGATGACAAATTCAGAAAGTCTCTCTTGGGGGTGGTCGCTCTGTTATCAGTCCCTCCGGTGCTGGGGCAGCTGCTGCAGCCACAAGGTGCAAACTCTCGGTGTTTGCCAGGTCCCAGTCCGGAGCAGGTTCGAGTAGATCCAAAAAAGGGAAAGAAGAAACAGTCCAGGGAAAATTTGGACTGCTTAGCTAAACTAACTAATGAGCAGGAGCAAAAAGCAAGAGCAAAGCAGGAGCAAAGCAGGAGCAAGAGCAAAGCGAAAAGCGAAGCAAAAAGCAAAAGCAGCACCCATGTACTGCCCTGTCTGTGTGTCCCGCCAGCCGTGGGGGAGCGGCTGAGAGCAAAACCAAAACAAAACATTCACTCTTCAGAGCCAGTCTTGAAGGCACAGAACATGATATCCAGCATAAACAGAACACAGGAATGGGGATACAGCATCATAACCTCACCCTAGGACAAGCCGAAATCCTCGGACGTTTCCTCTTCACCTCTGTAAATCCTCCTTTGGTGCTCCCGCCCCTCCAGCCTGTCCCGCAGGAGCTGCAGGAGCAGGAATGCTCCTGGCAATGAGGAGCCCGTTCCCTCCCGTGTGGGAGCTCCTCACACCTCAGGGCTCATCCATCCCACAGATGTGTGCATGGAGTCAGGGCTGGGCCGGCTCCAGCTGCGCTGCTGCAGGGGCAGAGCCCACCCACAGCACACAAAGGGATCATCCCGAGGTTCTGCAGAGACCAGGACACATCCAGGGGCTCACAGCCTCAGTCTCATTCTCATTAGGATGTGCAGCTGTGTGCTCCAGAATGTCTAATTTCTGTTACAAAACAGCTTTTCCTGCCCATCATCCTCCTGGCCTGGTGTCTGGGGAAATCCAAACTCAAGTTCCAGTCCCTGGCTGTACCATGGACCATCAACGAGCTGATCTAGTCCAAGATGACCCTTCTCACTACAGGGGGTTGGGCTAAATAACCTTTATTTGTCCCTTCCAACCAAAACCATTCTGCCCAGCCGCTCCCACTGTGTGCTGGGGAATGGTGGGGACAGAAAGGATTTGACAGTGTAGCCCCAGACTGGGAGCCAGGGCAGCCAGATGTCCATCAGGGACATCAAAGGGTTCTCCAGCTGCCCAAGGGCACTGTAGGTGGATATGTTTCTGGATTCTGGCTTTGGTTGAACCCTGTCCTTTGTTGAGAGTGGTGCAGCAGAGCAGATTGACACAGAGCAGAGCCAGTGATGGAGCTTGTGAGACCAGTGAATACAGACCCTAATTATTTCTGACCCCAAATCCCCATTCCCCCTTTACTGAGTGCAGTTCACTCTACTGGAAAAGTAGGAGTGGGCTGAGCCATAATTTATATTTTATTTGCTGAGCAAACACTAGGCAGGGACCAGCACTGGGCACCCCTGGGGACAGGGCAGAGGGGCTCAGTGTGGGCACTGCCCCGAGCCCAGGGCGGCAGTGCTGGCACAGTCAGTGCCCAGGAAACACAATCCCTCACTGCAGCATCCTTTGATTTGGGCTCTGGAGGACATTGTGTCCTTCAAAGAGGCTAAAACAGCAAACGAGATCAGACAGGACCTGGACAAAAAACTCCCCAGCCCTGACTCCCCCACATCATCCTCTGAGACAGAGACCATGAGTCAAACCTGATTCTTCCTCCTCCCCTCAGAGCACCCTCGCTCCTCTCAGCTCTAATTAAAAGGAAATGAGGGCTCGGAGCAGGGAGATGAATCCTGTTGTGAAACGGGGCTGGGATGAATCATCCCTCGAGGGCATGGTCCTCCTGGGGGCTGGAGGGTCCTTCTGGGAAAGAGGAGGCTCAGCAAGGAGGGACAGCCAGGACTGCTCCCAGCCAGCCCTCAGTGTGCCTTGTGCCAGCTGGCACAGCTGATGTGGTGCTCTGGAGCATCCTCATCTCCCTAGGAGAGGCTTTCACTGAGCTTTCAAGCACTGGGAAATGGAGATGCTCAACTCATCCTGCTCTGCAAAGGAGGAGGATGGGAGGGGGTACAGCTCGTCCCTGGCTGTCACCCCACAGAGGCTTTGCCCTCCATTAGTGACAGCTGATTCATTCCCAAGCAAGCTCGGGCAAAATTGGTGCCTCTGTGATAGGAAACGAGCAGAAATTTACCTCTGGCCTATAAATGACCCACTGTGGGTCAGGCAGCATAGGGGGCACCAAGAGATTGGGTCACACTGTCCACGGGGCCTGAGGGTTGATCCATGCCAGGAGGGTTGTAAATCCACAGCCTTTCCTGGCCAGAAGTTCTGTCCAGCCCAGAATGGCCATTTTGCTCTGGGAGGGAAGGAGCCACTGCCAGCACCCAGAGCTGGAGTGTTGTCCCTGCTGTGCTCAGGAGGAGAGGTGGCACCACATCTGGGAAGTTTGGGCATCTGGGGATGGACCCAAGCTTGCTGTGGTGACAGTGCCAACACCACGGTGTCAAGATGGGCTCCCAGCCCTGGGGTGGGAAGTGCCAGGGGTCCCCCAGCAGCTCCTGCACCTGCAGCTCCTGCACCTGCAGCAGGGCATTTTCCTGGGATATCTGGGCGGGAGCAGAGCACCGAGGGGAAGTGGCACAGCCTGGCACAGCCTCCACCCCCAGACACCCACACAGGCTTCAGATGCCCCCTCCCTGCTGCCCCATCCCAGCAGCACAAAGCACCAACCTGCCCTCCTGGGTGCTGCTCTCGCTGGGTTCTGTGAGTCACATCACTGATGTCACCTCCCCGCGTCACTGGAGCTCCGAGATGGATTTAATGAGCCTTTGTTTTCCTCAGCTAAGAAAAACCTCAAAAAGGCTCAGTCTCCAGCATCCTGAGGAGCCAGCAGGTCGCTCTGCCACTGTCTCTGTCCCCACAGGAGGACAGAGAACTGCAAAAGAGGCCAGCAGGCTGGCAGAGAGCTTCAGAGACCCAGGGACAACATCCAGGTCACTCCAGAGCACCTCTGTCCTCACCAGAACCTGCCACGTGCCACCCTCCTCACAGGACAAGGCAGGTGAGCCCCTGCTGTGCCTTGCACTGATCTGGTTCCATGAGGGAATGAGGGACAGGTGGCAAAGGGGCAGTGCCACTATGCCTGAGGACATGGGACAGCATCTCCAAAGGCCTCTGCACGAGGAGCTGAAGAGTGTGACATTCCTTGCTGGAATTCTCACCCATGTGCTGGCACTTACCCACTGTCACCATGCTCTGCCCTGCAGCCCTGGGGCCGCCAAACCCAAGGGACAGAGCCAGTCTGGTGTTGAAGATTGCAATGCAAGATGTTTTCAATTGCCATCTGTATGGCAGGTTATCTTTTGTCAAGTGGGCAGTTTGCTTTATCTCTCTCTTTGAGTGACCACAATCACTCCTCCCTCAGGAGGGGACACCTGCTGATAACAGCCATTGAATGTCACTGCAGGACTGATAGGAACTATAACAACCCATTGGGAGATGCTCCGCCCAGAGGGAGGAGCCAGGCATTGCTACCCAGATATAATCCAGAGGTTTTTGAGACACCAGCATGGCTTCTCCACGGGATTCCCCAGAGGAACAGCAGCTCTGTTCTGTCTCTTCTTCCACTGGATCTTCGGAGAAGAATACATCCTTCTCTACAGGTCCTCCTTGCTTCAACAGAACCACCCCTGGACACTGCAGGAGGGCTGAGCCACAATTGCAATGGGACTGCTGCCAACAACCCACAGGGTGTCAGGTTGGGTTCTGACTCTGTCAGTGTTGTTCTAGTGTACTGCATTGTTTATTTTATCCTTTTATTTTTTTCCTTTCACTATTAAAGAACTGTTATTTCCTGCTCCCATATTTTTGCCTGAGAGCCCCTTAATTTAAAATTTATAGCAATCAGGAGGGGTGGGGAGGGTTTACATTCTCCATTTCAGGGGAGGCTCCTGCCTTCCTTAGCAGACTCCTGTCTTTCCAAACCAAGACACCTGGCAACTCCCTGGGGCTGCCCAGCAGCTTTTGGCCACAGCTGGGGAGTGAATCCTGATTTACACCAATATACACAGGGAATTTTAAGCTTGTACTGCTTTAAATCCAGAGGAATAAATCACTGAAAAGCAGAAGGGAAAAAATTCATTACAAAAATCAAGGGAAATGAAGATCACTCTTCTCTCTTCTATGAAGGTCACTAAAAAGGGAAACATCACATGAGGCCCCTGGGAGCCCAGCAGTGTAAATAGTCAGTGGACAGACGGCATCTTCTATTAAAGAAAGTGTCTTGCTAAAATACATAGGCATCATATAAATTATTGGATAATGAAATTCCAGTTAATTTGCTGCCTGGTCAGCCACAACCCTCCTGCCATGCTCCTGAGCAGAGCCGATAATCTTAAGAAAGAATTACATTGGTATGGAGGCAGCTGGTCAGTGGAATTTGGGAAAGAGCAGCTTCTTCAGGATGGGGGGTGGGGAGGAGGGCACTGCAGCCCCATTGCCCCACAGCCTGTTCCCTCTTGTCCTGTCCCTCCAGGCCATTTTCCAAAATCCCTCTCCACCTCTTGGAGCACTTTTGATACTGGAAGGGGTCTAAGGTCTGCCTGGATCTTTCTCTTCTCCAGGTGAGCATTTCCATCAGCTCCAGCTCCAGGCTGTTCCCACCTCATGTCAGCAGTGTCCTGCAAGGAGCAGCCAGCAGCAAGTGCCCTGGCAGGGCACACAGAGGGGATGACCACACACAAGCACTTCCCAGGAAGTCCCTTCCAGCCTTTTCCCATTTTCAGCTTTGCAGTGACCAGCCCTGGCTGCATCCTTTGCCAGTTGCTCCCAGACTTCTCCTCTCCCCTCTGCCCTCAGCTCTGCTCACTCTCCTGGGGCTGCAGATGGGACAAGGATTGTCTCTGTTCACTGGGACCTCAGGGGGTTCCAAAAAGGCCAGGAGACAACCACCCCTTTGCTCTACGGGTGCCTTGATGCCAGGGAGGGAACGAGACCCAGGAAGAAGAAGGTTGGGAACTTCTTCAAAAGAAGACCTGCAGTGTTTGCAAGCAATGACAAAGTGCAGGATCAGGTCTCAGACCCATGGCCTGGAGTGGGTTTCCAGTACAAATCCCGTTCTAACCCCATTTCCAGTACAAATCCCATTCTAACTCCTTTCCCATTACCCTTTTCCTTTCTTCCTCTGCTGCTGTGAACCATTGGCACTTCGTAGTACCAAATATTCTGCATGCTCCATGCAATTTAAAAGCCATTATGTCAGCTGCTCTCTCCCCCCAGCTCTTGAGGCCCCCAGTTGCTGTGTCAGAATGTAATTAGCTTTTGATGGGATGTTAAGATTTCTTGAGCTCCTGTGGAGAGGCAGGGTGGGGGGAGGCAAGGCAGTGGATTGTGATTGTCACTCCCCATGGGAAGCACTCAAAGACCCTGGAAGACTCATTTACAAAAATGTAAAATAAATAAATAAATAAATAAACCCAAAAGCAGCAGACTCAGTAGGCATTGGTTTAATCAACTGAAATCACTAAGATTTTTTTACCTCTGTGCTCTTTCCTGCTTGGAGGTAAATGGGAATTAACTCCCTCGTGACCGACAGAAAGTGCAGTGGGGAGGCCCAGCCAGGGCTTTATTCCACACCCAGCTCCTGGAAAGCTGGGAAAGCCCTTCCTAGCTGGGAAAGCCCTTCCTGAGCTGGGAAAGCCCTGCCTGTGATGGACGTGCTGCAAGCTCTGCTGCTTCCCCCAGCCATTCCTTTTCTCCTCCATCCACACTGGGACCAATCCCTCCATCCACACTGGGACCAGCCCCTCCATCCACACTGGGACCAGCCCCTCCATCTAGCCCAGGAGCAGCCAGGAGACACTTCCCTGAGGACAAACCTGCCACAAACTCCCTGCAGGTGCCCTGATGTCAATACAGCCCTGGCTGTGCATGGTGCTGTGAAACACAGATGGATCCAATGCAATCCTGAGCCATTCCCATTGAATGCCAGTTAACTGGATAATGGGCCCTATTGATTGCTGCGAGGGCCAGACCAATCTCACTTGTCCTTTCAATGATTGTTGTGGCATTCTCTACATTATTTCTGCTCAGCAAAGTGAATTCCTCCTTGCCCACCCCTGTTCCTGTGGATGGGAGTGTGTTCCAGTCTCCATTCCTGTGGAGGTGGAAGTTAAAGAGACAAGGAGACCTCTGCAAGGACTGGACTTAATTCACTTCTAAACTGTTGTCAGACAATTTGATAATTTGGTTGGTTTTTTTTTTTTTTTTTTTTTTTTTGTTTTTGTTACTGCCACTGGCATTAGTGGAAAGAAAACAATAGCTGCATCTGGTCACTTAAGGAGTCAGCCTCCCATTCCACAGCTCTGCTGACATTTCTGTCTCCAGCCTGGACAGTAATGCATTCCATTTTCATTTTAGCAAATGCTTTCTTTATGATCAGAGACATTTTTCATTTGTATGTGTTTGCATCTCTCTTAAAATTCAATATTTCATTTGGGGCTGCCAGGTTATTGCTGCTCCTCAAAATAAAACATTTGTGGCACAGGAATATTTCAAATTATTTTCTCTGGTTTCCTCCACTCAAGAGCAGCAATTGCCTTTCCAGCCGCTCTGGGAGGAGCAGAGGAGTCAGTCCCAGTTCCAGTCCCTGCCCTCTGTGCAGAGAATCTGAAGGGAAATTGGGCTGCTTGGGGCTGCCCTGTACAGAAACACACAAAAAAATCAAAAGGAGAGGCTGAAGGAGATATTTGCCCTCCTTTGGCCATTACACCAAAGCTCCTGGGAAAAACTTCCCAGCCAATAGCATTTTACAGTATAATCATATTTCCATGGGGTCCAGCAGGAGATTCCTCCGGTGGTCTGAATCCTCCTGTGCTGCCTTGAGCCAACAAAACCAAGGGAAGGGCTCTGCAGAGGGGCTGTGAGGGTTTGTTTGCCTGTGCCTGCCTGTGCATGTCCACCTCGGATAATCCCAAAGCATTTGGGAAGGGAGCAGCCCCTGAGCAGCCCCTGAGCTCGCAGAGGTGGGGAGGAGCAGGAGGGATTCCTGCGGGATGGAAGTGGCCAGCACTGGAGTAGTTCTGGGAGCAGGAACTCATCTCTGATCTCCCCTAACAACGGCACAAACGGTGCAGCCCGGCCAAGCCCAGCCCTGCCAAGCCCAGCCCTGCCAAGCCCAGCGCCCCTCAGGGAGCCCTGCAGGAGCTGTGTTTGCACGGCTGAGGAGAGTAGAGATCGTATTTTATATCAGCAATAAATGTCAGCAGCTAAAATCAGCCTTCAATTCCTAACTGTTGACATTCCATAAAAATAAAGGCTGGATACCGAGCTGGGCAACCCACAGGTGAGCTGGCAGACCCAGGCAGCTGGGATTCCTTTAAACACTGTGGTACCTGGGGCTATGAGAAATCTCACCTCCTTATCACAGAGCAGCCCCTCGTTAACAGTGGATTTCCCACCTCTGAGCATGTCCTGGCATCTCTGGATACACAAGGTCAAACATCTCCCAGTACAAGAGCCCTCTTAAACCCAGGCACTCTTGCATCCATAGCATTTCCCCCAGTATTTTCTTACCTAGTGTTTCTGCCCAGCCCAGGAATCTCCTGCTGGACCCCAAGAAAAATATGATTATACTGTAAAATGCTATTGGCTGGGAAGTCTTTCCCAGGAGCTTTGGTGTGATGGCCACAGGAGGGCAAACTTGTAAATGACTGAAGTAATAAAGCTCCCACCATTTCCCATGGAAGATTATTCCATGGTCCAACAGATTTTGTCATTAGATTTTTTTTTTCCTTCCTGATGCAGTTTAATTTCACCCTGTTATATCAATGTATGGAGAGAAAAGAGAAAAACCACAGGAGTGACAGAGAGGGCAGAAGGATCTAGAAGGGGTCTGGGCAGGATGGAGCTCAGGAGTGGCAGGTCCCATGACAGCTGTCCCAGCCTGCTGCAGAACACTGGATAATCCGTCTCCATCATCTCCCCAGCCTCTGGAGGCTGTGCCTGCACTGGAGAGATGCTCCCAGTGACCACGGACTGCCAGCACAGACACAAACCCACCAAATTCCGCCTGAAAACTGAATCCAGGGAAGAGAAGTTCAGGGTGTTGCGGCGCTGGCAGGGTATGCTCCTCCTTCCCTAATCAGGATGTGTTATTGGGGAACACTTAAAGCCAAGTCAGGGGTAATTAAAGGTAATTAAGTGCTCTCAGTGGGGAGTGAGGCGCTCGGGTGCAACATTCCGTGGGTTCCCTGGGCTTTATATGGGTCCAATCCGGCCAGCACAAACCCAAGCCCACCAAGGACTTGCAAAGACGTAGGACAAAAGACAAGAAGCGCTCTTCCTCACGTGGGTGCAAGAATCCTGTTTATTTGCTTGAGACAGGACACTTCTGTGATGGGACCACCCAGGTAGAAAAGAGGTAAAAGACCTTTACCTGCAGTGGGTTTTTATACCCCAGGGGAGAGGGGGCAGTGAGAGAACACCTTGGCCAATGGGATGACATTGGGGAGGGGCTAGGGGAGGGGTCCCATGGGCCAGACCACCAGGTGTGTAGAATGGAGTGCCTGGGAAGAAACCATGTGGTGAGGAAGGGGGAATACTCTACATGACGTATCATATTCAGTACAAATTCCCATCATCCAGTGAAAAGCAGCCAGCCAAATGAACTACTTAGTGCAATATGACACCTCCACCTTTTCTGTTAACTAAAACCAAAAGGAAATGTGTCAGACTATTTCTGCTGCTGATTATAAATTTGTCCACCACTCATGGTTTGCGGGCCTGTCAATTTGCTTTAGTTCCACAAACTCTGAGCGGTTGACTTCTGCAGTGCTGGAGACCAAACCACTGATAGCCTTTAAAAGTACGTGATGTAGAATACCAAATGCTAACATGACTAGGAAAAGAACAACAAAAAACAACAAAATTGACCTAATTATAGAGGTCCACCACCCCGAGAGTCCCCAGTCCTTGAACAATCCACTAAACCAGTCCTCGGATTCCCGTTTGACTCGTCCGATCAGGCCTTTCATTTCTCAGAGAGCTGCGTGGACATTGAGTGCTTTTGATGTTAGGTTCATGCAGCACAGTCCTTCAAATTCCTGGCACTCGTGTCCATGCAGCAGCAGGAGGAAATCTATGGCCGCACGATTTTGGAGTGTGGCCTGCCTGGTGATCTCCTCATCTTCTGGGAGGGAGCTGATGGCCGTGGATGTCAAGTTTGCCTGTTTGACTACCCAGCACTCTAGGTGGCCCAATTCACCTAGAGCCTTAGCTGCTGCAACCCCTGGAAGGAACAGGGATACAGCAACTCTTTTTGACTTGGCCCAATGAAAGATTTCTGCATCACAATCTGGGTCCAAATTGTGTACGCTTCTCTTACGAATTTTGCTAACCAAATTGTTCTTTTGGGTTCACTCGCCAATCATGGTTTGGTTGGGTGCCAACAGGGACAACCGCCAGATGGTACCTGGCCCTCCTAAAAGCCGAGAAGGGATTCCTGCCCATGCCCGATCCCCACAAATTAAAAACAAACCTTTGGGGAAGCTCTTGGGATGTGAATGGTCTGGATTGTCTGCTGCCACATGGCTTAAAACCTTACACCACCTTTTGGCAGTGAATTCTCCTCAATACTGTTTAATATTGTTAAAAGGTTTGGTGTTGGAACGTGGGATCACGAAGAAGTGTATGCAGTATGGTGCAGGGGAGGAGCCCAACAGCTCTAACTCTTGAGGCTCCTGGGCAGCTTTGGGTAACTTTGCAAGCCACTCTTCTATGGGGTTTTAATCATTACAGCTTGCTGGTGACGGATATTATGTGGTTGTGTGTGATTTGGTTTGGGACTTGGGTGAGGTATAGGCGTATCTAACTTGTCTGTGAACTCTTCAGCTTGCAATGGAATCCCTACCAGGCAGGTAGACATTGGGTCTTTTGCTGCTGCTGTGGACAGGCATATATTTTCCTGTTGGAGCATCTGTGCCAGGGTCACCCAGATGTTTTGTCGTGGCTGAGGAACAATCCATGCAGCTGTGAGACTGCTCAGTGTGAACAGGATGACAATTCGGACAGGGCTCGTCGTGAGGTTAGGTAGGAGGTAGATTTTCTGTTCTACAAAGGAAAACAAACTTTTTTTTTTTTTAAAAACACCTACAAGTTCCTGGGTCTGCCGGAATGCAGCTAGCTCTCTTAGGAAGATTCTCCCTTCTTTTTCTGGCGGCGTCTTCTCTTGGAGGTGACAGCTGCTTGCTTCTTATCCCCGTCTGCTGGAGCTGGATTTTTGGGGACGAAAGGTTTTACCCACTTTTGGGGTATCCATCGAGGGCCTGAGGGGGTGGATACACACGTGTAACCACGCCCCCAGGTGACGAGCTCATAAGGACCCTTGGTTTCCCAAGTTTCTGGGTCCTTAATGAGAACTGGTGGACGCTGTGACAACTTAAACCGGTTGTTATTATTGAAATGACGTATTACAGGAGGATTCATGTTTTCAAATGAACAATTCAGAAAACTGATAGTAAACAAGGCTTTGCAGAGCTTTTGTTGTGGAGTCATCCACGCTGCAGAATTGCCCTGCCTAGCCAGGACTTCTTTGAGCGTGTGGTGGGCACGCTCGATCACAGCTTGACCTGTGGGGGAGTGGGGAATGCCTGTCTTGTGCTCCACTCCCCACTGCTGGACAAACTCTAGGAACTCCTTGCATGCATACGCTGGGCCATTGTCAGTTTTAATTTCCCTAGGGACCCCCAATACTGAAAAGGCTTGCAGCAAGTGCTGTTTGGCATGCGCAGCCCTTTCCCCTATGTGGGCAGAGGCATAAACCACACCTGAGTATGTGTCTATGCTGACGTGTATGTATTTCATGCGACCGAAACTGGGAATGTGTATGATGTCTGTCTGCCACACTTCGCAGCTCCCAAGACCTCGGGGGTTAACCCCGACACCCAGGGATGGCACTGCCTGAAGCTGGCAACTGGGACAGGTGGCCACAATGGCTCGAGCCTGGCTGCGTGTTAACTGGAATTGACGGATTAGACCTGGAACATTTTGGTGGTATTGTTGGTGACTCAGCTTTGCCTGCTGAAAGATGTCTGGAAGGCGTGCCATTTCTGCTGGAGTGGCAAGGGAATCTGCTTTGCAATTACCTTCTGCGATCTCGCCTGGCAAATCGGTGTGTGACCTCACGTGCATCACATAGAAGGGGTGCTCCCGCTGCGAAACCAAATAAATTAGTTTTGAGAGCAACCTGTGGAGATGCCCATCGATTTCTTTGAGAACTGCCTGCTCCGCCCTGGACACTACTCCCGCCACATAGGCTGAATCAGTAACCAAATTAATTGACTCCAAAAACTTCTCAAAGCCCTTACCACTGCAGCAAGCTCAGCAATCTGGGGCGATCCATCCACAAACTCAACATCAGCTTCCCAATGCTGGGTCTGGGGATTTCTCCAAGTCATCACTGACTTGTGGGATGCTCCGGATGCATCAGTGAACACTGTAAGCGCCTTGAGTGGCCTACGACTCCTTTTCTCAGGAGCAATGAGGTGGAATTCCTCATTGAACAGCTTGTGTGATGGGGCCTGGACCGATACCTGTCCACTGTAGCTGTCCAGGGATAGCTGGAGACTGGCATTGCTCTAGAGCACGTTGTTGAACCACTTTTTGGTCAACTTCTCGGGAGAGCTCTTTCCCTCCTTAGCAAGGTGAACTGGAAGGTGAATACACTCAAAGTCACAACCAGCCAGCTCACGCAATCTTACCCTGGCCTTCCAGATCAGCTGAGCTATCAGCTCCTGTGGCTGTGTGATGGTTTTGGATCGCTGATCGGAGAGAAAAACCCACTCTATGATTAGAAGTGGATCCTTTTGTACTTCAAACCGTTGGAATATCAACCCGTGTATGTGTGGTAGCTTCCCCAAAACAATGAATTCAAAAGGCAGCTCGGGCTTATACCGGTGAGCCTGCCTCTCAGCCAAGGCCTTCTGCACTTTTTGGAGGGCGGTTTTTGCCTCTGGGGTCAGTTCCCTGGGAGAGGCTAGCTCTCTCTCTCCCTTCAGTAAAATGAGAAGGGGAGCTAGGTCTCTGTTAGTGAGACCCAGCCAAGGCCTGACCCAGTTTAAAGACCCACACAAGGAATGGAGATCTGCTAGGGTTTTGGGATCAGTCTTAATTTCCAGTTTCTGCGGAACAATGGTCCGCGCAGTGATTTGCAAGCCCAGGTAATTCCAAGGTGGCATCCTCTGAACCTTGTCTTTCTGCAGTTGGAATCCAGGAGAGGTTAAAACTTTAACCACTAGGTCAAGTGTGTCTTGGAGTATTATGTCATCGGGGGCACACACAAGCACATCATCCATGTAGTGTAGGATGATTGCCTCCTTTTTCTGGGCACGCACTGGGGACAGCAATGAAGCCACGTACCCCTGGCAGATGGATGGACTGTATTTCATGCCCTGAGGCAATACTTTCCAGTGGTAGCGCTTCATTGGGGCTTTTCGGTGGTGGGAACCGAGAAGGCAAACCGTGGTGCACCCTCCGGGTGTAAGGGAATATGGAAAAAACAGTCCTTGATGCCCAGGACAGCCAATTGCCAATTTTGGGGGAGCATCACTGGGGAGGGCATCCCCGGTTGGAGAGACCCCATGTCCACAATTCTCTTGTTTATTTCTCTTAAGTCATGGAGGAGCCACCACTTATTCTTCCCTGGCTTTTTAATTACAAAGACCGGGGAATTCCAGCAGCTAGAGGTCTCTTCAATGTGTCCTTTAGCCAATTGTTCTTCTACAAGCTCCTCGAGCGCCTCTATCTTTTCATTACTGAGTGGCCACTGTTTTACCCAGACTGGATCATTTTTCAGCCATGTTAACTTGTGGGCGCGGCGCTCAACATTGGCCGCTTTTAAAAATCCCGGGGTGTTTTAGGGATGACCAATTTGACCCCCCACTGGGACATGGTGTCTCTACCCCACAAGGGAGCCTTGTAATTAGTAACAAATGGACGAACGCTGGCCAATTTTCCGTCTGGTCCCTCAATTTGCACGATGCTCTTTGATATCTTTGCCAATGTGAATCCTCCTACACCTTGGGTTTGTTCAGCCACGGGCTGCAAATCCCAATGTGACGGCCACAACCTTTCAGGTATGATTGTCACATCTGCCCCTGTGTCAAGCAACCCTTCCACGTGGAGGTGTTCTGTTCCATGCATTAGGTTGCATCCCATAATGGGTTTGTCCTCGCCAACCACTTCTGCCCAGTATACACCTGGTGCCTTGTCATCTATTGAAATTTCTGCTGGAACAGGAATGGCCTGGGCGATGATTTGCCCCTTGGCCAAGTAGAAGGGTGGCTGTGGACAGCGCGCCAGGAGAATGAGGTTAGGTATGTCCCCTTTGATGGTCATGGGAGCTACCTCAATCTCCATGGGTGTGTGTGCAGTGTCCCCAATAACAAAGTACTCACTGTCCAATCTTGTGCGATCTTTTGTCAAGCTCTGCAATTCCTCTGGCAGGTCCACTCCAATGACCGTCCACTGGGTAGACCTGAAAGCAAAAACTTTGGTGGTCACAAGCTAGAAACGCTTGGGAGACCACCAGATTTTATCCTGTAAATGGTTATTTTGTGTTCCCGCATCCCGCTTCAACAGTTGGTAGCTGATTAAAAGCCTTATATGCAGTGTTTGAAATCTTATCTAGAATGAATTTTGGCAACACCCGAGCTTGGTCCTCCCGCTTAGCCCACTACCCTTCGCCGCACAGATGTTCATAGGTAATGTTATTATTCTCTAAATCTTTGGCACCCTCGGGGGTTTGTTTAAGTTCTTCTACGAGATCCCTGAGACATCTCTTCCAGGAGCTTTCCCATAGATCGAACTCTGACTGGGTAAGCAGGCACCAGAAAAGATCTACAATGTCATCAGGAACAAATTCACGGGATGTTAATGTAGTTTTTATCATGCTTCTAAAAATTTCACTATTTCTTCCAAATTCTAATTGACTCTTACATAGCTCACGCTTGGAGTGATATGAGAAGGGCTGGTAGGTTCTAGGACCAGTCCTACCACCCGTGTATTGAACAGGGGCTACCAAGGGGATGACTCCTTCCTCCCGGTTTAGGACTCCAGGATTTGTCCCTTCAGTCCCACCCCCATGGGACTCGGCGGGGGGACTACCCCCTCCCCATGCCCCACTGCCTTGGGGACCGGGAAGGGGACCACCCCCTCCCCCTGCCCCACTGCCTTGGGAAGCAGGCGGGGAAGCACCCTGCACCCCACCCCCATGGAGACTGGGAGGGAGTACACCCCCTGCCTCTCCCCCTCCCACACCGGCGCCCTGTTAACTGGGAGGAGGGACATCCCCTCCCCCCAGCCCACCCCCATGGGAACCAGGCACGGGCCCACCCCCCCAGCCCTCGGCCCCACACCCACAGCCCTCGGCCCCACACTCTGGGGACCCGGGCAAGGGGGCGTGGCAAACAGGCAGGGGGGCGGGGCAACCATGGGAACCAGGGGCAGGGTAACTGTAGGAACCGGGGGCGGGGTTACAGGATGATGCAATGGGGGGCGGGGACACGAAGGGAGGGGGAGGAGCGTCCAAGGGAAGGAAGGGGTTGTTAGACCGGAAGGGGTTGGGGGAGGGGACAGGTGGGCGAAAGGGATTGTGGGAAGGAGAAGGGTGAGTGGGGGGCTGAAACACGTGGATGCTGTCATTTTGGGCTCCGGCCATGTGGCCAGCAGCATTGTGAATGCCAACCATGTGGTTGCGGCCATTTTGGTAATGGGGGAGGTCAGAACATGAAAATGGGGTACCAGGGATTAGGTTAGAGGGGTGCAGGGAAGGTGCTCTGTCAGCCTGCGCACAGCTGCCAGTGCCAGGGTACTGGGAGAGAGGAGGGGGCCCAGGGGAGCAGTGGCAGCGCCAGGTCCCGGTCCCCTGAAATTGCTGGGAAGCCTCACTAGTCTCTCTCAGGTCAGGGGCGGAGGGTTTGGGGTTGGGGATAGGGGAAGCCGCAGGGAGTGAGATTTGCTCTGGCTGTCCTTTTAAATCCCTCTTTAAAACCTGTTTCCGAATCACTAGGAACACAGGGAAAAATTGAGACACTGTCCCATCTCTCTGTTCCGCTTTTGCTGTTAACAAGGCTCCAATTTTGTCCCAGGCAGAGACAGAATTAACATTCTGCTGGGTAAACTGAGGGAAATGAAGAGACAACCAGCGAACAAATTGTTTCAACACTGCTTTGGAAACTGTAACGTTTTCACTACTTCGGAGTCCTAAAATTAGGGTATAAATGCTTCTCTGTGCTGCAGAAAACCTAGCACTCATGTTTGCTTTCTGCAGCACGTAATCCACCTTCTTATACAGCTAGCACAGGCAAAAACTGACAGTACTGAGTCCATAGCCAATCCGGGAAAGAATCCGGGCAGCCTCCGCCCCGTCCTCTCCAGGGGAGACGAATCTGTTTGCGTAAGCCCGTGCGGCTTTTTAAAATGGCGAGCTGCAGCTGCTGGGCACCCCCCCACCACGTGGCTGCCACGTGGAAGGCTGGAACTGCTCCGCACCGCCTGCGGGGTCTCGCCGCCACCCCAGGACGTCCTCTCCCGGCAAAAACACAAGCGGCAAGCAGTCTGCCACCGCTCGCGGTGCTGCAGCGCTGGAACCCGCGTGCAGCACCAGGTTCACCGTGAAACCCGCCGGCGCCGTGGAATCGCGCTGCCCGCAGCGCCGCCGCCAGTCCCGGGGGCCGCGGGCCCAGGAAAAAAGCTGCTGGAACCCCCGAAACCACGCACCAGCACAGCCAGAGTGCCGGAGCCGCTCCGCTCGCACAAACTGCGCAAAATCGCAAACCCTCTCGGGACTGGATTCTTTCCTGCACCAGGAGGTAACCCCCACCCTCTCAGGGTTCCCCCGGGGTCCCACTAAGCCGCGCAGGGAATACTCACCCCGCTTTGGGGACAGTGGGTGGCTAGAACAGCTGTAAAGATGTTCCTTGTCTGGATCGGTCCGCCGGGTGCACGGTGGGATCCGGATCCCCCTCTAGCTTCCTTGCCGACAAAAACACGATGAAGAAGTCGGAGGAAGGTGGAAGTCCAAAAAGCTATACGTAATCCACTCGTGGAATTACCAGCTCCTTCGTGACCACCGTGGGAGACGACCACGTGGGCGCCACCTGCAACGTTCTGTGGGTTCCCTGGGCTTTATATGGGTCCAATCCGGCCAGCACAAACCCAAGCCCACCAAGACTTGCAAAGACGTAGGACAAAAGACAAGAAGCGCTCTTCCCCACGTGGGTGCAAGAATCCTGTTTATTTGCTTGAGACAGGACACTTCTGTGATGGGACCACCCAGGTAGAAAAGAGGTAAAAGACCTTTACCTGCAGTGGGTTTTTATACCCCAGGGGGGAAGGGGCGGGGAGAGAACACCATGGCCAATGGTGAGGGAGGGGCTGGGGGGGGGGGGGGGGGTCCCGTGGGCCAGACCGCCAGGTGTGTAGAATGGAGTGCCTGGGAAGAAACCATGTGGTGAAGAAAGGGGAATACTCTACATGACATATCATATTCAGTACAAATTCCCATCATCCAGTGAAAAGCAGCCAGCCAAATGAACTACTTAGTGCAATACAACACTCGGGGATGCAGAGGAGCTGCCCTGCAGGTCTCGGGGAAGGTGATGAGGCTGTGCTGGGCTCGTGGCTCCCCAGAGCATGCAGGAACAGCCCTTGAGGCCAGGCAGGCTCAGGCCCTTTGGTGTTCCCCTCTGGGGCATCCTTCCCGCTGCCAAAGGTGTTTCTGTGTTGGAACTCAGTACATCCCACCGGGTGTCCAGAGTTGCCGAGAACCCTGTCGGCGGGCTCAGAGACCCTGGCACGCAGCCTAAAACACCTGGCAATTTGATTTTGACCCCTGGAGCAAGTTACGAGCTTTGTATGAGGACCTGAAAGTCACAGAGGTTTGACTAGTATAATAATAAAATGACCACAGGGTGAAATTGTAGATTTTAGAATTTTTGGTATGGGGGTTATGGGGACAAGATGGAGGAACCTGGGCATGTCCAGCCTTTCTTCTTCTTCTTCTTGTTCTCCATTTTCTGCAGTGATGTTGGCACTTTATGGTTGGTTTAGAGTAGAAGTGCACTGTCTAACATAGGTGATAGGTGTTGGGAATTAAGTGTAAATATGATATACATCGTTTGTAGTATAAAAGAACAACACCGCCTCGGGGGCGGTCAGAGTGCCTGTGGCTGCCCTGCTGAGCAGATCTCGGCTGGGCAGAAAGAAAATTTTATAGATAAGAATTAATAAACAACCTCAAGACCGAAAACTTAAGAGCACAGACTCATTCTTCAGTTGCATGGGCCAAAGCAGAGACATCCTGCACATCTCGGGGCAGCAATTAACAACAGCAACCCGAGATTTCTGCAGGAGCTGGGGGAGAGCTGCAGCCCAGGGAGCAGCTCCCAGCCTGACTGTCCTGAACGTGACAGGATGGGACTTGTGACAGCTGAGCAGGCACAGGACCCGGGAGGGGAGTGAAGCAGCTGCTGGGACTGGAAAAACCCTGACTGCAAATGGGAGTTCAGCCTGAGCAGCAAAAGCTGTGCCCAAAAGCCAGCAGTCACTTTCCACAGCGTTCATCTTTCCTGCATTACTGGGAAAAGCAAGTAACTCCTGATTTACTTCGAGTTCCTGCTTACATGTGCGAGGAACTCCATAAATGCCCGTTTTACACGAGTCCCAACACATCTGATGAGCAGCAATACGTGGAGCTCCAAGCGCTGCCAGAGCCCCGAGAGCAGAGCAGAGCCAGGCTGGAGTGTCCCACCCTGTCCCTGCGTGGTACAAGGCCAGCCTGGGCCATCCCCGAGCTGCCATGGGCACGGCCAGGCTGCCAAAAGAGTTTGCATGGGGAAGATGAAACAGCAAAGCCTTATAAATATGATTGCCTGGCAAAAGATTTTGAGAATATGGGAACTCTAAGTGAGATTGAAATGAAAGCAACCTTTGAGATCCCTCAGTTACTGAGCAACTGGAAAACAATGGCATGGCCAGCTGAAGGTAATCCCCTTTTGATCAAACAATACCCTCTGCTTGCAGACAGGCCCAAGGGTCAGAGCAGACCCTGCCAGCTTGGCAGAAGGGGCCCAAAGAGGAGTTTTTAGGGTTTAAAATGTAACCCAGTGTGGGAATGTAATGATTCTTATAGGCTGTATGAAAATGCTGTAGGACTTGTAGCTTGTATGAGATTGGTTGGTGAGAATTAGAATATTCAGCACAGAAGAAGATTTATTGTATTGTAACAGGAACCTTGCTCTCTTACTCTCTTATCCTCCTTTTACTCTCTCTCATCCTCTCTGCCCCTCTCTTCTCTCAGGCCTGCTCTGAGCTGTGGCTGGCAGCTCCCAGCAGGGCCCTGCACCCAGGCCCTTTGCAATAAACCACAAGTTCCCAGCCCTGGCTTCAGAGATCTCTGGTCTCTGTCCATCCCCACCATCCTACCCCCCTACCCATCACTCCTAAAATTCTGCATGGGAAAGACCTTTGCTTTGGGAAGAACTTGTGCATTAATGAACTTGGGAGGGATTTTAAAGCCATGTGGATGTGGCGCTTGGGGACGGGCCAGTGGTGGGTTTGGAAGTGTTTGACTTGGTCTCAGAGGGATTTTCCAGCCTAAAAGATTCTGTGAGGTCATGGCTCTTACTGCAAGTTCTGTGTCTGGCTGTGGCCTCGCTGTCAAACCTGGACTCCAGACCTTGCCCAGGTATTCCAGCAGAGCCACACTTGCAGCTCTCTAATTCCAGTTTAACTCACACTAGAGGTGCACAACCTGCACCAAGCTCCTTTTTGGGGTCTCTGGGGTGATTGCTCTGCCTGTATGGATATAAAGGGGGTGCTTCAGCCAGCCAGACCCTCACACACTGTCAGGACTTGGTTCCTGCAGCAGGTCCCCATGGCTGAGTGCTCCCTTTGCACCACACAGAGGAGTTCTGCAGAGCTCATGACCTCAAGAGACAAGAAAAGCACCACAGCAAAGCGCTGTGCCTGCAGGAGCATCAGGCAAGGTGGAAATGCAGCATCCCTGGGATGACATCTGTGTTTCTGGAGTTTGCCATGCCCATGGGAACAAAGCCCTGAGCCAGCCCTGCTGCTGCCCACAGCGTGCCAGAGTGACAAATGGAGGCAGTGATCCCAGGGATCCCAGGGCTGGGTGGGAGCAGAGTGTCCCCAGGCCTGTCCCCATGTGTCCACAGTGTTATAATCAAAATTCTGCCAATTTTTTTGTAGAAAAAAAAGAGTTGCAAAACCAGTCAGACTAGTTGGTGCCGAGGTGGAATTCCACCTGTTTTGTTATTGTAATCACGGGTTGTTGTAACTAATTGCTCCTTTTGTATTGGTAAAGCCCTGCCTGAGGCTAAATTGCACTTCTCCCCAGACAGTGAGGGAGGAGATGGGGGGGGGGGGGGGGGGGCATCAGAATATGCAAATTAACTTCGGGACCAACATGCCATGGGAAGTGTCAAACTGACCGAAAAGACCCCAAAAACAACAAGCCAATGCAAAATTAAGAAATTAGAGTGATGCCTGGATGTGAGGAACAGAATGCAGAGCCTGCAGAGATGCTGAAAACCTTTGTACCCCTTGCCCTGACTAAAGAAGTCATCTTAAACCAAGACCTGGAGCTGGGAGGCAGTAGAAAGCAGAAAAATCGGGGTCTCGCCCAGAAGCTCCCACGAGGACTGGACCCCCAGCTCTGCCCCTTGGGGACAAAGCTGCGCATATCCTTCTCCTCCGAGTCACCCTGGGAAAGAAGATGGAGACTGCAGACCCATCGAGCTTCCCAATCTTGAGCTGATCGCTTTTAATAAAGCCATTAAAAGGAGAAAAGTCTCCTGCCCTGTTTATTTCAGCTGGGGACTCGTCCGGGATAGCCACGCCCAAAGAGGACACCAGGACCGGTCATCTTGGACCTCAAGGACAGCTGGCTATCAGGACCAGAGAAGATCAGCTCAGGACCGGTGACGCAGAGGAGCGCCGGACTGGTGAGAACTATCCGGTGGCGGGTGTGGGAGACGAGCGAGTGTGTGTGTGAGTGAGATGAAGGCTGGCAGCTCGGACCCTCGGAGCAAGAGTGGACCCCTCAGTACCACGTTTTCAGACTCCTGTGAAGGAGCCGGCCAGAAACAGGGGGAAGCGAGTGGAATCAGCATGAGTGAGTCGTCTCCTAAGGGGGAAAGAGGGCCTCCGCTCCGGGCGTGTGGAGGAAATAGTGTATGAGTGGCATGCACCCCCAAAAGTCCTGACAGAGGGAAGTCAGGCAGATTGCAAGTCCCAAGGAGGGTTCGGGCAAGCTCACAAGCCCTGCAGGCAAATTAAGTCCTGACAAAGGGGTCAGGCACAAATCCCAGCGAAGGAGGCTGGAATTTGTTGTTAAGTCCCGATACCTAACAGGTGAGGCCTAACATTTGGAAGGTTAGGCACACTAGACATCAGGCAGTTGTTTTTCCTGACAGAGGGGAGTCAGGCATGAACCAGCTTCTTATGCCGGGGTTTCATGTTTTCATGTCCTCATAGATGTAAGACCTGATGTTGGTAAAGTTAGGCAATCAAGAGATCAGGCAGTTGTTTCAGTGTAAAGTCCTGAGCATCAGGCAAATAGATTTTTCTTGAGATTACCTGTCAGTAGAGACACCTTTGGGATTTTTTTCTGTTGAGACCTGAAAAATGGGAGGGTATAATAGTGAGAAGACAGGCAAGAGATTGAGGAATATACCTCCCAATAGCCCCTTAGGGGAACTGTTAGAGAAATGGGATTCTATAGAGGCCACGGAGGGATTAGATAAGGTGAAGATGATCCACTACTGTGTAGAAGTCTGGCCAGAATTAGAAGTGCAAGGAGGATGGCCTTGGTGTGGAACAAGGGACAAGGTGGATGTGCCAACAACTGAGTCATTATCTGACAGCTCGAGGAGATACGGATCCTGAGCAATTATTGTATGTAGCTTGCTGGTTAAAGAGTGCTATTGGGGATGAAGGTGTGTGAATTTGTAAGGTGCAGAAGAAGAAAGAGGGGAATGAAGGAGGGGATGCTGGTATTGGTAAAAGATGGGACCCCCTGGATTATTTGCCTCCTGCTGCCCCTCCACTTTATAATCCTCTTCCTCAGGCACCTCAAATGGCAGGTCCGGTTCTTCCCCGACTACCATCTCATTACCGCTTCCTCAAATTCCTCCTTCTACCTCTTTGGCTTCCCCTATGATAGACCCAGTATCTCCCCTAGTAACCACTCCCTCACCACCCCCTTTGGCTCCTCCAGTTCCTTCTGCACCACCACAAGTGCCTACTCCACCTGCTGCATTCTCCACCCCTTCTCCAGCTCCACTTAATATGTACCCAAGCTCTTCTCCCCCTCCTAATGCTGTCCCTTTACCTCCTCCTAGTTGGGACACAAATGCCTCCTTACCCGGTAAACAGTTATCACCAAGTACACCTGCTGATCTACAGAAAGTTCAGGGTAACTCAGATATCTCTCAAACTAGTAGTTTGGCATCTGAAGATGGGCCATACTGTAGTACCAGATCCAAGACCTCCAAGGCAAAGAGACTTTTTCCCCTCAGAGAAGTTCTATGGGGGGAGTAGTGGGAGGTGTTGGCTTTGTGAATGCTTCTCTAATGGCTTCTGAGGTGAGAGGATTCAAGAAAGAGTTAGGGCATTTAGTTGAGGACCCAGTGGGCATAGCCAACCAAGTGGATCAATTCTTAGGTCCAAATATCTGCACTTGGGGGGAGATGAATTCCATTCTAAATATATTATTTTCCCCAGAAGAGGTCCAGATGATTAGGGCAGCTGGTATAAGAATTTGGGAGAAAGATAACCATCCAGGACCCCAGGTGCCATCAGGTGAACAAAAATTGCCACTAACAGATCCCAGCTGGAGCCCTAATCAGGAGGAAGGGAGGAAGGCCATGATGGAATATAGATCTTTGATAATTTGGGGGATCAAAGAGTCAGTTTCAAGGAACTAATACCAAATTGGCATTTGAGGGTGCACAAGAGAAAGATTAAGCTCCTGCTGCTTGGTTTAATTGCCTAAAACGGAACTTCCAATTGTACTCTAGAACTAGACCCAGACACCCCAGAAGGTCAAGTGCTACTAAAGGTCCAATTTGTTACCAAATCTTGGCCTGATATACGGAGGAAACTGGAAAAGATTGAAGATTGGCAAGAGAAGGACATAAATGAGTTATTAAGAGAAGCATTGAAGGTGTATTTAAGGAGGGAGGAAGAAAAAGCAAAGGCCAAGGCTAGGATCATGCTTGTGGTAGCTAGAGAAAGTGTGGGGTGGGCGGGTCCACCACCTGGAGAAGGCAAGGATAGGCCTCTTGCACTGTCAGGTACAAGAGGGATGGAGAGACCTCAAGTCCCTTTGAGCGAACAACACTGCTATTATTGTGCAGAGGCAGGACACTTCAGGAAGTTTTGTAGAAAGCTCAGTCTCGATGAAGCAATAGCCAGGGAACAAGAAGCCTTGGAGAGGGTTCTTAGAGGTGACGATTAGGGTGTTAAGGGCTTTACACTTTAGGGGACCCGATGCAACATCTAGAAAAGCCCCTGGTCAACATTGAGGTGGGACCCCTAAATGAAGAATTTGAATTTTTGAGTAGGTACAAGAGCAGATAAGTCCTGTCTCAACAAAGTACCAGAAAGTATAGTAAAATACCCAAAAACATCTGAGGTTAGACAAAACAGCTAAGTAGAAAGATATCCAATAGCACTGGGACTAGACAGTAGCACTTAACTTGTAATAAGTGATGTGAAAGTAAAAGGTACCTTATTGTTGTCTTGTGTGTGTGAGAGTAAGTCACAAACAAAGTCAGCCTCAACTTCCCAGGCTGGTAGGAAGGGGGGCAATAGAAAGAAGAGTGTGTGACCCGCAAACCAGGCTACTGTTCCGCCAGGCAGGTGGGGGTTGTGGCCGAAAGCTGTGTGTGACCTGCAAACCAGACTAGTGTTCCCCGGACATGTGAGGGGGCCGTAGCTGTAAGAGTGTGAGTGACACGCAGGCAGCCTCACAGGTGAACGAGCACCAGAGGCAGCCAGAGTCAGGGCCCTTCCAAGAGGCCCAAGGATACTGAGACATGTGGGCCAGCCCCAAGGTGAGGGGAGGCCACAGGGACTCGTGATTTTCTAGCAATAAAGATCCACTTTGTGTCTTGAGAGTGTGAAAAAATGTGTGAAAGTGAATGAGAAATAAAAGTGAGTGAATGTAGATGAATTAAAGTATAGGTAATGTAGATTGTGCATTATAGGTGTTACCACATCTCCTTAGAGGGAGGTGTATTGTGTTGAAAAAAGTGTGAGGAAAAAAAAATTTGTCTTAAGAGTAAAGAGTTGGAAAAAAGTAATATTTAAACTGTTAGTGAAAGTAAGAAACAGAGGCAAGAGATGAATAGATAAGATTTTGAAAATTGAACAGAAAACCAGTAAGTTAAATACACAGAAAAATAAGAGAATAAAAGCACTTCGGGAGTTAAGTTAGCTAACAGAAATACAACTCCCTGCAAAATACAGAGTATGCAAAAGTTGATGAGAGAAACATGCAAGCTATAGAAAAAAGGAAATTAATCAATTATACATAACATTAACCGGAGAAACTGAGTTTTGATAGAATCATAAAATAGCAGACCATTAATACCTATATTTGAAAGCCCGTTTCAGGTACTCCTCATTACTAATTCGACTGGGCAGACCAAAGGAAAAGAGTTGGACCCACATCACCAGATTCCACATCACTCTCACCCCCTGGCATTGGACCAGACTACGCATCAGTTTGTCCCTCTGGCATTGGACCAGACTCCACCCCACTTTCCCTCTGGCATTGACCCTCTGGCATTGGACCAGACTACACATCAGTTTTGTCCCTCTGGCATTGGGCCAGACTCAACATCAGTTTTTCCCTCAGACATTGGGCCAGAGTCCACACCACTCTCACCTCCAGGCACTGGACAAGAGTCAACCACATCACGAGTTAATTCACCTGAGTATACTGTGATAAAAGGACCAAAAGATTTAAAGTTGACTCTCAGAAGGAAGAGTCAAAAAGACTGAACTGTATGGGAAATGATTGGTATCAGAGCCCTAACATAGCTTAAAATGTTTCAAGACAGTTCTGTGTGTAAAATAAGTTTGTAAAAAGTTTAAGACTGTAAGAAATCCTAGTTAAGTTCTCCCAATTTGGTTCTAAAGACTCCAGGTTAATCCTCTACAGAGCACTCCCCTAAGAGAAGCCAAAATTGGTAGAGAACAGACCAGAGAAGCAGGTAGAAGAGACTCTAAAGAGCTTGGAAGCTTCTTCTCAGTAAAATTCCCCAAGAGGCAAGGCCGGGTGGGCAGGCTGTGCAAGATGACCCATACCGGACTCTTGGGAAGGGTAGTAATGATGGCTCTAATTGCTGGTGGGGCTCTGGGGAGCCCAGGAGAGCCGTGCAGTGAGTGCTACCAACCCCTCTATGAGGAGGAAGAAGTGAGCTCCTTGTCGAGAGTCCACATCAGTTCTAACCCTCATTGTGTTAACCTCTCCCAACTGGTCCTTTATCAAAAAAATAAGAGAATGTATTGGATAGCACAGAATACTGCCACTTTTAGGCAGCCACTCCTAAGAGAGTGCCCTGTAGGAGAAGCCTGTTTGTGCTTTGAATATGATGCTGCTGAAGCAAGCTCAGTAGATCCAGTCAAAAGAAAAGAAATGGTAAAAGCAGTAAGAAAGATAGTTTGTAACAAGTATTTAGCAGTAAAGAATTCGGCTACCCGGTGGACCCCCAGAGATTCAAATAAATTAGAGTCTGTTGAAAAAAAAGAAAGAGACAAGTGTATCTACCATGAAATATATGAATTTTAGGAGTGTACCAAAAAAAAGAAAAACCCCTTTTGGAAAATGAAAGAACTGTGTAAATACAAGGAATACCCAACAGAAACTGATAACGCATTTTGAGAGAGCCCTAAACACCTAGTTTTGATCTCTGGTACTACAGCATACACTGAATTGTCAAGAGACTGGTCTGGCAGCTGCACCGCTAGAATGATAAAAAAACTGGATCAAGTTTAGGAGTTCTTATATACAATGATTTAAGAGAAACCAAACAGAAGAGGCAAAGTGCAATAGAAATTGAGAAAATCCAAAATTGTAAAGGCCAAGTTCAGACCCCAATATCTATGTTAAACAGAATCATCAGGCTCCAAGCAGTATTAGAGACAAAGAATGCAATTATTAGAAACATTTCAAAGGAAATTAAAAAATTAGCATGTGTAAACAACCAAGAACAAACTCCTACACTTGATTCCAGTTGGTGGGATAACCTAAGGATTTTCAAAAAGGATGTATGCGAAAAAGTAGTTCTTCTCACTGTGTGTATACTTGTAGGATTGCTCTTTTTACTATGCTTATTTCCCTGTTTTATTAAAATAGTAGTATTAGCTGTGCAGACCAACCTAAAGATCTCAAAAAATTCTAACCTGAAGAAACCAAGAAGGGTAACAAAGTTAAGTAACCATGATTACCAGAGTGCTCAAGAAATTTATAATCAATACAAAAAATTAAAGAAATATAAAGCTCATGAGTCAGAAATTGCAAGTTGATGCGAGCCTAAATTTAAGCCCGATCAAAGAAAAAGAGGGAGGACTGTTATAAACAAAATTCTGCCAATTTTTTTGTAGAAAAAAAGAGTTGCAAAACCAGTCAGACTAGTTGGTGCCGAGGTGGAATTCTCTCCTTTTGTATTGGTAAAGCCCTGCCTGAGGCTAAATTGCACTTCTCCCCAGACAGTGAGGGGAGGAGACGGGGGAGGGGGGGGGGGGCATCAGAATATGCAAATTAACTTCGGGACCAACATGCCATGGGAAGTGTCAAACTGACTGAAAAGACCCCAAAAACAACAAGCCAATGCAAAATTAAGAAATTAGAGTTATGCCTGGATGTGAGGAACAGAATGCGGAGCCTGCAGAGATGCTGAAAACCTTTGTACCCCTTGCCCTGACTAAAGAAGTCATCTTAAACCAAGACCTGGAGCTGGGAGGCAGTAGAAAGCAGAAAAATCGGGGTCTCGCCCAGAAGCTCCCACGAGGACTGGACCCCCAGCTCTGCCCCTTGGGGACAAAGCTGCGCATATCCTTCTCCTCCGAGTCACCCTGGGAAAGAAGATGGAGACTGCAGACCCATCGAGCTTCCCAATCTTGAGCTGATCACTTTTAATAAAGGCATTAAAAGGAGAAAAGTCTCCTGCCCTGTTTATTTCACACAGGGCTCTGGCAGGGGCTGCTGGCACCCCTGGGTGCAGGGGCTGCTTGGATGGAGCCTCTCCAAACCCCATCTGCTGCTGTGGGCTGGGCTGTCTCCAGCCTGGATGAAGCCCAGGTGTCCCTGAGAGGGTGGAACCCAAACTGGGGAGGCCGTGCCATCTCTAGGCTTTGGACATCAGGAATGTTGGCTTAAATACCAACATTTTGCCTGCAGATCCCAAAGCATCTTGTGAGGCCCTCACCTGCTCCATTGCAGCAGCAGCACATCCACAAAAGGCACTCAGACACCACATTTGGGCTATTCCTGCCCGATTTCTTTATCAGGCCCTTCCCTCTAGATCTGCTGCCACTTCTGTGGATACAGAGCTGTGCATCAAAAAAGGGTTAAAACCCCAGGGCAGCTGCTGTTACATTTTTATGTAGTTCAGAAAGGCCAGTGAGGCCCTGGAAGCAAACATTTTCCCTTTTAATGACACCCTCATAGATTAAGAGGGACCTGTCTCCCCATAAACATTAAAGCAATAAATGGATTACCCTGGCGACCCCAGCGAGGGATCTCCTGTGCACTGCCAGTGTGGAGACACCAGGGAACAGCCTGCAAAAGAGCCACAACAGCTTTGGGACAGGGGTGGCACAGGCAGAGCAGCACCACTTCCCTCCACTGTCCCCAAACAGCCACCCTGGGAGTGGAGCTGTGCCAGGGAAAAAGAAAATGAAAATGGAAAGTGCTTTTGGGGTGAGGAGAGGTGTTATTGCAGATGTTTGGATTATTGCAGGGTTTTGCCTAAAAGGAGGAGGAGGGAAGGGGAGAGGAAATATCTATCAAGCTTTAGAAGAAGCAGATGGTGGCCGTGGAAGGGAAAGTGCCTGTGGGATGAGTCCAGTGTGAGTGGGATTAGTCCCAAGCTTATAAAGGTCTCTAAGTGCTCCTGTTCCAGGCCATCAAAGCCTTGGGGTGCTCTGCACCAGCCTGGGGGCTCTGGGCAAGACAGGGTCCTCTGGCTGCCTGGGGGGGGGGTCCCAGGGCTTTGGCAGCATCGTCCATCAGCACCCTCGGTGCTTTGCCCTGGCAGGCACCCAGCCAGGACTCCTGGGTCACCATCCCAGGGGGCCCAGCTGCCACCTGAGCTGTCCCCAGGCCGTGAGCCATCTCCAGCCAGGGCTGGCAGGAGACACAGTGACCCACCAGCACTGGCAGGGGGATGCTGGCCCTGCTGGGACTCGCCAGAGGAGCCACTTGCCTGTGACTGGCGGGATGGAAATCTGCCTAATTAGTACCAGTAAAAGCAGCAGCAGCAGCAGGGGCCCGGGCAGCCCCTGCCAAGCAAACATGTTCAAATCAAACTGCAGTTCCTTTGCTCCAAAGTTTACAAGATGTTTCTTTCAAACCCTCTTTAAGCCCTTCTGTCGTCCCCCCTGTGCCTCGATTCCGATGCCAGCACACACAGCCCTGCCCAAACCCGGCCCCAGCCCTGCCCCAGCCCTGCCCTGCCCCAGCCCTGCTGGGCATGTGGATGTGGGCCTTGCTGGCACAAGAGGCATGGAAGGGCCAAGGAAGTCTGAGGGATTGGATTTTCCACTGTCCTTCTGACACAGCCAACTCTGCAAAAGCCCCAGGACAGTTTGGAAGTGGAACTGGAGACATTTCCTGGCCAGAGCAGCCCTGAGTGCAGCAGGACAGAGCCTGACCTGGAGGGAGCTGGTCCTGCCCACCCTGGGCAGGGCACACAGGTCCATCCCTGCCAAGCTGTTCCTTGGCATCAGCAGAACGCTCTCACATGGGAACAGCCCGAGCCTTGAACAAAATTTTTGGACAGAGTTTAATTCCTTGGACTCTCATTAAGTGCTGGGCACCAAGTACTGGCTCTGGGTGAGCACCTGGGCTGCTTCCCTGCTGCTGGCACAGCCCCACACTGTCCCCTCCCCAGGTGACACAGCCCCAAGGAAAGAGCCAAACCACAGCCCCATGCTCCATACAGATTTTGCTCCTGAGCTGACACCTGCTCTTTCCCGAGGGTCTGGGAACACCTGACCAGGGTTTGTGCCAGGGGTGGCATCCCTTGGCACATCCAGGCTGGGAGCAGAGAGCAGAGTCATGCCACAGGGGAGCCCAGCCAGCTCCAGGCACTGGACAAGCTGAACACTCTGCCAGGGTTTACTCAGAACTTTGGGCACTCAGTCCTTTTCCCTTTTGCTGAGCTCAGGACTGCATGAAGTGCAGCTCACAGGCAGCAAGGTGCCCCACAGAGAGCCTGAGAGGTGAGGAGAGAAACATCAGGAGAGGAAATTAAATGGAGAAACTCAGCTCAGCCCCAAGCAGAGCATCCCTCCTGCTGCCCTGAGCAGAGCCCTTGGAGCCTCCTCCCCCCTGAGCCCTGCCTGCCCTTGGCTGGGGCACAGCAGCATTTCCTGCCCTGCAGGGTGTCCCTGAGCATCACCCCTGCCTGCCCTGGCAGAGGCTCTGGCGTGGCCATCACCTGCAAGGAGCAGATGATAAAAGGAGAAGAGAAAGAGCTGCAGGTCAGTGCTGGCTGTTTGTGCCCCCCCCCCCCCCCCCCCCCCACTGCCAGCTCCTGGCCAGGGTCCCGTGAGCTCAGCCAGAACCAGAACCAGAGCTAGAGCCAGAGCTCAGCCAGAGCCAGAGCCAGAGCCAGAGCCAGAGCCAGAGCCAGAGCCAGAGCTCAGCCAGAGCTCAGCCAGCGCCAGAGCCAGAGCCAGAGCCAGAGCCAGAGCCAGAGCCACAGCCACAGCCAGAGCCAGAACCAGAGCCAGAGCCAGAGCCAGAGCCAGCCAGAGCCAGAGCCAGAGCCAGAGCCAGAGCTCAGCCAGAGCCAGAGCCAGAGCCAGAGCCAGAGCCAGAGCCAGAGCCAGAGCCAGAGCCAGAGCCAGAGCCAGAGCCAGAGCCAGAGCTCAGCCAGAGCCACAGCCACAGCCAGAGCCAGCCAGAGCTCAGCCAGAGCTCAGCCAGAGCCAGAGCTCAGCCAGAACCAGAGCCAGAGCCAGAGCCAGAGCCAGAGCCAGAGCCAGAGCCACAGCCACAGCCACAGAGCCACAGCCACAGCCACAGAGCTAGAGCCAGAGCTCAGCCAGAGCCAGAGCCACAGCCAGAGCCAGAGCCAGAGCCAGAGCAGAGCTCAGCCAGAGCCAGAGCAGAGCAGAGCCAAGCCAGAGCCAGAGCCAGAGCCAGAGCCAGAGCCAGAGCCAGAGCCAGAGCCAGAGCCAGAGCTCAGCCACAGCCACAGCCACAGCCAGAGCCAGAGCCAGAGCTCAGCCAGAGCTCAGCCAGAGCCACAGCCAGAGCCAGAGCCAGAGCCAGAGCCAGAGCCAGAGCCAGAGCCAGAGCCAGAGCCACAGCCACAGCCACAGCCACAGCCACAGCCACAGCCAGAGCCAGAGCCAGAGCCAGAGCAGAGCCAGAGCCAGAGCCAGGGCAGGAGTAGCAGAGCCTGGCACAGCCAGCGCCCCTGGGGGCAAACAAGCAGGAGATGAGGCACAGCCAGCACGGCTTGTCCAGCCCATGGGGAGGAACACAGAAGGATTTTGGCTGGAAAAGGTCTTTAATGTCATCAAGTCCAACCATGAAGGCAGCAGTGCCAAGCCAAGCCTCCCCTTCTCCCAGATTTCTGCAGCCACAGCTGTGTGAGGTCCCCCTGCGATGGGGGCTCCAGCACCTCCCTGAGCTGCAGCAGGAGCAGCAGCCCTGGCACCGGGTGGGAAATGCTGGGCTCAGGAGGGATCTGTGCACAGGCACTGGGGTCAGCCCACAGAGCTCCCTTGGAAATGCTCTTCAAGCTCTGCAAAACCTGTTTGGGTTTGGGAGGTGGGGGAAGGACCGGGAAACATCAGGTTCCAATACTCACGGGGTTCTGTTATTCCCCTTTTGATGCTACTTTTTATTTTCATGAAAAAATGCTTTGAGGTCTGACACAAACCTCCCTCTTGCCCAAAGAGCCAATGTCAACACAGAGCTCTGTGAGCTCCTCAGGGGGAAACGTTTAGAATTACAGAATGAAAAAATAAAAATTAAAAGCACCAGCCTGATCTTTTCCGAGCTTTGCTCCTTCCTTCGCAGGCACATTCAGAATTTTTTCTCTTTCCCCTATGAAACATTGACATTTTGGGGTCCCACAGCACTCACAGCTGAAGCAAAGCCCAGCTCCCAGGTGGGCAGTGTCCAAACCCCTCTGCTCCCACCCCTGGGTATCATCCCAGGGGAAAGACCCTGGCTCACTTTTCTTTGCAAAATCTCTCTTTTTGGAGCCAAGTCAAACACCTTCCCCTCTTGGCATGGGACACAGAGCCCAGCCAGGCTATCAGCAGTATTTAGTTAATGCTGGAGAAACCTTAGATCAAAAGGAAAACAACATTTTCCCACAGAAAATGCAATCTCCAACCCCTTCCTGTGCTCAATTAAAGCAACGCCGCTAATTAGGCTTCCATCTACCCATCCCACATGCTCTCCTGGGCCAGCAGTTTCCTGCCCACCCTTGTGCAGCCCTAGGCCAGCCTTTCTCCAAGTGAAAAAGCCTGTGAAAGGCATGAAATTGGGCAAGGACAGGTTTACAAGCAACCGCAGCTTCTGGAGCTTGGCAAGATTTGATTTCAGCAGAGAAACTCAAACCAAGAGGGACCTTTGCCAAATGATCTGGCACCAGGGCAGCCAATGCAGGGAATTCAAGGTATTTGTGCCCCAGCCTTGCATTTCCTCTTGCTGTGGGAGCAGGGAAGGGGGAATTCTGTCCTTCCACCTGCATTTTTGTGACTCTGAGTGGCTCCAGCCAGGCCCACTAAAGTATCTGCCTGTGTGGACGCGTTTCAGGTGCACTGGGGGTGTGAACCTGTTTATTTGTGTGTGTTTGTGTCTCTGCACTCCGGCTGTTTGCTGGAACAGGCTGCTTTCCCCCTGCATATGTCTCTGTGGCTACGTGCCTGACTGCGTGGGAGAGCTTCCCATGGCTCCTTGGTGCCATTCCCAGGCAGCCCAGACAGCAAAAGGCACATGCTGCAGTGGGAAATTATTAGTGAAGGAAGAAGTGGAGAAGAGCTGAGAAAGGGTTAATTTGCAGAAAATAATCCAAATGGGCAAAGAAGTGTCAGAGAGGGTGTTTTTGGTGGCTCCTCCCAGACAGCTGGAAGAGAGGGGACAGGGAGTTTGGGAAGGGTGAAAGGGAGAGTCACAGGGTGGGAATCAGAGGGCAGGTGCCCCCCAAGCTTCCAGCCTGCACATTTTATTCCCTGGGGTTTTAAAGGGATTCTTCCCACTGAGCCTTTTCTGGCATCAAGGCAAGAGGCATCGAGAGCAGCAAACCCTCCCACCAGCACCTGCACAGCTCCCAGGAATTCCAGGCCCTTGACACTGGTGTCCCACAAGGCTTTTCCCAATGGAAAGGTCCTCCAGTTCCTCCCAGAGCAACTCCACACAGCAGCCTCCAGGATGACCAACTGGGATCTCCAGCTCTGCAGTCCTGACCCCAGGATGACCAACTGGGATCTCCCGCTCTCAGTCCTGACCCCAGGATGACCAACTGGGATCTCCAGCTCTGCAGTCCTGACCCCCAGGATGACCAACTGGGATCTCCAGCTCTGCAGTCCGACCCCAGATGACCAACTGGGATCTCCAGCTCTGCAGTCCTGACCCCAGGATGACCAACTGGGATCTCCAGCTCTGCAGTCCTGACCCCAGGATGACCAACTGGGATCTCCAGCTCTGCAGTCCTGACCCCAGGATGACCAACTGGGATCTCCAGCTCTGCAGTCCTGACCCCAGGATGACCAACTGGGATCTCCAGCTCTGAAGTTCTGGGGGAGCCCGGGGGCTCCTGTCCATCCCCAGCCCACCCAGGCCATGGAGCAGCATTGCTGGAGTTCCCTCCAGGACAGGGGTCCCTGGGGGTCCGTCCATTACACTCCTATCAATGCCCTTCTTGGTTCATTTCTTTAACAAATCTTCCCTGTGCATCTTGGCGGAAACAGCCCAGAGATAATAACAGTAGATATGGGTTGACCTATGGGATTCCTGGAGTGATCAAACTGTCAGATAACAGAATAAATCTTTCTTGTGGGCTGGGATTAAATCAGAGAGTGTTGGCTGCTGTGGCTTCTTATTTATTTGTGTTCTCTTAAATTGCATTTCCCTTCCCCCCATGAAGAGCACTGGCTGCCTGCAGCTGTAAATTACTGCAGACCTTCTGGTGAGTTGAGACACCGAGTCTCTTAACCTTGCAAACATCTCCTGCTTCCTTTAATGGCCTCTGAGAGCTCCCAGGAAAGAGAAAGCAAAATGGGGAACATGATTTGATGGGAAGTTCATGCCTTGGCATTGCCCCGGTCTGGAGATCCCCAGCAACCCCTCACTGTGGAACTCCTGGATGTTTCATGGCCTTGGATGCAGCATTTCCTCTCGGCTTCCCCAGCCTCCTCCTGGCCCTGGTTCCCTGCAGCACCTTGGGGCAGAGGCTGGGGCTGGGCTGTGCCTGCAAACAGCCCTGGGGAGCCGGGAATCACAGCCATGGAACCACAGAGCCATTCAGGCTGGAAAAGACCTGTAAGAAAAAGGGGAACAGGATGCCCAGAGCAGCTGTGGGATCCGTCCCACCCTGGATCTCTGGCAGTGCCCAAGGCCAGGCTGGACATTGGGGCTGGGAGCACCTGACACAGTGGGAGGTGTCCCTGCCATGGCAGGGGTGGCACTGGAGAGGATTTCAGGTCCTTCCAACCCAAACCATTCCATGATTTAGGATTCTAAGTTCACCAAGTCCAACCCTGAACCTGGCACTGCCAAATCCACCACTAAACCACGTCCCTGGGAGGGGCCATGGCCCTGCTCTCCTGCACGAGCACATTCCCAGAGTCCCCATTTGCTCTCGCAGGGGCAGCACATGGATTACTGGGCTCAGGCAGCATCTCTGGAGCTTGGGTAGGAGATCCCCATGACAGCTGTAGAGACAGGACCCAGGGCCTGGCTCAGGAAGGGTGCTTGGAGAGATGCCCAGAAGGGTTTGGTCTCTAGTGGCAAGTCAGGAGAAAATTCTGACAGGGTAAAATATGTCCTCCTTTAAAAAAAGTTAAAATAAAATAAAAAATAAGGACAAAAAAAAGTACAAACCTAACCCAAACCAAATCAAGGTGTGAAAATTGCTGTGAAATTATTCTGGAAAAGTTTCTACATTTCAGTGCTTAAGTCCCTGTTTCAGAGGAGGCTTCTGCCTGACCCCCTGGTGCTCTTCCACCTCCACGGAGTGAGCTGCAGGGGAGGCAGAAGGGAGATCCAGGGAAGCTGGGGTGGATGTACAGCAGGAGGTCAGTCCAGGCCCACATAGGAAAAGCTCTTACACTTTCTAATCCTTCCTAGGAGCTAAAAACTTTCTGAATCCCACCCCAACAGCCTCCATTGCCAGAACCAGTGAATTCCCGGGGGTCTGCAGAGCCACCAGCACATCCTCAGGGACAGCATTCCCCATCCCAGCCCTTGCCACAGCCATCCAGCCTCCCTGCCATGACCTAGACACTTCTTGGTGTAAATCCTGAGGAAAAAATCAGGCTATAGGACCTAGTTCCCAGCCAGACATTTCTAATGAATCTGATTTTGTAAAAACAGAAATCCTGGAGATGCAGAGTCAGCCAATCCTCTTGAAACCTCATCAAATGTCCCACGGGGCAGGGAGAGATGAGCTGCTCCAAATTCCATTTTTGTGCTGTTTGAAACACCATCCCTTCTGGAATGGTGAGAGCTGGACCAATGCCAGCACCCAAGCTGTTCCTGTGCTGTTCCTGTGCTGGGCCATCAGGGGACAGCGGCTCTGCCAGCACCTGGCACCACTGCGGCCACTGTGACCAGGGGGACAGGCAGCCACGTCCAGAGCCAGCTCCCTGCCTCCTCTGTAGAGTTCTGGTAGCTCCAGCACCCAGCTGAGCCCCCTGCATGGGCGGCAGCAGCAGCAGCAGCAGCAGCAGCAGCAAGGGTGCCCTGAGCGAGCCCTGCCTCCGGCACTGCACAGTCCTTGCCCAGGAGCTCTGCCACAGCCAGCAGGGAAGGGAAGGGCAGGGAAGGGAAAGGAAGGGCAGGGAAGGGAAAGGAAGGGCAGGGAAGGGCAGGGAAGGGGGATGCAGCATCGTCATCCCCAGGGTGGCAGGGAGTGCTGGGAGATGCTCTGCCCGGCACAGGGGCTGCCCTCAGCCCTTCCCCAGGATGCCACACGCAGGGGAGCAGCCCAAGCACTGCAGCTCAGATAAAGTCAGGCTGGGTTTAGGAAGAGAGAGGTGCAGCACTGAGAGATCTCCAGAATGTGCACAAGGAAGCGCTGGCAAACTCCACTCTTGCCTTACCTGAAGGAACATCCTCCAGCCCACTAGCGAGTCAGAGATGCCAAGAAACTCCAAGGGGCATTTCTCAGTCCACTGGCTCCACCAACACAGTTTCTCTGGGATTGAAAATCCTCCCATCTCTTTCTTCACCTCCTGGGACTGTAAAAAAATTATCACTTGGCCATTGACCCTGAAATGCAGAGGGTCTGGCACAAGAAGACCTGGGTGCAGAGCCATTGACGTGGAAGGGCTGACTGAGCTCCCATCATGTCCATCAGAGATCCCCTATGGACCCCAAGGGCCCCAGGCTGCTCAGGAAGGGGAAGATAATTCCCTGCTGCTGTTAATCTGCAGAGACACCTACAAGCACAGGAAAATCACAGGTTAAGGCTGTTCCACCTCTTCCAGCAGGAACACCTTCCCTGTCCTGTGAACCTCAAAGACATTACACATAGAGGAAAGTTAAATGATTAATTTGTTTTTCCAAACCATGTCCTGAAAAAAAAAATCAAAGTTTTTAGCTAGAGGAAAATTGTTTTGGCAGCCCAGGCCTCCAGGAGCTGTTTTGGAGTTCATTTTAGTTGACTGAGTGTGCTCACACATCTGTGATTAGACACTCTACAGATATTTTTGTTAACCTCCCTTTTTGAAATTCTCCCCAAACTTCCAGAGCGGGATTTTCTTGTCCAAGCATTTGTGTTTTGTATCCGTGCTGAAATACTGCTTTATAAATAGCAAGAGCTTTATCTTGACTCTAACCAACAACCTCAACTTAAAGCTAAATGCATAATTTACTGCAAATTAAACTTAATGGGACTGGAATAATTATGTTGACTTTTGAAAGTACTTAAGGATAAATACATGATTAGATATTTTGCACACCGTGAGGAAATATTTATTTCAAAATACAAATTCTTCCCATTGAGCCCTTGGATGGAACATTTAGAGGTGACATGACCAGCATAGAGATTTCAGCCCAGTTAAAGCTGCTTAAACAAATTCTCCTACAGGACTTGGAGCATTGGAGAGGTGGGAAGTCTCTGGGGAGCGCAGTGCCAGGGGATCATGGCTTGGGGAGATGGGCACATCCCTGCATGGGGCTCTGCAACCTCTGCTCCCTGTGCCCACTGTGGATGAAGAGCCCCAGGCTGTCCATGGGAACAGGGTCATCCCCCCCAGCCAGCCCTGCCCACGCCTGTCCCCAAAAAACAAACCCAGCAAGGAGGGACAAGCCCGTGGCCCAGCCCCAGGGCCAGCTGGGCTGGGTTTGTCCCGTTCCATCCAGGCAGGCGTGGGCTGGGTTTGTCCCGTTCCAGCCCCAGGGCCAGCTGGGCTGGGTTTGCCCCGTTCCAGCCCCAGGGCCAGCTGGGCTGGGTTTGTCCCGTTCCAGCCCCAGGGCCAGCTGGGCTGGGTTTGCCCCGTTCCAGCCCCAGGGCCAGCTGGGCTGGGTTTGCCCCGTTCCATCCAGGCAGGCGTGGGCAGCCCCACAGGCCTCTGCAGGACAGGGGTCAGTGCTGGGGTGAGGATGAGCCCAGCCTGAGCTACGGCAGCTCTTGACCTTGCAGGGACATCCCAGGTGATAAATGGGCCACTGGAATTAATTGAATTTGGTTTCATTTTAATGAATTAATCTGCCAGCTCAGTCAGGAGGGTTTAACACAGCCTCCCTCAGCCCTGCCTCTGCCCAGCCCCTTGGCTGGAGGCAGCTTCCAAAATGCCACATCAAAAGGAACAAGCCCAGACTTTAGAGGGCTGAAGTGCCATGAGCTGCTTGGAAGGACAGGGATGGGGGCTCCAGGCAGGACCCCCACCCTAGGAAGGGTCTGGCTTCTCCTGAAGGAAGAGAGGAAGAGGAATCCCTGCCCACCATTCCTCTGACAGCCTCAGGCATGGCCCTCTGTACCAGGGTGGGTGAGGTCTGGGCACACTCCTGACAACATTTCCCGTGTCCTGCAGAGGTTCTGGGGCTCTCCAGGGGCAGGATGGCCATGGTGGGGGCAGTCAGGACAAAGCTGAGCATCCTCTGGGAACACCAGCCCCTCTGGGCAGGTGGAGAGGGATGGGACAGGGGTCCCCACCTGCCACCTCTGTGGCAACTGCTGGACACCTCCTGGGCTGAAGCTGAACTCCCCAACACTTCCAGTGCTGTCAGCCAGCATTAGGGAAAGAGCTGTGGGTGGAATGAGAATATCCAGGTCACCTCCAACAATACCATGACATTGGCTTAGGGAAATTATTACCAGCTCTACCAGGCACGTGTGCTGCAGATAACAGCACAAAGGAGGCATTGAGCTGGCAAGCAATTGCCAAGAGCCAGGCACTGGACACGTATTTAGATTGGTTATTGACATGCAAAGGGCTCCCTTTGAGTGACTCTGATCTATCCAGGCCTGGCAGAGCAGCAGCAGGACCCAAGTACCTCAAGCCATGCCCATGCCAAGCTCTCCTGGCTCTGCAAAACAGGGACAGGGGTCCCATCCCATCCCATCCCATCCCCAGCTACCCCCAACAGGTCACTCACCAGGACACTGATGAATCTGAGGTGGGACAGAAGAACATCTCCACAGGACATTTCTACAGGATGAGCAACCTGAACTTCTGCTCCTGTCCTGGCTCTGGGGCCCTGTTGGCTCTCTGGGCTGTCCATGCCTCTTCCAAAAGATGCAGGAACGAAGTAAGGAAAGACACTGATGCCACCCATGGCCCTGAGCTCCTGGGGCCACAGAGAACCACCAAACCCAGTGGCCACCACCCTTGTCCTCACAGAACTGCTCCCATTTTTACCTTAACCAGCCACAGTTCTCGGTTCCTGCTGGGAGCAGCTGCTGTCTCTCTCTTCAGACCAGTCTGAGCCCACCCTGCCCTCCAGGACAGCCCTGGGGACACAGAGTTGAGCCCCAGGGACACCGTGCCAGGGCTGGACCCACACACCCAGAGCCCTTCCCAAGGGCAGGACTTGGTTTCAATTTGCATGATCCCCATTTTTATTATTTATCAGTAAAGTGTAATTACTGCTTCCTTCACAAGCCTTAATTAAAGATGAAAAACAATCCTGACAAGTCAATTAGATTTTTTTCCTCCGTCTCCATTAAATTAAGACGCAAGTGTTACTGGAAGTGTTTCATATCACAACACATTTAACTGAAGGCTCCTTCGCAATAAATAAATCACTGAAGACAATGCAGGAACTTTTCCTGAAGGCTCTTCCTACAACAGGATTTCATTTTCCAGCTGGGAAATGCTCTGGTGCTCTTTTTCCTCCACACCACCTCTTTCAGCAGGAGCTGTGGGCAGCCAGGGTGGCTGGTGACCCCTGCCCAGTCTGAGATCTCCAGAAGGGCATCAACAGCAAAGCTCTGGAAGCACAAGGCAACCCCATCTCCTCTGTGCCATGGGGGCTCTGTAGGAACCTGACCCTGCAAACCTATTCCCAAAAATACCCTTTAAAAGATAGGGCTGAGAGAGAGGCTTTTTCTGCTCTTCAGGGCTCCCCACATCACAGCTCCCAGCTCAGAGCCAGGAAAGAACTCCAGAGGCCATCACAAATTTGGAACATTTATTTATGCAACTAATTTTCTTAAAAGGAAAGAAAGCCAAAAATAATACAATAACAAAATAATAAAAAACCATTAACAACAGCTGGATGTGTGTGGTACAATCCACATCAGACACGTCCCTCCCTCGGTCCCAATGCTCCATCCTCATCCATGGCGGAGCTGCCTCATGGTCCCAAGTCCCTCTGGCACCAGCTCTGAGATGCTGCCAGCTTTTAGGATCACTTTGACTGCATATAGACAAAATTGTTCCAATTTGGTGTTTTTCTTGAGTTTTAATTTTTTCCCTTTTTTTTTTTTGTTTTTATTTTAAAAAAAAGCACCACTCCAATCTGTAATACCAATAAACAGTATCCATCTTAAGAACAGTATTTATATTTTTATATATAGATTTCTATATATAGATTTCTATGTACAAGATGTCCTTGCCTCATGTCAGAGGAGCATGTCAGTAGGAGTTGGAGATGGGCTGGGTTTTATAGCACTTGGATTTCAAAATCTGCCCTTCACCAGAGATGCCCTAAAAGCCCAGAGACACCCAGCAAGGAGGTATCAAAATAAAATAAAAAGGAAAAACTCTTGATTTTAAAACATATATACAACTCCTCCAGTCTCTGTTGTCTCTGTAGGACTAAGTGGGGTTTCACCCCTCCTCCTTTTCCTCTTTCTGAGAATACTTTACCTGCAGAGCCCTGTGGGATGCTCCCTCCCTCTGGACCACAGGCAGGATGTGGGTGGCCCAGGCAGCAGCATCCCTCCAGCTCGAGGGCTGGACAGCCCCCAGAGCATCCCATCCCTTTCCCAGGGATTTTGGAGGCTCAGCTCAGCCATTTTCATACAAAACCAAACAATTTCTGCACCCAGCATGCAGCACCTTCCCTAGGACAGCACAGGCAGGTCTATGGAGAGATGGGGACTGGGAAAAGGACACAAATTTATCCCAGTGTGAGTGCTGCTGTAGTCAGGTACTGGTGTTACTGGACCGTTTGGGAGTAAAAAAGACCTTTTGGTGACAAGACAGAATGGGCACACTGCAGATGAGACAGCAGGGATGGAAAGAAGGAAGGAATGATGCCATATAGCCCTTGGAATAAGTTATTGTCAGACTGAGAATTCCTCAGGGAGGAGGTGGCAGAACCAAGAGTCTGGGATGGTGCTGAAATCCCCATCACCACAGCAGTGGCACATTGTCCAAGGGCAGAGAGGGCAGGGATGGCTCTTCCTGCTCTCTTTCACCCCTGGAAGGTGGATGGAAACATCTCCTGGGTTTGCTCCTCCAGCCATTTCAGCTGTGCAGCCTTCATGATTCCCTGGGGAGAATTCCCTGGGCAATGCTTGGCAGCCCCAGGCAGGCAGGGCAGGGAAGCTGCCCCTGCCCTGGGGAGGCATGGCTGGAGGATGGGGGGGAACACAGATGGGGGGTGAAGGGGGCAGATGGATGAAGGACAGGGCTGCCCACATGAAACCTCCAGCATCTGGAGAACAGTTTCTCACCTGCTCTGCTCCATCCCCCCAAAAAGTGACGGTGAAGGGCTCAGCCTGGCCCTCAGGACAGAACCAACCTCCCCTCAGTTCCCAGACCTGAATCCCTCCAGACGCACCTTCCCAAGGCCATTTATTTTATTACAACCAGGCTGAGAGCAGAATCTCTGGAATTACCACAACATCAGATGGAAAAAGTGCCATTTCACACCCGCCTGCAACAGGATGGAGCTAAAACACCTCAGGTACCTTCAGCCACCAGCCCCGGTGGCACAGGAGTGTGGGGACCTTCCCCCGTCCAGCCCCAACACACAGCCACGGCTTTGGCACAGCTCAGCCCAAGCCAACACCACCCCAAAATCGATCCTCCTGCCCCACCAGGCCCAGCAAAAGCCAAGAGCACTGATGGGCAACTGCCATGGGGTGGCATCTAGGATGTATTTGGGATGAACCCAAATTTTGCTTCAAATGCAGTGATGCACAAAGGCAGGGTTAAAAACAGACCGATGGGCCAGTGGGACATCAGGAAGAATTCACTGCTACAGATGGAGGGGAAGGTGTGGAGATGCTGAGGAACCATCCCCTCCAACACTTTGCAAAAGCACCAGGAGGGTCCAGGTCAGTCCCTGCAGAGGGACATTGCATGGCCAGTGACCCCCATCCCTCATCCCTGTCTGTCCAGGGCTGGATGCACAAAGGGTCAGGACTCACAGAACTAAAAGAGGATCAAACTCATGGTGCCAAGGGGCAGAAACTCAGGAGCTCCTGGGGAGCCTTTGCTCTGGCTCAGAGTGAGCCCCACCAAGGGAAAACCCCCAGCAGCCTCCGGGCTCCTCGAGGAGCAGCTTCAATTCTACACACAAAAGAGCAACATCTCCCAGTGTCCATCCTTCTCTGACGGGAAACAGCCTCAGCTCCTCGTGGCCTCCTCTTCCTTCCCTCCCTGGCCTCCTCTCCAGCAGCTGCAGAGACCCAGCAGCACCAACCCCAGGCTGTGATTCCAAGGAACTGGCTGAGTTGTGGGATTCACCCACTGGGATACGCCCAGGGCAGGGAGGGAAGATGGAGAGTGGAGGATGAAGGTGGAGAGTGGCCAACACATCTCCATGTCCTTTCGTTTCCTGGATCCCAAGTTTCCTGGTGGGTCCTTTGCTGTTTCCCTGGCCACCCCGAGCAGGGACACAGTGCCCAGCTGGGAAGCACGGCTGGCAAGGCCCCGCACAAGCCCTTGTGCCCCTCTCGTGGCCAGGTGCTATCTGGTCTCCACGGACTCCAGGTATTCCAGTGCTATGTCGTAGCAGAAATGGTACTGCTCCTGTTCAGAGAGAGAAGAGAGGGTGTTACGATCCGAAGGGAGCTGTTTCCCAAAGTTGTGAGGAGAAAGGAGAAACACGTGTCAACAGCCCTAAGGAAACACCTGCCAGCCTCTTGGGGCCCCCTGACAGTTCTGCTGAGGCCACAGCCAGGAAAAACTCCACTCTTGGCAAACCACACCCACAGCTGGGGCAGGGGCAGGGTGCCCTAGATCCAATAGCTCCACACACACTGAAATCCAGCATTTTGGGGACACACAGCACCATCACCGGCCCCAAGGGAGGAACCAGGACTGCAACATCCCCTTACTGTGAAAATACCTTTATTCACCACCCCAGGTACAATCAGCACTGGGGGCTCAGCAACTTAATCACCTCAGTGACTGACATGTGTCAATCAAATGATGGAAGAGACATGGGAACAATGGAGTCTGGGGTCAGAGGTGTCCACAACAAAACCTTAGGTAGGAAATCAAGGAGTTTTTGTTTCTGAGTTCAGCAGAGGCTGGAAAAGGGGAGAGCACCCAGGCAATTACCCATGGTTGGAGTGGATGGAGATACCCTGCCCCGGCTGAAAGGACATTCCTTTATCATAAATTCTCTTGCCCAGCAGGACCAGGCTCCTTCTCCCATCTTTTCGTGAGACATCCAAGGATGGTGTCAGCATCCTCCCACCCTTCACTCCCCGTCAGCTGCACAAAGGGAAAGCCCAGAGTGGCTGACTCCTGGTTTTGTAACAAAAATCCCTGAACTGGGGCTTGTGAGGGCAGGCTCATCCATCCCTGTCCTCCTGTCCGTGACCTGTTCCCATGCTCTCCCACCCTTGTACAGCTGACAGCACAAAATCCTCAGGAGAGCTCTGACTGTGGCAGTGCCCATCCCAGAGAGCAAAACCCCAAACAAATCAGGATTTTGGTGCTGCTACAGGCACTGGGACATCAGGTGGGAGCGCTCTGGGTGTGACAGCAGGGAGGGAGAGGGCAGAGCTCCTCTCCCCAGATCCTGGCGGCAGGATGGGGATTGGAGCCTGAGCAGTGGCACGAAAATCCTGTTATCCCACACGGGTGGGCGGCCGTGGGATCCCAGGTGGGAGCAGGCAGAGGGGGAGAGGGACTTCAAAGCGAGGAGGCTGCGGCAGCCCAGATTAAAAACACGTAATGCTTTTTGTATTAAGGAAATGGATTGTTTCCATTTATCATCATATAAAAATAACCCCCGGGGCAAACAGAGGGGGAAGGGGTGCAGGCAGCAGGAAGTGCTCTCTGCTGGGCTGAGCTCCTTACACCAGGCATGGATCCGGCCTCCTGGTGACTCTGGGAGATTGAGATTCCCAGAATAGCCAGTTCAGGTTCATTTGAGGCAGGAGGAGGCTTGTGTCCTGATGGGAAATGTTACCTTTTTTTAATACCCTTGCAATTTAGCCCAATGGGTCTGGTGGCTTCATGCTTGTCACATCATCTTTCCATTATCTGCATCCCTCCCCCTGCTCCCCTCTCCCCTCCCTCTCCTTCCCCTCTGCTTTTAATTCCTAATGCAAATCACATCCCTTCCTCAAAACCATTTCATTTTGCAACTTAGGGATTTTATAATCTAAACAGGGTAAACATTTTCAGCTGACTTGATTTTAAAACATCATGAGGCACCTGGATCCCTTCACCACGGAGACAGACAAGTGCCCACTCCCTCCCCTGTTCCATCATCAGGGGCCTGAATTAGGGCAGAGGCTTTTTGCCCTGACCTGCTGCCAGCTCCAGCCTCCTCCTCAGGACACATCACTCCATTGCTGCTCCCAGCAGCTTGTGCACCCATCAATTTCACTCCAAGTGCTGCTCATTCCCTTTCACATTTCTGACAGGAATTTCTCTCACTCCACACCAGTGCTGCTCCCAATGCCACAAACCTTCCAAAGAGCCACAGTTACATCCCATGGGTTAATGTGACTCTGCCTTACACCTCCTGAGGAGGATTTCCAACAATCCCAACACTGACTCCAAGGCTGTGCTGGCACAGCAGGATGAGGACAAGCCCAAGGCTGCTTTGAGGACAGCCTCACTTCCCAGCCCACCCCAGCACAGTGCTGCCGTGAGGATGCCCATGATGCTGATCAGGATTTGGGATGGAAAAGGCAGCGTTTTGGGAGGTGAGCATCCCCAGCACCTCTCCTCCGTGCCAAGACCAGAAGCCAGGGTGGACAGGGAGGGTCTGGTGCTTACCAAGGTCTCCACCATATTTGGTTTGTAGTTGCGGAGGGTCTTGGCAGCAAAGAAAACATCTGCCATGTTGTGACACTTGATCATCTCCAGGATCATGGTGGAAGCACAGAAGGTGCCACTCCGGCCACCTCCGTTCCTGGTGGGACAAACACACGTCAGGGGTGAGAATCAGGCGGCATCAGAACACCTTCCTGCTCCTTCCAAGTCTCCCTTTCTCTATCTGACCCTGCATCCCAGGGGATGTCCCAGAGCAGGGGCTTGTACCTGTACCAGGGGACCTGAACCTGCCCCATGGGGTGGCAGGACAATGATCCTGCCCTCCAACCCTCACAAGAGCATGAAAACATCCTTTTGGATTACCAAGGCTGGATCTTGGACATTTGGGCTCAGGTCCCAGCCCTGCCATGGATCAGCTCCTTGTGACCTTGGGGAAGCTGCCATGTCCCTCCTGCCCTGCGCAGGGTGACCCTGGGCTGGTGACACGGTGGTGCTGCTGCCTGGAGGAACTGCCCCACAATCCACACGGGGCACTGGGAACCTCCCCAAATCCTGGGCTGAACTCCTGTTCCCACACCACCACGCCTGAAGCCTGACAGCAATGGGAACATGGGAGAGGAAGAGAGAACATGATGCCAGAGCTTTATTAAGCATGTTCTCAAATTATCCTTCAGCTAACGAAGATGGACAAGGCTGTAATTAGTTTTTGATTAAAGGCTTCACTGCTGTCTTTTCCCATCTGTGAAGGTGCTGGGTCCCATCTGAGGGGAACACACACGGTCTTCATGAGCCAATCCCATGGGGAGGACAGGGGTGGACAGGGCTTGGAGCAACCTGAGGTGTCCCTCCCACTGGAACAAGATGAGCTTTGAAGTCCCTTCCCAGCCAAATCACTCCATTATTCTCTGTCCCCCCCACAATGAGCAGCAAGTGGTGGGAGTGGCACAGCTCCTGCCACGTCCCTTCGGAGCCTGTTACCCACAGAGAATGTGGGGACAGGACTGGGACCTCTGCCAAGGGTGGGGGACCAGCACAAAGGGCAGGTTGGTGTCACCCCTGCTGAGCATCTCATGGAGGAGGTGACCCAAAAGACATGTTATGGCAGAGGTAGCCCCATCTGGGGACAAAGTCACCACAGTGAGGGCTTTGTGAGGATCTCCAGGCAGTGCTGTGGACATGGAATCTGGAGGCATCTCTCCATGGGCAGAGCCTGCTCCTCCCCAGCTGACACTCACAAGCAGTGCACCACAGTCCTGCCATCACCACTTTCCTTCTGCCACCTCTCCACCTGGGCCAGGAGGTGCAGGAATGACTTCTTGGAGTCCGGGGTGTCTCGATAGGCTGACCAGCGCAGGTACTGGAAATGCCGGACCATCAGGTGCCCCTCCTGCAACTGGAAAAGTAAAACTCATCAGCTGGAACCCATGGGCTGCCCTCATTTGCCTCCACTGGAGATCTGACAGAGGGCAGGAGATATTTGATGGAGGGAAGGAGGGGTTTGCCACACAT